>BLKR01001625.1:177500-266945 GCA_011170035.1 Teleogryllus occipitalis
CCTTAGTTTCAATTCCAATTTCCAATTATATCCCCCAGGTATTTAAATTTATGACTCTTAATTTTGCCATATTTTGTTTCCATGAAGTTAGGTGTATCTTTGTTACAAGTAATAAATTCAGTTTTTTCAGATGATATCCGTAGACCACCTCTCTCTGCCAGTTCTTTAAGGAGCTCAATCTGTTTTTCTGCTGTTTGCATATCACGTGTCAGGATTGCCGCATCGTCTGCAAATGCTAAACAGTCTATCGCTATTTTTCCTCTCCCTAATGTGACTGGTTGAGCAATTTGGAGGATTATTTTTGTTTATGCCATTCTGTTATTACTTTCTCAAGAATACAATTAAATAGCAGAGGTGAGAGTCCGTCGCCTTCCCTTACCCCTGTTTTGATTTAAAGGGGTTAGAAATACATCTCACAAAATTTACTTTGGCCTGTGTGCTCGTCAGAGTTTGATTTCATTATATTAATATTTTATGGCATTCAGTCTTTATTCGAGTGCAACTTAACTTTTTATTAATGAGATTTCTCTTGTTTTGTGCTTTTTTTTCGACTGGAAAGTCGATGCTTGATTTAGTTTATCATATTGGTCGGATATTTTGGTCACGAATTGGACGTCTTGGGACCATGCGAACTTGCAACCCACTGGGGCTCAGTTATACTACTTATTGAGGGTAGGTTCATGTAACCTTTATGGCGGAATCAGCATTTTCGTGCTGAATACGTTTTTGCACCCAGGGTTGTTAGCACTGGGGAATGAGGTGAAATGATAATGAAGGATGAAATGGACAATTACAAGCATACAGAAACACACAAAACACAACCAGGCGGGACTCGAACGCGTGATTCTTCGGTCCAAGACCGCCACAGCACTACTGCTTTAGCGATGTCGGCTATCCGGATCGGCATAGGTTGGATTTGTGAAATTCGCTTACTGTTCTTTTTCTTTTGTTGCTTGTGTAGTCTTAAAGATACAACGCAGCTTCTGCTTTGTAGAGTGAGTTGTCTACGTGTTTACTTAAATTTATTTATTGTAATAATAACAATAACTAGTTAGTTTATTAAATATTAGTTATCTATTCATTTTAATTTGTATATTTTAGTTTATAAAATTTGAAAATAACACATCTAAATAATAATAATAATAATAATAATAATAATAATAATAATAATAATAATAATAATAAAGACTTTATTTCTAGCGAGGCTCAGGCCGTAAGGCCAGCTCTTCCGCCTAACCACTTGAATATTTACATTTACATAATTACAATTGAGGCGTTCGGGCGGAAATAGTGATAACTGACATTTCACGTTACTTACGAAATTGCGACGATTGCATTAGCTACCGGGAATGTGCTACACATAAAACATTAAGTGTGACATGAAACATTAAGTGTATATGTATTTTTACTGTCAATTTTCTGGATTCTAAAGCTAACATGATATAAAGAGTATTTCTTATAAACATGTAACATATAAACATGTTTCTTATTTACAAGAAAGGCGTGATAAGTCAATATTTTTACTTTCGTAAAATGTCAGGAATTCTCCTTTACGTGAATGCCTCAATTGTGAACAAATGTAAAGGAAAAGGAGGGCATATTTTACATTTATATTTATATCTGGGATCCAAGACTAGGGACCATACCGGCATACGCCTTAAGCGATTGAGTAAACCCAGAAAAGCCTCAATAAGGATGGCGGTTTAACTCTAGTAAAAGGGAAGAAAGTAGGAAGATTAATGGAAAAGTGTAAAGGCAGAAGGAAAGTAGAGGGCGTTACAATGAATTAGGGGAACTGTGAAAGTGGGGAGAGGAAAAAATAGTAATATGAATATAACATTTTTCATGAATATAAATGCAATTTTCCTACTTGAAAATGCAGTTGGCTGAAGTCTAGAAGATAATTTATAACATAAAAAGAAACAGGAAAAGAAAGCAGGCAGATGAACATGATAAATATCGTCTAGCAAGAAAATGCTATACAATCCAGTGAGAAAATGCATGAAAAAATCTCATCTAATATGTAATATACTTGCTTTAGGGCATTGTATTAGACAGGAACATATTGCGTTAGGGCGATAGTGTAAACAGGAGAAAAGTACAGAAGAAGAGCTTGACGTCTTGAAATGTAATCGAATTTTATCAGTGATGATAGAGTAAAGTTTTAAATTTCCTGAAACCGCTGATATATTTTAGATATGTGGGTAGTGAGTTCCTTATTCTAATTACAGTGACAGTAAATGACTTACTGTAAGATACCGTATTGTGCCGAGGTATGCATAATAATCGTGAGGATCGTCATTGTTCCAGCGTTAGCATTTTAAAGTTCTGCAATAAGTTCGTTTGATGGCTATTATTCAAACTTTTACGAAGGAGGAAGCTATGTAAAGTTCTCCTTTTTTCGATTGAGAGAATTTTTGTTTGACAGTAAAATTCTGATTTTTGATCGTATCTCCTAAGATCGAATATGAAACGGATGCATGCATTTTGTGCTATTTGTAATTGGCTTTCTTGCTTGAGCTTTTAAGTCCTTAAGCAGGAAATCGCAATAATCAAAATGAGGCATTATGAGTGAATTTGCTAGGCTTATGCGGGTGTTAATGGTAGTAGTTGTTTGACGCGTTTTAAGGAATAGAGGCCTGCGAAGACTTTTTGGCAAATCTTATTAACAAAGTGTGTTGTCTATATGTATTCCTAAGTTCTTTACATCGCTACATCAGGGAACAGGAGTGTTATCTACGCTAATTACCGGTAGGGGGATTTCTCCAACTTGTTCAAAGCGTTGCGAGAGCCTATCACTAAGCTTTGCGACTTCATTGGATTTAATAAGAGACCAAGGGCTCCTGCCCATTTATTGAGAGAATTTAAATCATCGTTTATTTTCTTAGCTAATTAGTTTAACTCAGAAGGGTATCCACTTATATATATATCTGAAGGTCGTCAGCGTACATGTTGTGTTCACAGTAACTGAAGCATTGCCCTACGTCATTTACATAAACTAAAAATGCTAAAGATCCTAGACCTGTTCCCTGCGCAATTCCACGGGAAGTTTTAACGGCAGTGGATTTTTTTCATCAGATACAACGATTTGTCGTCGAATTGAAAGATATTGAGAGAACCATCATATTGTGGGTTTAGCGATCCCCAATATTTTTATTTTTTCAAGCAAACTTTCGTGATCGACCGAGTCAAAAGCTTTACTAAAATATAGGAGAACAAGTATTGTTAGTTTGCCTTTGTCAATGGAGGTTCTAGCTTCCTCAATATTATTTAAGAGAACAGTTCCTGTGTTTCAGCCTGATCGGAAGCCGTATTGTTGATCACTTATGAGACTTTTGCTTTCGAGGTAACTTATAAGTCGGGCAATTTTTTCTAGAACTTTTGAGATTGTGGGTATAATACTTATTGGTCTGTATTATGGAGGATTTGTGATAGTTTTAGGAAAAATATCCAAATTCCATGGAATCTGAATCTGGATCTGTTTTCCAGGAATTTGGATACGTTCCACTTACTAGAGAAAAGTTTATTATGTTATCAGTTACAATGGGGTATATAACTTCGGGACTAAGTTTTAGTAATTTGGCATTGATGTTATCGGTCCCTGAGGTATTTGATTTGAGGCTCTGAATTGTTTTCAAAATGTCATGATGTAGATGCGAAAAAGAAATGTGTCCCGAAACTTGTCCCGAAACTAATGTTGAGAGACTTTCGTTTTTGCGAAATAATCGAAGTGAGGGACCATGTTAGCAAACCGCTGGTTAAGAGGGTCAAGGGATGCATCAATTTGTGTTAGGGTTCGTGATTTGCCTAAACATAAGGTGCGCAGCGATTTCTATACTTGTTTTGGGTCTCTGTTCGTACCAAGAATACTATGATAATATTTAATTTTAGCGTTCCTAGATTTTTGCGTTACAAGATTTCTCAGTTTCTTGTATGCATCTCTGTCATGTTCGCACTTTGTGTTACGAAATACATTAAAGGCGGCATCTCTTTGTTTCATTAACGCATGTATTTCACCCGTTAACGAGAGAGCGGAGGGCCGTGTCGCGTGAGCTTTCCTAGTTGGAATGTACCTATCAAGAAGTTCCGTCAGTAAGCGCGTGAAGGTATTTACTTTGCTGTCTATACAATTTTCTTGATTGATAAGGTGCCAGGGCACACATAAACCGTCGGAGATAAATGCTTCCGAATGGAACTTAAAATTTACTTAATTGAAATGGAACTTAGTCACGGTACTTAAAATTTTTGACGTATATTTCGGGCATTTCATGCGATAAGATAGGTATATAAGGTCGTGTTTAGATATCCCGAGAACTGACATCTGTCCATGGTGATTTACTTGCTCGTAATTTGATACAATCATATGGCCAATCCATGTATCTGTGCCGGAAGTGTGATGAGTAGGATTTAGCGGCAGAATCATAAGGTTCTTTTCTCAAAAGAAACGCTTGAAATTCTCGGCAAGTGGTAATGGTGTCAGAAGATTGCAATTACAATCGCCCATCAATATTATGTTTTCATATTTGCTTGCGCAAGATGCAATTACATTACCCATGTCCTCAATATTTCCTGTTTTCGGTGGTCAGTACACTACCGCTAAGGCGCATTTTTTTTGCCAAAAATCAAGACTTAGATGAAGAGATATTCATTAGACTGATTGACTTCGTCTGTTGAAGATACGATTCATTGATAAGCAAGATCATCTCGAATATACAATGGATACCGACACCTCCACCTCGTGATGCAACACTTGGATTCCTGTCGGTTCTTAGAAAACTAACCAGGAAGTGAAACAAGAGACTTTTAAGAGACGCCTTCAACCACGTTTCGCTAACGATGAGTGCATGAAAATGGTGTATTGAAACCAGCTCTCTTACCTCATCGATATGGCAATAGAGGGACTGTACATTTATGTGGTCTACAAAATATGTTGGCGAAGGGGGCGTTGAAATATGATTATAGGGATTATGGGCATCTAATAACGGTTGCGTATCTAGTTCTGGTTCAGAAGGATGCGGTAGATTTGAATTCTGGTTACCAGTTAGTGACGTCAGTTCTTGAGAAAAGGGGGGATATAAAGAGTGATAATACGGAAAAGAAGGAAATAGTCTTGTAAATTTCAAGAGTACGTTTAGCTGTGGTTAGAGGGGGTGGGGTTGTAGGGGAGCGCTTCTGCGCTAAGCGGCTACGTTTGCAGCTCGGCCTAAATTATACTTATATTTATTTTTCTACTATCTTCTTCTCCTTCTTTCTAAGAAAAACAATAAACAAACCAGAAAAAAAGGAATCATCTCCTGTTTTAGTGAAACTTGAGAGTTTAATAACTTTGGTTTACTATATCAGAGGTCCGCTATTTCCGATAGTGTGAAAATTTAGTTCCTCCTCGGTAATTGATTTTTTTTATACTTCAGAGGTTCAGTGAAATATCTAAACATAGCGAATTAATTATTTAAATATATTTATTTAGTCTCAAAATAATAGTTATTATTAATATTATTATTATTATTGTAGAAAGATGGTTCTTTTTAAATTTATTGGACCATATAGGATCAATCCACGATGATACCAGGAATTAAGACGTATAATTCATATAGATTTATTGGTGCTTAACGTTTCGTACATTTGGCATGTGCCTTTTCAAAAGCATTTGATAAGCGGTTGACAATAAACATTACATTTTTATATAGTAAAAAAAAGGAATAAATTAAATATACATATTGAAGATTATATTAATGTTTAACAACATTCTCATGTAAAGCCTTTTTATAATATGCCGAAAGCGGCGTCTAATTTGTTGGCTAAAACATTTATATGTAAGCAGCACAAATGAGATATATCAAGGAATAGACGTGCAAAAATTAGGAGTGAACAGCGGCAAAAAGCAATTATGAATGTCTATTATTAATGATTTATAAATTTTATGAAGTTTCAATATGTCATTATTTGTGTTCATAGTATTATTTAACATTATATCCACCATTTCTGCAATTTGTCTTTTAAAAGTTAGCTTTTCGTGATGTAAAATTTTGACTTTATCAAAACCAATAGAGTGGTTGAGTTCCGTTCAATGTTTTGTTAATGATGTGTACAATGCTGAATCTTTATTAATGACGTATTTGTGTTGGTAAACTCTTTTGTTAAGATATTGTTTGGTTTCTCCAACGTACACCTTTTCTTCTTTTCTACTGTTCTACTCTATTCCTTGTGATGACTGTCAACAGGAGTACGTTGGAGAAATCAACGTACCCTTGAATAACTCTTGTACCGTTGGAGCGCTTTTCTTAGTTTGCATCCTCTTGTAATCGTACTCGTCTTCTTGTTTTTGGGAAAACACTTTCTCAGCATTTATGATGTCCTAGCTTGGGGCAGCCTAAGAAGCCACACTAAATCTCCAATACGGTAGCGTTGACAGCTATCTGTCAGTACCACCAACTTCTGAACACAATAATTTCAGCCCTATTCAAAGGAACCGTAGTGACCTAAAAAAGACCATAGATAAGGATTTTAAGACACATTTAAATATAGGGCGCTTACCTTAAGAGCCAACTGTATCAAGCTTGGTTTCACTGTAATGTGAATTCCCGCAATAAGTTTTATAACTATTGAAAATAATTGTTTCTAATATAAAAATATAAAAATAATTATTAATGGAACACATTAATATGACTAAATAATTAAATGTATTGCAAATAAAACTGATTTATCAGAATAAGAAAAGCTTAAAAAATCTTTAAAGTTCTCCTTAATATAATTTCTTCCAAGCCTGACACATCAAGAAATGAAAAACAAAGCCAATTCACTATTTTGATTCAATTTATTAATACAATAATATATACTTATTATAGAGACTATAGTAATAAAAACAGTTTAATTTCATAAGATGTGCTATATAAGGATAAGACTTCAAGATCTCGGTGAATAAGTGTATGATATGTGGTGAGTGAGCATGTTGTGATTGGGGAATGCTGTGACCCTGAGCGGCGGGTGAGCAGCAAGTAATCGAGTGAGCGTCTGGTGAGCGGAGGAGGGGCGTATGAACGCGCGAATCAGCGACGGAGAAGCGGATGAGTATTATGGGGAGTGGGGTAAGCGGCGGAGGCGGATGAGCAGCTAATAGTAGGCGAGGCATTCGTAGCGGATGTAGAGGAGTTACTCTAAGAAGGGACCATTTTGACAGTTAGGGAAACAAATGAACGTCATGCAGAGCGATGGCATTGCAAGAGATAGTGATGAAACCATGTACAAATGAGAAATGTAAACGAACGCACTGATAAAATGAGTGGATGGGCGAAACCTGGAGTTATGTAGCCAGAAGTGGTCAATCAGTAGCTGTCAAAGCGCTCCCTTCTTATAGTAGTCTCTCTATAATCGGAGGGGGAGTGTAGAAAGAGCGGCGGGTAATGAGCGAGTGAGAGAAACGGGGTAAAAGGTTTTTTGGAAGGGAGGGGAGGTTGAAAGTCGAAGCTCTAGCCAATCTTATACTGAACCTTGTTAGGAGTGAGCGTATTACAGATCAAAGTGCAACTAGACAGAAAGAGGAAAAGCAGTTTTGGTTTTCCAAGATTTCCCGACGGTTGTGGGATTTTCGATGTTCTTTCAGAAGAAACCGTAGTCGATTTGGGGGCTTCAATTGGATATTTTCTAGCTCTAGCGAGTTCTGCTTAAGTATTACCACTTTGGGTGACGGAAAAGAAGTTGCGTGAAATTTCAGTAGGGGGAAATCAGCTTCCCCAAAAAATGTTCCAAAAATTCCAGAAGTTCTTAAAAATGTATTACGGCTGGTTAACGTGGTCCAATGACGTGATTGTCATTAGTAACATATAGTATGTAGAATATATAGTACGGAATGTATTAATACACATCTGAACGGGTTTTATAGGCTTCTCAGAAGTAAATAAGAACACTTATAGTTGTCTTATATGTTTTCCCCTCTTTGAAGTCATAAGCCATTTTCTCATGACTTTGCCTTGACACCATTATTACCAATTTTTGAACGTTTCTGGCATAGTTATCTTAAAATCTACACGAGTCTGTGGGCAATAAATAATAGGAAACTTTTATTATACGTTTCTCCAGTATTGCTACATGATTTGTTGAAAGTTTCCATTTCTGCTAATATGTTTGTCCGGAGAAAACCTACTAATGGCTGCTTCGGAAATTATGAAACTGTAAGCAGCCATCCTTACTGTTGGTTGTTTTTTTTTTTTAAGACAGGTGCCTGATTAGTTAGCAATAGCTTTCTACGTATTATTTCCGCTGCAATTTACAAAAGTAAATAATAACAAATAAGAACGAATATAAACAATACTAGCGGAATACAGCAAACGTTGTTCTGCCCTTCCTCTCCCTCTTTCTCCTTCCCTCGCTCTTTCTCTCTTCGTATCTCCCTCTCTCATCGTCTCTATTTCTCTCTCCGTCTGTCTTTTCTGTCTGTCTGTCTGTCTCTCTCTCTCTCTCTCTCTCTCTCTCTCTCCATATCTTTCTCCGTCTGTCTATCCCTGTCTCAGACTATCTGATTGTCTCTGCCTCTCTCTGTTCCTTTCATTTACATTAAGTTGCAGATTCTGCACGTCTCTGAGCAGATGGGGTAATATCGAGAAGCGCCGGACAACCAAAGATGCACTAGAATGTTCCAGAAGATCTCATCCTATGATTACGGTGCGATAAACGTTTCTTTGAGGCTTTCGGGCACAAAATTTTTGTTTTTAATGCCCTAGAACGCTTCGTTTAGGAGTTATTTAACGATAGAGATTCAAATATACTGCCGAGTGTGACGGGTTGCATTTGACATGAATATTTAGTTTTGTTCTACGGCGTCATGTAGTGGAGTTACAACAAAATGAAAAAGACATAAACAAGGGTGAAAAAAGAACACGTAGATGTGCCAACCTTCATGGAGATCGGTCACACGGTGTCGGAGATAACCACTCTTATACATGCCAACATATATACTTTTTGAGAAAACAACCAGAATACTTCTACTGGGGTCTTAATTTCTTCATCTAGCCGTTCCAAGATTATTCATTTTTACTGTTCGCGTTGGAACGGCTAGATGAAAATACTTAAGATCCCAGCAGAAGTATTCTGGTTGTTTTCTCAAAAAGTTTGAAGGATTACCAGTAGTTTATTATTTTAGTAAACGGTTCACTATTTAGATACTTGGTTCTCTAATTTAACTACTGGTGCTACATAATGGCCCAGACTTTGTCGTACTAGTTCTTTTTCTAATTTCTTTGGGCTAGCTTTTCGGACTTGCCACATACTATCGCCGTCCAAAGAACCTTTTTTCTCTCAACTGTTCGGTTTCCTTGAGGTAGAACAGAAATATTACTTTAAGATTATTACAGAGGAGTAAAACCTCGTCCTATAAGGAAATTTTCGTTGAAAAATTCGGAGCCGTTTTTAAGAAAGTGGCGAATAAATATACATATATTGCACTGTAATTTCAAATGCGCAAGCACAGAATTATTCGATTATTCGAATTTACCTTCAATTCGTTAACGTAGACTCGGAGAGTTCGGGAGAAGAAAGGGGCGGAAGGGACCTGTGAAGTATACCCCCAGAATTCGATAATCTTGTAATTCTTAAAGCTACCCTTTGGGACGATTTTAGTGTCTACATACATGCTAATACCAGTTGTGGCGTTGTGATCTACCACCTTCCTACGATCACCTGGCGAGGGAACGTTTGTCGGTCGATTGGACTGTCGACCGACTGGACGACTGTCGCCCCACTGGACGTTTATTGGTCGACTGGACTCGAAAATTCCCTGGATTACTTCCAGCACTCTATGCAAGGGGCCCTTAACCGAGCGCGAATATTCGTTCCCCATCCAACACTCACATCTATCCTTAGGGCCAAACGATTAACTGCTGCGCCACCTCCCTATTATATCTGATAAACATTTCTTACTTGCTTCGGGGATACACGCGAACCAGAAAGGTTTCATCTCGAAAAAGTTAATGATGCATGTTGTAAGGCACCCCTTCATGCTAAGAACTATTTTTATTAGATGGATTTTTTCTTTTGGATATCTATGGTTTAATTAATGACAACATTTTATACTACAATAATCATTGACATTTTATAAGGACATACGGCTATGTATAATGTATGGAATTGTGCTAATGATTCTAAAATCTTAGTTCAGGAGTTCTCCAACTATCTATCCCTGTGTACATCTATCCCTGGGAGTAAGCGGTAGGTTTGTAGGGGATAAATGAACATTTTCCAAGAAAAGAAAGTAAACAAATGTCTAAATATTTCTAGCATGCTCTACTATTCTATTATCAATGTCCCGACATAAAACCTACTTGAGATGGATTATGAAGTTTAGCATCTGTCCCTTAATTGTTTTTACTGAGTAAGCCTAAAAGAATTTTTACTAAATTAGCTTTATTTGATGTTTCTATAGGCTACTAATTTACTAAGTAAATTTAATTACATTTTTAAATACATATCAAAACTGCTTAAAAACCGGTTTTGATCACGTATTTATTTTTTATATTATTCTGTTAAACAGCTCTGCTTGGATACTGGATGCACTGCGAATTTCACTGAACTGTATTTATTTATATTTACTAGCTGATTATCCGACGATAACTGGATATTTATTTTTCAGTCATCTATTGGGTAGATTCGCCCGCCCCGCACGCTTCGCTCGTCTCCGCCCTCCGCTCTTTCCGGTCTGCCATCCACGGCCGCCCTGCTCACACCTCGCGCATAGCCCCTCCATCCCCTTCCGCTGGGTGTTCCTAGTTTCTTCCGTTCATCACGCTCCGCCGCATCTTCCTCGCTTTCGGCTACGCCCATTCCTTTCCCTCGGACCGGGTGACGTCACTGCAGTGTCCCCGACCGGGAGGTCCTTCGAGTCACGACGGTAGCAGGATTGTCGACACTGGCTACATAGCTAGGTCGAATTCACTCACTGTCTGGAGGAGAATTATAATCTGTGGGTTTCCGTGGTTTCTCCGATCAACACCAGGCGAATGTCGTAGTAGTACCCTAACAAACGGGCTACGGATCGCGCGCGACCATTCCTTTCTCTTCCCTTCTTATCCTCACCCCTTACATACGCTTACACTAACGCGCACTACACTGCCACACATGCCGGGAGACCGGTCGGGAGCTCAGAGCTTGTTCCGGCTGGGGCAGTTCCCGCTGGTGGGAAATACCTGGTTGGAGAAACCCCGCGAGCCGACGGTAGGTCGGCGCCATCCAGCGGTAGGTCTCTCCTTCCAGCGGGGAAAATCACCGCCACCTCCTGATGAAAAAATATGCTCCACACTTACGGGACTAATGACCTCAGTAGTTGACGTGCCCGAAATTACTAACAACCAACCAACTTTTCTCTCGGCCTGCTTTTATCGCTCAGCCTTCTCCTTCCGCTCTACACACTCCTCCCTCTTCTCCGCCCTTTTTTTACTCCCCTTCCACGCCGACTTTTCCCGCCCCACCCACGCCCTCTGGCTTCCGCCTGCGTCACCCGGTAACAATGCCGACCAGATGCATAGGGAATTGCCTTTAACTGATTGTTAAACACATTTTGAGGTAGCATTTTGAATCGCAAATACTTTTTATTCATAGCTGATCAAAAGTATTCGTGCCAAAGGGGTCAATCCAGTGGCTCTAAAGTTTTTTGGTTGTTTTTTTACACAGAATAATATATATCTTGGTTTTATATCTCTTCTATACATAATACACTAAGGCAAGATAACGGTTTTTGACAGTTTATAAGAAACCATTGACTCAAAACTCCGTAAGAGTATTACTGATGGATTTACTATTACCACCAGGGGTAGATCAACATTTAAGATGGACATACAAATGGCAAATTTAGGAAATCAAAGGCACATGAAACCCGCAAAGAATATTAAGCTCAACTCAACCTTTTACTATCGTAGATACATCGAAAACGGCGCGTCCTACGATCTTAACACAACAATTTCGGGTCCGGCATAAGATTTTTTTAATTCGTTGTCTATGTAATGCTTTTGGAGGTTCTATTCCATGTTTGAAAGGTTTCCTCGCTCGTAACATGGATTACCAGAAACACTAGAAGTTGGGTTCCAGTGTGTAGCTATTTTCACTTTTAAAGCAATGATTTAAAAAGTTGTTTTTGGAGATTGAATTTTTTTGCAAAAAATCTTTGAGGCCCTTCTGTTAAACTTTTAGGGGTTTCTGATCTTGATACCTTAGCCATTCAGAACTTCTCGTTTCATCTGGCAGGGGCGCCACTACACAGCACTATCTGCTGCGGCAATGCTTATAAAAGTATTTCGTAATAAAAATATCATAAATTAAATTTTTTAATTAGCAGTTTAATTTCCAGGCTAACATGTATATCAACATGCGGTGAACATGTAGGGAAGATGGATAATATAAGGAGGAACATGCATGGGGGAATGTGGAGACTTGTAGAGGGAACATGGGGGGCAATGTGCCATGAAACATAGGTTAGCATCTTAGAGGATCTTGTAGTGAACATGAGGGGAGACATTCGGGGTACATGTGGGAAACGTACGACAGTACATGCGGGAACCATGTTGGAAACTTGAATGTAAACCTGGAAGGGAGAACCGTAAGGGGGGATGTTGCGGCGATATATGAAGATTCATATCGCGCGCCAAATCGGCAGCGCGGGACGGAAGCTTCCGAAGGTAGCAGGGCTACAAACCGGCGCGAGGGCCGGCCAATAGGGCGTGAGCGGCTGGCAGGCGGATCAGCAGCCCCGAGGCGAGGCTACGGCGCGGCGTGCTTCTTAAACGGCCGCGCCGACCAGAGAGGCAGACAGTTCTGAAGTGTGATCCGCTAGTGACTCAGTGTATGGTGTGATCCTGTGCGAACTCGGCTAAGTTATACGGTGCTCTCTCTACTGGTGATTCTGACGGCCGTACGCATATCTGTGGGACTTCTTCTGGATTTTGGACACCATGGCTTTGTACAACTGACTACTCTTCTGGATTTTGGTAACTGGATCACTACTGTAAAAAGATTGACCAAATAAATGTTATTGTTAACGTGCGTCTTTTTGTGTACATAACAGGGGAGAAGCGCGGAACTTGCGGAAAATATGCAAGGAACTTACTGGGAACACGTGGGACAACATGCGGGGTCAAGTGGAGCTATGTTTCATTGAGCATTATTCTACAAAATGACTGCCTTCTGAACTTCCGTTTTAATTTTTGGAAATTTACGAAAAGCTCTTCTGGGTACCTCTGGTCCATAGCATTTTAAAAATGCGAAATACTATCAGGAAGTATTTTTGATTCAAATACAAAATACATGTTCAAACATGTATTTTCAATACAAAATACTAAAGTATTAAAAATACTTATTTTAAATACAAGTATTTTCGATACTGCCCAACTCTGGCAATAAGAAGGAAGAAAAATTAACAAAATAGTGTCTGTAACTTAACTGGCTAAAAATTAGATGGATTAGATTTGTCATATAGAAGTCTTTTATAATTATGTACAAGTAAACCTTAAATCAAGACATTGTTTTCCACACAGTAAACTTCACTACACACAAACCACCAGTGGATGAGGAAGCATTAAGGTTTTCAAGAACTGAAATATCCCGCTTCTACAACCACAGAAAAAGAAAGGGAAATGAGAAGAAACATGTTTCATTTGTTTCCATTCATTTCAAACGTTCACGCTTACTTCACTAATCTGCAGGGAGGAACCGGACTATTTAAAGAAGATGAAGAAAATTGAATGTGCCTCAACAGTAACATTAAATTAATTTTTAATCTGTTTTAATAAATCGATTTTGTCTTCATTTCCAACCTTTCTTGGAACGGCATGTACCGATTTGGACCATCAACCTAATTTTATGTTGGTATAACTCCTTTAAACCCCAAATTTTCTGTGAAGCATACAGTATGCTTACCCATATCATCAGACGAACAAGTAAATATCTTATAAAAGAAAAACACACAATTTTTTGTCTATCTCCATTCCCGATTTTTTATCATCATTTAACTTTAGAGCTCAATATCTCGAAATGAGTGTCAGTGGAGTTGTACCACTTTTAAAATAACGCCTCCATATGTTCTGCAATCTAAAAGTCTACTACAGGAAATGTTATCCTAGAAAGTTATGCCGTATCTCAGGTGGGAATGTGTATTCGTAAATACACGCAAAGAGCTTTACGAAGTCTAACTCTTGAAATAATTCTCAAGTCATAACATAATGGAATTTGGGGTTCAATTCATTTATGGACAGTATTCCATTTGAGTTTTGGCTGGAATGAGAGGCATTTTGTTACCTTAACAGCAGCTACTTACATATTTTTCATACTTAATGATACACTGTTCATGCAACGGACCATTTGAAATACTAAAATGCATTGAAACTGTTTTCCCTTCATTTTCTGTTAATTTCTAATTACAAAATCATTTGAAACATCTGAAATACTACTACTTATTGTTTCTTCACAAAGAACATTCGTGTTATCAGCAAGTAGAACTGCTCTTCCGCTTGGACGAGGGCACATCTATTGTTTACATGCAAAGAAAAGAGAGCAGGGTTTCCGATCTAATTGATGTAATCGAATTTTGTAATAAAAAATTAAAAAGAATTTTGAAGGTAACGTTCTAACTCTTGCCGGCGTGCTATGTTGCCTGCATCCCTTGAGACGTTGTTGGCAATGTAGGAAAGGAAATTCTTGACCTGTCGAGCTCTATTAATAAACCTTTCCTCTTCTGGACGCAAAAACGCTGTAAGGTATGGATCAACACACGAAGAGAAATGGCTGACAGCTTCTCCTAAGATGGATATAGATCGTTTTCACATCGTTTAAAAGCGCAGGTTGATTAAACTTTGATCGAGGTAAATTTCCTCAGCTACCTAAAAAATATACATTTCCCTCAAACATCCAGACAAATATTTTATTTGTTAACCATCAGAAGAAAACATGTGAGGACTTGCTTCCCTTGAAAAATCATCATTGGTGTTGCTCCAATGATTCAAAATGGGTCGCACATATTGAAATAAACTGCAATATACTCAAACTCGGTCGAGGAATCTGAAAAGCAAATATCTATCTTGCTACTTTATTGCTAGAATTGGCTCAATGGAAAATCATATATTCATTTCACGAAAACATGGAAATTTATTAAATTTATAACAATTTTTGGTATTGTTTAACTTCACCCAATATAACATTAAATGTTTGTCATGACCGTTCCAACCTTATGTCTTCGCGCGCTTTTTCGGTCATCTTTATCCATCTCCGACGCCGCCATCCTCAGGTCCAGACACCATCTTCTCTCTTCTTTTCTCGGAAGCTCACTTCAATCACCGTTCATCAGATCAATAAACTATTTGCTGCTAACATTCCAGTCCAATCACTGACAACTTCGCCCAAGCCCTCAATGTCCCTCCAACTCGTTCACATGAAATATTTTAAGCTCCACTGTCACGCTTAGAGTTCCAATTTTGATGTTTTCTCAACATCCATTCCCTAGTAGATGCTTACAAGTCCCCAAAGAAGAAAAAAAAACTCCTAACATTAATTGGAGCACGATCCGTTCATGAGCACGGCATCAGTCAGAATGAATGTCTCTCGTATTCTTTCAACCCTGCAAAGCTCGGTTCATAAATTCGATTGTTTATTTGCAGATAACATTTGATGTACTTTCGTACCTAGCCAATCTCTAAATTTCTTGCAAAACGAACTAGCCGTCTTCACGACTGTCACTGCTTTTTCGGCCAATCCCAGAATTCTATATAGAATTAACTAGCCGTATCCGCGATTGTCACTGCACGAATGTGTTGACCTTGACGGCTCGCTTACCGTTGCTATGCTAGCATATTCATATAATTTATCCCCTTTAATTGACGCCATTTATAATAAATGTTGTACAATATTCAGTGACATATTGGTATGTCACAATATACGCAGAATGGAGGCGTTTTTGATGACGATTTTATGCGTTTATGCCGACTCAAGCGCCAATGAACAGAAGCTCTAGGCAACCCGCCGAACCCTTAAGTATTAAGCGCGTCTTCGCTGCATATTCTGCCCCTGCGATAGTGAAACATCGGCCGGAATTATTACTTGAACGTTATCTCGGAAAAGTAAATTAAATTTCTCCAAGACAGTGTCATAGTGAATACATGCCCAAACTTGAGGGATAACGTTTCAAAATGGAATACTTGACAACGTGTTCAAACCAGGACATAGAACAAACCCATACTCCCGCGTCTTTCTATTACATTTTTTGCAGAGCATAGCGTAAAATGTGGTTAACAATCACGTGACCAGTAGCATGTGGAGTGTAATACATTGCAATTGCAAAGCATTGCCGCGGCCACTAGAAATAAATAAAACCTTTCATTTAGGTAAACTTGATCGAGGTACTTTAAGTCTGTCATGTAAAAGAAAGGTACTATCTTTAAACGGTTTGAGAATTTCTGTTCCAATTGACAACATCCTCCTGTAAACAGAATTAATAACTTTTTATGGATATAATTTATCAAAAGTAAACAAGATACTGATTTTGTGACTCTCGATGTCCCTACCATGAAAACTTAAGATCTGTGAGAAGATAAATATTTTAGAAATGTTCACAATGAAGGAAATACAAAAAACACAAATTATAGTACACAAATATCAGAATAATTTAATATATACATAAAAATATGCAAATGTCCAGAAACAATACATAATACAAAAGTTCAACAAGAAATATAATGAATATTTACAATAACAAATCAGTCTTTTCAAGAACTTCAAATAATACAATAAGCACTGACAGTAATATCTCATGGAATTATCAACAAAATTTCATTCAATTGTGTAAAAATCACAGAATAATTAATAAGTAAGATATTTTCAATCTGATTGTTAGCTTCAAAAATGAAATTGGCAAAGAATACCACATTTTAAACAATAATGTACACAAACATACAATTATAAGGAAATATCAAGATACTGAAGGGCTTCAATTCTTCTCTAAACAGATATTGTTGTTAATGGAGAATATTTCTTCTTCTTCTTTTTTTGTCAGATCTTTTGGCTAAATTAGGAATTGGTTCCGCTTACTTTTTGATATGTTTAAATCTAACAAAAAATACTCCAGAATGTTCTGTAATTTCTATCAAGATCTTAGTAAAATGATGTTAGTGTGTCCTATTTCTTTAATACTAATCCAATTACAGATACTGATGTGTAAGTAGCAAATTCACACGTGGGTTTCTACTAGTTTTTTCACACTATTTACAGTCATAATATTTCATCATTACATCAACAAAGAAATAATTGTACAAAACTTGTGTATTTGGAACATGTATGCACCTTGAAAGAACAATTAATGATTTGTAAACATCTTGCAGATACCTAATCATCTGCCATTTTCTGTAGGAATGACATAAGTGTTTGAAACCTACTTTGTACCTGCAAAACAAAAATCATTGTAAATAGATCAAATGAATAAAAATATAAACAACCATTTAAATGACATTTAAAAAATTAAATACTGCATTAAAAAAAAAAAAAAAAAAAAAAAAAAAAAAAAAAAAATCAGGCTTCAATTACATTGAAAACTCTGTACAAACACTTACTTCTTCAGCTGTTCTGGATGGAAGCTCATGACATATTTTTTGGAAAACATGTTCTGAATTATTCACAGATTGAAATGTTCTCAAAATAATTTTATCTTCATCCCTTGTCCAAGGTGTACTCTCTAATCGATCAGTAACAGACTCAGCTGTAGCATCATTTGGGCAGTTTTCTTCATTTAAGGTGTCCATGTTCATGTCTTGGGACAATCTAGTGCAATCATCCATCTCTTCAGTATCTTCACATTCCATAGGGTAATTATCTTCAACTTCTGAATCGGACGAAGAATTAATAGGAAAATCTTCTGAACCTAAGATATTCTTATCATCTTCAGAGGAAAAATTCTCAAAACTAATATCCAATTCTATTGTTTCACTTTTAACATCATCTCCTTCACTTTGGGAAAAATGTCCTTCACTATAAGAAAAAACTTCTGTTTTATCCTCTAGAGTTGCTCCATCAGAACTGCTATCATCTCCCGAAGTGGAAAAACACTGCATAGGACATTCATTTTCTGCTAAAGAATCAAATGCTTTTGTATTTTCAGAGGAAATCCTTTTATCGCTATGTTCTAATTTCATCATCTCATTACAATCATTTTTCTCCTTTTCAAATCTTATAGGCTTGATATCCTTTTCGTGCAAAATCTCTCTGTCTCTATCAGTGCCAGGTGCAGACAAATGACTATTTTGGTCAGTGGGTGATCTATCATTTTTTGTATCATCTTTTGTCTCAAAATCATCTGTTACAATATTTTCCTCCAATTGAGATTCTTTTACTGGCTCAATTATCGTACTCTCTGATAACAATTGGCTAGGAGTTTCTTCCCTCTCTTGTGCTATAGAAAGAGGTGTTGATAAAGTACTTTTATTTGTTAAGGGGTACTCTTCTTTGCCTTTTTTACTGGGGATAACATTAGCCAATGCAGTGTCATTTTCTTCTTTAAGCGAATTACCGATGTTTCTTCGATTTGGTTTTTGATTTACATCATTTATAAGAGTAGCATTACGAGCCGCTGAACGAGCTGCACGGCGAGATGGCTCTGTTTGTTGTAAAGAGAACTGAGGTGCACCTTTACCAGGTTTGGCATCAACTTTTCCAGCAACTTTACCGGTCTGTGGAGTGCCTTTTTTAGCAGACACTACATGTGACTTTACGGATGTTGATGTAGAAGGATTTTCTTGATTATTTGCCATTAGTTTTATTCTTTTTCGGGGTGGTTTAGGCATTTTTTTTTCATTACTTAAATCTTTATTATGTGATGCTTTGGAAGCACTGAGTGTCTTGTTAGCTTTTTTAGGGTTTTCATTCATAGACTTCCCTTTTGCTGCCTTTTTTGTAGATTTTGGTGAAGATAACTTATTTGACACACCTGAGACATTGGCTGAAGAAGTTTCCCCTTTTGAAGGGTTGTTTTTTTTACTGCCTGAAGGAGGAGCCTGGTTTTTGTCAATTTTTCGCCGTGTCTTTAAATTCTTAACACAAAGTCTTTCAATTGCCTTTGTCTTCATTTCTTTGAAAGAAACTCTGGCAGGGCGAAGCATACTCCCTGAATGTATGTACACTCTACCCTGAATGAACTGAAAAAAAGAAAGAAACAAGATGCAATTGTAAAGATTCTTGAAAAGGTGAAATGTAGGTAACAAGAGTTTTTTACAGAAATAATTTTATTTTTCAAATTCTTTCCAATATTGTAAGTTCAAGACACATCCAATCTTCATTTAAAATGATTGAAACTGCCCTTAATATTAGTGATTAAGCATAAAAAAATCTTTAAATTAACACACAGTGAGGCATTTAATAGCTATTCTGAGATTACAAGAAGATGAAAATCTTCTTTAAATGCAACTATAGTATCTTCCCCTTTCCTAAAACATTTTGTAATAAAATAATCTTAATGATATCAACTAAATCACTGAATAATTTCAGAATTTTCCATTTTATAAAATAATGTTTACATTATAATTTACATAATAATTTATCCCTCAGTTTAACTGAATGAAATAATGATATAAGTGTACACATAGAGCATAGAGGCACTTTTATGGCAACACTATTGGTTTTCTGAATTTCTCACCTTTGTTCCACAAGACATACAATGGGCAGAGCGTCTTCTTGTTTTTCCCTCTGGTGGAATATGACAAGGGCAAATACAGTCTTCCCCACCATACATATTGTCTTCTACTGGCGGGGGTACCTCCACAGTCTCAAACCAATCTTCTGATTTTGGATTATGAATGTCAACACTACAGAAGTCCATACTTTCATAATCTGTCAATGAGCTAATTCAACAGATATTAGAAAGAGATTTTCATTAAACAAAATTCAAAACCAAATACAGCAAATAATGTGTTAAAACAAAACTATATTTCATCATCTAACAGACCTTGCATGTGGGGCCTCTGTCGGCATTAATTCTAAGAACATGTTAACAAGTAAAGAGTTGTTTCTTAGTAGAGGAAGAATCGTGTTCTTTAGATCGTCCAGAGTAGCTTTATTATTAGAAGCTAAATTTGACAAGCTTGAATATATTTTACGCAGCTGAGACGGTTGTTTGGAATAATACAGCTTTAGCAAAGAACAAAAAGAAATTAATTTTGAATAAAATATAATAATATTACTGAAATTCACAAGTCTCATTAATTTATATTCAAAGCTTACCTCAAGTTTTCTACAGAAACTTCTCATTTTCGTGAGAATAATGTATTCCATAAATTTTCCACATTGCATTGCCTGTTCAGGCAGGAGAAATGCTAGAAATTCCTCTGACAAACTAGGATATTTTTCAAATATGTCAGTCACTTTCTTGTATAATTCAGTTGCATCAAAAATTGTGACGCCAAAATCATTCATTGTTCTCATGAATTCACTGTAAGTACCTTCATCCTTTCCATGGAGTGTTTCAGTAACTTTGAGGAAGTATGATTGAGCAAATGCTAAAATAAATAGATAAATTCAATTACCACAAACACACTAAAATTGTATTGCAAACATTTTGACTGATTAAAATGTTTGTCCTTAATTAATTTTCATTGTTTAAAATTTCTTCAGTTTTATATGCAATTTTAACTTACCAAATGCCTTTTCATCTTTAATTTGTTCATTGTCAGAAAGAAGGCAATTTAATGTTTTTTCAAGATCACGAATTTGTTTAGGTTTCTTTTTCACAATTTTGGGAGGTGAACGACCAGTGGTATTAGGTTTCTTCAACATCAAATTGTCTTCCTCACTGTCCTGCAAAAAAATCATGTTTTAGAAGTACGTACATTTCAATCATATTTTAGAAATTGGTCATTTAAACAGAGACATTATTTTTCTCACCTTTTCACATTTTGCAGTAGATCCAACACTCACTGTTTTAAAATTTACCTCATCAGCACTTTTTGATTCCAATTCTTGTTTTTCTGTGGTTTCTACTTCATTTTCTCTGACACTTGGAATATCTGGCATACACACTATTGCAACTGGTTTTGGAGCAATATTTCGCAACACTTTATCACTGAGCTAAAATTAATAAAAATATACCAAGTGTATAAAAAAACATAAATGTTTTGAGTGACAAGAAATAAAAAAAAAAATATACTCAGTACAGTACCCGTTCTTCTGTTCTGTCAGCTTGGGTTGAACCTTTAATGGGACAATTTGTTTTGGCATTTGAAGTTTTAACTTGGCTAACGCTAACATGGGACTTTAGAACAGACTCACATTTTCCTTTCTCGCCTTCAACATCTGAAGTTCACATAAATCATTATTGGAAAAAAGGTGTCACATCTGTATTTAATCAAGTGGATATAGCCATATAACCTCACCTGATGCTTTTGCACTATCTCCGCTACATGTCACAAAAAGTGGCACACTTGGAAGCATAGTATTTAATACTATTGTCTTAAAATACTAAATTGTGAGAATGCCTGCACAAAATTGAATTTCATAATAACGCAACTACAGTGCAACTATGTTGTCTGTAATGTCCAAAATTAGCTGGGTTATAAAAAAAATTGTCACTGTAGTGGCCCTGTGCGTAATTTCTCATAAAATATATTCAAAGCGCGCTTCAAAAACATTTTAAGACACTAATTATCTCAAAAACTAGTTTCAAAATTGATGTTCCTTTCTGAAAACCGCTGAAAATTTCCGAAAAACAATCGAGGATCACACCGCGCTCTTGCGCAGACCTACTTTCATTTTTCAAGATTACGAATCAGCGCTTTATCGGTTTTTGTATTTAACAATTCGCTTGACTACTTATAATCGTTATACACAAATTACAATACGTCCAATCCTGGTCTAAACGCTTATTCTTTAGAAGAATTGTTTGATTACTTTTTCTGGTTGCTATCAAAGTATATGGTTGATATATTCTTGTGGAAAGCAGGCAAAATTGAGCCCCGCCGATTAAACCGTCCTGGCGCATTATAATACTATTAATATCTTTATTCAATCTCTATTAAATTAATTGAGAGAACTTACGTAATTTTCTGCTATGAACTGAAGTTCTGTTTTGAATTTCGACAAAGTTCTACTTTGCCCTAAAAAGTTTCATTTTACAGATTCATGCCATTATATTTTGCGGATAGTTTTTCTTCACCATTAATCAAATCCAAGCAATGAAGGAAATATTGATAGGCCTATATCCTTGGTGGAAATATGGATTAAAAGTGTTCTACCATGAAATGATGTATATTATAACGCTGTGTAAAGCGTACAGTACTACTAATTTTCTTAGTTGGTATGAAAATTAAATAAAGAGATCTGCATTATATGTCTAACGTTATGTGAATATTTTATATTAGTTCATATAGATTAAATTACAGTATGAAATTTTGGAATTCTGAACAAATTAAACTGAGTCAAAAATGTTACAGGATGTTTGTTTTTTTCTTTCTATTAACCGACGCAATGCAAAGTACCACTGTGTAGCACTATGAAACACATGTACATCAAGAAACAACATTTAAATAATTGTAGTGTTGTCGCTCTTCGCCGCTCGAAAACAACATTCGGTTACTCGGTATTTTTTTTTAATAAACGTGATGTCAGCTTGTCAGCGGGGCTGACTGACTGGGAATATTATATTCAGCATCTGCAGCATGCAGTGACGGACGTTTCAGTGTATGCATGCAGCATCTGTGCCACCTGTGTGCAGCACACAGAGCACTTACACTATTATTTGTCTATGGTGCAGCATGCAGTGATGTTTCCAAAAATAGGGGAATACTGTAGTGCAATTTTGCGTTGTTAATAATTTAAATGAGTTGTAATCCTGTTATAAAATGTTGATAAGGAATTAGATTAAGAGGGTTTTTGGCGGTGCCCAAGTGTGAATACATCCATGAAGTCTGTATCCATGCTCTAATTCACTCTGCTGAGGCCGGCCTTTGGCTCAGTCTTCGAAAATTACGCTTATTTTTGTGGTAGTGTTGTTCATAGTCTACACCTTTTTGATGTACAAGTGGCAATGAAGTAGACTTAACTCGTAAGCAACGAAGACACGTGTGCTCTGTTCTATTACAATCATTGTCTTCGGTCAGGTTGCAGCAGTTCTATAAATAATTTTAAAGTATTCGTAGTTTTAATACATGCCATAAATAATGTGTAACTCTGAAATGTCGAATCCTCCTTTAACCTTTAAACTCTTAGCCAAGTGCAAAGTTTCAAAAGCAAGGACTGGAATAATGACTTTGCCTCATCATGCAGTTGATACTCCAGTATTTATGCCAGTGGGCACTCAGGTTTGTTTGGTAAAATTATTTTAAAGGTCATATTTTTACCTTTGGTTTGATGGACACTACTGGTGACACTGTGTAAAGAAATTGTCTTTCATGGTTACACCAGTAAAGTTATGTTAAACAGCATGAAATGTAATTGCTACGCCATGATATGGTACTAATGTATCCTTGGCTTAATAAAGCTTTCAGTGATATTATGCAGACAATGAATTTTAAGCTAATAATGAATTGTAAAACTTCTTTCAGGGTACATTGAAAGGTCTTTTGCCCCAACAACTAGAACGTCTAGATTGCCAAATTATTCTTGGGAATACTTACCATTTGGGCACACGTCCAGTAAGAGAATGTTCATACTGTATTTATAAACTTATTTCTTATTCGTTTTTCAATATTGAAAATTTTTTTAGGGGCCTGAGCTAATGAAAAAAGCAGGCGGACTGCATAACTTTATGAATTGGAAAAGGGCTTTACTTACTGATTCTGGAGGTTTTCAGATGGTTTCCTTGCTAAAATTAGCAGAAATAACAGAAGAAGGTGTAAAATTTCAGTCGCCTTATGATAAAAGTGAGTATGACAGATTTGGGTTAGAAAATTTGATTAAAACTGTAATGCGGTGTAGGGTTATACTGAGATTAAACTAAAATTTATAAAATAATATAGAAGCTCTGAAAGAAAACTGGGAATGAAATAGGCCAGATTAACACATTAAATCTTTTTTTACTTAAAGATGTATTCTACTTGTTACAGATGTTTCAACCCTTGAATGGGGTCGTCTTCAGGAGCATGGTTGTTTTACAAATACAATGTATTGGTATACTCCAATGGGTATAAATCACATAATTACAAGCATAGTACATCATCCATTGGGTTAAAACTTCTGCAAAGAAGTAGAATACATCTTTAAGTAAAAAAAAGTTTTAATGTGTGTTTATCTTGCCTACAATTGTATTGGGAAAATTCATTGCAGACAATACCAACTACTAGAAACTGTGTGAAGGTAAATCCTTTAACACACTGAGTGTCATAAAGCTGGTATTAGAGCCTGTTAGATTGCCGATGGACTTGGCTCACTTAGAAATTCCTAGCCGCTGTATTTTGTTGTCACTCAGTGACAGTAGCTTGTATTCCCGGTGAAACATAGAACATCTGAAGCATGGCCTGGAGATTGCAGCATGTTTGTCCACCAATGTTATCAGGGTACTTCAAATAACTAAATAAGTAAATATAATATTATTCATTGAAAACTATCATAGTATAGCCCCTTTGTGAAAACCATACTGCTGTTGTGGGTGGCATTCAGCCTGTTAATTAATCATTTGTGTGCATGGGAGCAAATGTCTTTATAGACTTTGACCGAAGACGTTTACTTTGTCAATTATGTAGTTATTTGTAATATCTTGTAACTGTAGAACATTGTGTGTGTATTATTTTAGGATTTAGTGGGTCATGATTTATCCTATTTTAAGATTTCATTTTGTCTTGCATTGTAGTGAGTGAAAGTGGTCTCTGAGAATTAGACATTAATAATTCTCCCAAAAATATCCATTTCAAGTGATGGGCATATGTAGCACCAAGTATTAAGTTTTTTTTTTCTCTCTCTCTTTCATCCTGCATTTTTTTTACAATTATACCTTTGGGTTAATTTTTTGAAATTTATTTTCTGGAGAAGGCTTATTTATTTAATGTTCTTTGAAAGCTGCAACGAAGAGTACTCAGTATGGATATTTGGGAATGAAGTGAAATCTTTCTATTACTGTAAAAGACAGAGAATAAGCTGTAGGCAATTTGCAAGCTGTTTCAGATTCACTTAATACAACTTGTCTCCTGAGTGTGTCATTTCTGTCAATCCCATATGCCTCAAGATTAAAAAGCCAATTTGAAAACTTGAATGAAATCTCATTATCTCTTGTATTTGGATCTATCTATCCCTCTTGTAAAATATTATTTAATTTTTAATTTAGAAAACTTTTTGCCCTCTTGACTTCCAAAAGAGTAATTTCTTAAGACCTTTTCACTAATTTTAGAATTTGTAGCATTCTCACATTTGATCTGGATATTAACAAAGGAAACTGTATTTCAATAATTAGTACACTATTAGTTAAGAAATAAAAAAGGTTAAAAACCCAAAGATCCAGGTCTCAGTAATGTATAATGAGAATAAATCTCAGAGAAATGCAATATGCTTTATTGTTATTTTTCTTCTTGTGTGCCAAGGTTTCTTCATGAACTTTTATACTTTGACATGAGATTTGGAAAATTTAGACATAAGTATGTAAAATATGTGTAAACTCTGACCTCAGGTTGCAACTTTCACAGCTTCTGAAGTGATGCTTTCTCCAGAACATTCTATAGAAATTCAGAATGCAATTGGAGCAGATATAATAATGCAGCTAGATGATGTTGTTAAAACTACAACAGTTGGTCCTCGTGTGGAGGAAGCTATGAACAGGTAAAGTGTTCAAAGCCTATTTTGGTTTTGTCATTAATCATTTACATTGGAAGGCTGACAATACTGCCCTACTTACAAAGACTGCTTCAAAAATTTGTTCTTTTAGTATATTTATTTCTTTGTAACTAGCTTCTAAAAAACTTTCACTGTATCATCAATCTTCTCACATTCTGCATCTGGAATATTTGTTATTTGACTTATTATTTCAGCAATGGATCAGCATTGTCATTTACACTAAGAATCATTTAACATCAATTTACAAATCAATTAATCAAAATTCAAATCACTGTGTTCACTTGAATTTTACTTTACATCTTTGCTGGAAAATGATTCTGCTCAGTTCGCTGAAACATTAACAATATCAAAAAGAGATGATAAATAGAATTGCAAGAAATGCCCCAAATGCATTGGAAAGGAGCAGTCATTTGAACGCTACTTAGTTGTTGAACCAAGTATTAAACCATATCTTGGAAACCATCTTATTAAAGAAAATTATATATCAGTATTGTAAAGATTGCTAAAAATATTGACATGCGATATCAGAAAAATATAAATGCATAAATTAAGGGGCAAAGAGAAGTAGAAAACACAAGTCTAAATGCGTGCTTTTGTGCTAAATGTTTAATTTTGTTGAAATTTCTAACAGGACAACAAGGTGGTTGGATAGATGTTTATCAGCACACAAAAATCCAAACTCTCAGAATATCTTTCCAATAGTCCAAGGTGGATTAGATCCTGAACTACGTGCTGAAAGTGCTCGCCAACTTACAAAAAGAAACGTTCGTGGATTTGCCATTGGAGGACTGAGGTACATCTTCTTTAAAAAAGTAATGTATTCTTTTCTTCAATGCATATATATTAATACAGTTTGTTTCCAGTGGTGGTGAAAGTAAAGATGAATTTTGGAAAATGGTACACTTATCAACGGATATTTTACCTGAAGATAAACCTCGTTACCTGATGGGAGTAGGATTTGCAAGTGATCTTGTTGTATGTTGTGCTTTGGGAGTTGATATGTTTGATTGTGTTTTTCCTACACGAACAGCGGTTTGTATGTTTGTTAATTTGTAAATAATGAGAGGTATTCCTTAATTTATCATTTGTTGAAACTTGTAAACACTATTTGTGCAGAGGTTTGGCTGTGCATTAATAGCAACTGGACAACTGAATTTAAAGCAACAGGTTTATTATAAAGACTATCGTCCAATTGATGAAGATTGTACTTGTAGCACATGTGAAAGATACACACGTGCATATCTGCACTCGATTGCAACTCATGAAACAGTAGCCTGTCATCTTTTGACTGTGCATAATATTGCATTCCAGGTTGGTTTTTAATTTGAGACTTTGAAATAGTATATCATATGCATGTTTGAGTCATATTTCTCTCTTTTTGTGTGTGATTTCAGATGAAGTTAATGAGGTCCATCCGTGAAAGTATTAAAGCTCAAAAGTTTCCTGAGTTTGTTCAAAACTTTATGTCTGTATTATATCCTGAAAAAAATTATCCAACATGGATTGTAGATGCTTTAAGTGCTGTAAACATTGAACTAAAATGAAATTTAAATTTTTTATTTGGACTTTAGAAGTATCAAAAAGGGCTTTGGCACTAGGTAATAGAAGATTGGAATTTAGGAGTACAGTTTTTTACGTTGTTTTTTTAACAAAAATTACATTTGTTTTAATTATGGTGTTTTATCTGATTGCAGAAGATTCAGGTCTTTTACACAATTATGTGCCATTACTTCCATTTCTGAACTAATTTTCAGCTTTGCTTCCATTACAGATGAGTACATAGTGTATTCACTGGGAAAATGCCAGTTTAATTTCAGTCATAATTATTGCAAAATTTTTTATTTGTTTGAAAGTGGCATTGTTCCTCTGTTATGTTTAGTTAAGTTTCACGAAGATAATTTTTGCACTCAATTCATAAATGCAGCAGCAATCAAATTAATTTACTCAAATTGCCTCTAATATATTCAAACTATTTACATGGAAATCATTTTTTTCATTGTGCATAACTATAGTGATTTTTGTTGGAATTCATAAAGCAACAAAAGTTGTTCTAAGGTTAAAAAATTCTAAGAAAGTATTAATTGAAACAAACAGTTGCATCAACGACGTGAAAATGTTTGTGCAAGTGTGATATGCAAGAGAGGATCAAACAGAACACCATAGTGCCAAACATGATCTGCCTTTTTAAAACTATTTATTCTGTGAGCTTTTAGTAAATGTGAATATCGACCAATCAGAAATAACTTTTCCCCCTTCTTGCAATGTCCTATAGGCAATGAAAACAAATAGAGTAAATGGCATGATAATGGCTTGTGCTTTGAATAGGGTTGCCATAAGGATAACAATGGAATTGAGGACATCCAAAATAAATTTCAGAGCAAATTGCTTATTTTCATACAGTTAAATAATAGAAAGAGAAATTACATTGCACACTTTCAAGAATATCAGGGTGACCTCTCTTTTTCTGAGACAAGTTTCCCTGGCTTTTGAAGGTTATCTTGGTTATTTCCTAATTTTTTCATGACAAAATTTGTGAAACATTTCAAGGTATTTAAATAAAATATTAAAAGCATGACTCTGGTCAATAGTAAAACAGTGTTATTGACCAAGTCCTTCTCCTCTTTGCATTCCAGATTCTCGTGCACCAATACATTGTGAGAGAAACAGATCCACTTCAATTCAAAAACACACTGTACCTTTTGTTACCTGTTTTTCAGATCTCAGATTGTACTGTAAAAAGACAAAAGTAACAATATTTTCTTTTAACAAAGGAATTAGGTGCTTGCGTTCTCTTATGTAACATGTGTTGATATTCAGGACATATGACTACCCTAGTTTTGAACCCATAATTAGGTTTCAACATTCATTTTATTCAATGATCATTGTGGAATTTCCACACTTGGGCTTCCATTTATTCTGAGCATACTATCTCAGTGTATTTCCTTTCGTCATAAGACCAATCATGTAAGCAGGGCAGGGCAGGGCAACTATAGGTAGGGAGTGGGGTATTACCAAAGTGTGTTCCTCTCTTTAATTTACTTTGAAACAAAGTTTAATGTTTCTTATCCAGTGCAGGTCAGTTGGTCCACAGGACTATGATAAACAGAAAGTACCCAGCAAAAATGTGTACAACCATTAAGTTTACAAGATTGTGCAGAAATAATAGTCCTTGGGATGAAAATATCCTTTTCTGTTTGGACTAACAACTTGCAAAAATTAAGAAACTTACAACCATAATATGTGTGAAATTTTGTTAGCAAAAGCTCATCAGGTTGGTTTCAGAATTAAACTGATCTTGTAATGATGGATTTTGAAATTTCAAACTCAGTTGCTGCAGGATAACATTTTCCAGGTACATTAAAACTTGCATAAGCTGGAATCATTTGGGTCCAACATTTTCGTCCGACTTGTAGAGACTTATTCAGGTTTGCTATGAAAACGGTCAACTCAGAAAACAATTGTACCAAGACGGAATAGGTTGTATGAGTAGTTGCTCACCTAAAAACTACATTTCAAAGAAACGAAGTCACCCTGGGGAGACGAGGAAGATGACATACAAAAATGCTACACAAAGTCTAATGAAACAAAGAACTCCATAAAAAGTACAAGAAATATTGTTTTCTTCAATATTTGTAGGAACAGATGAATTCATCAGATTTAGGCTATGGCTATTTGCCTAGGTCCTCATGAGTGTTGTGACAACCACCTGTAAAACATTTCTTTTAACCACTCCTTGATTTTGTCTTTGTTTTTAAGCTGTCATACACTTGAATTTCCCCAACTTTAAATTTCTTTATCAAAACTTTGACAGAAGTGTTGCTTTGTGTTTTTCAATTAGTTTAATTTTCTCACCAACAGTTAAGGTGTTCAATTTGCTGCCTAAAAAAACACTTGATTAACACAATACCTGCAACTCGTCAAAGCAAACAACAATAAACGCTTGGAACCACTGAATCCCAAGCATGCATGACAAGAACTGTGGAAGGATCACTCTTTGCATCTCTCCTTTCTTCACATGGGCTTGTGAAGGTCAGTGATATTATAAATAAATAGTGGCTTTCGCACAAGTAGCATGAAAAATATGAGGTTTGGACAAAGGTGTAGATGAGACAGTGAATGGGCGAACACAGCTTTTGAGTGTCTCTTGGAATGGTGTTGCCACACTTACAAGTCAATGTTAAATTTTAAAACAATATTTGTTTTTAAACTTATCCAGAATTTTGAATGTCGCCGTACTAAAAATTCCTTTTTGTTTCCATGTTTGGTAGGTTTCTGGCTTATCCAGTGTACCGTACAATAGAAAATAGCTTTTTCTAAGATTTTTTTTTTCCAGCTAAGGCAAGTTTTACTGAAGTACTAAGAGGAATTTAATAGGTTTTCCTTTTCTCAAGCTCTTTACAGAACAATTATTCATTTAGGATTGTGCGACAAATTTGGAAAAACCACCATAAAGGGAACAAATCTACGAGATCACTTTACCTTCGTTCCTTATATTACCCTACAGGACAAGTAGGTATTAGCCCACTAATGAAGTTGATATTTACAATAATGGACAGAGCAGTCATTCTAATTTTTATCTTTTGAGAATTAAGATTTCCATGTCCTACCACACCTCTAATTCAAAAGTAATTACTTAACAAGATTTGAGTGTGTGCTGTTTTATACATTATGAAGCATAATATGTGCGTGTGAAACAAAATTCAACATCTGGATGTGAAAAGGGGATTTTCAAGAATAAAAGTAAATCTTTAAACACCTGTCAATTTCATATTAACCTCTCTGGACTTCTCTTGCAATTTGAATCCTTTGCTAAAAAAAAAATTAATTTTTTAAAAATTTATTAATAGCTTTTCTTGGAATGCTGTGAGCAATTGCAAAAAGTTATGGTCAATACCCTAAATCAGAGGTCTTCAACCTGGGTTCCCTGGAACCTTGACAGAGGGGTCCACAAGTGATAACTTACTCAGCTGAAACACACACAATGGTAATCTAAACAAGGAATTTTTCATTTAGGAACAGGGTAGATGACTTTTATTTAAATACAAGATTAATATAATATTTAAGAAAAAATCACAATATTAATCTAACTTGAATGTAAATTTTTTTTATTAATTTATTTAAAATATTGTTCCTTTTGTTCGTTATTCATAAAATATCTTTGACCCCAGTAAATAAGCTGATAAATCATGAAAACTTAATTTCACAGGAGAGCAAAAAACAACTTTCAACTGAAGTAAATCAGGGATTAATGTTATTCAAGCGAAGGTGATAATCAAATGAAACTACTTGTGTGTAATTTCGTTTGAATATCATTAATCCCTGATTTACACCATCGGACAAGAGTTTTTTTTTTTTGCTCTCCTATAAAATTAAGTTTTCATGACTTACCAGGGTCAAAGATATTTCCAGAAACTAAAATAAAAACTGATTTACTACCTCACTATTTATTCTCTTGTTAAGATGTTTGTATTAGGTTTAAATAATGATTCAAGAATAATTTTGTGAATTTCAGTTGAAAAAAGTGATAAACTATATTAATAATAATAGTAATAATAGAATTGGCACTCGTATGTGCATTTAGTTCTGTTCTGATTTCTTGTTTTGCGAACTGCACAATTGATTTCTTATGTTTTTCACACACTACAATGTGATAACGCCCACATGCTCTGTCACACTCAATGCACTCTCATTGCTCGCAGGTTTATGGAAACACTTTATCCTGCACACAAGATGATCAAACCCATGCACTGTGAAATGTGTCATTACATGTCATAATTCATAATTAGGTTCTGTCCACTGCTGGTTTGTCATTGCTTCAATGGCGTAGCATTCTTCAATTTCTTCCTGCAAAAATTTCAATTTCAGATCGTCTACAAAGGAAGGTTTCTCTTGTAGCCTCGAAGGTGTGTATTCTGAGACGTATAGCACTTTCGGTAGGTGGTAATTTTGTTTCTTCGTTAAATGTGGCCATATTGTGGCTATGCCATACGTAGCCACTGGTAGTACTAAAGCATTGAATAGTTTCATGGCATAAACTATTTTATCTGTGACTTAAACATGGTCACTTCAAGAAAATCATGAGCTTGAAGGGTTCCTAAAAGTGTAAAAGGTTGAAGACCCTTGAAGGTTACCAAACCATGACCTGTAGGCTGGATCTGGTCTGTAAGGTGGTTTTATTCTGCTTCCAGATTAGGGGAAGGAAGTGTGAAGGATAGAGTTACTGGAAAATATGGCAGAGGGGGATGAGAGAACAGGTTATGTCGCTAGTTGTATAGATGGGGTTACAGGGGAGTATCGGTCTCCGACTTTAGGTTTTGTGATGCATGTTTTGAAAGTCCCTTCATTGCTGTGAAAAGTGTTTCTGATATTTTAGAAGTTCCTTCTTCTAAAAAATTGTGGATTGTTTTAACAAGTTCCCTTCCAAATGTAATGTAAATGTAAAATCCTGTTGATACATCTTGATTTGAAATTAGAAAAGGGTAAAATACTAAACTGATTCAGCTTGCTGAAGTTCATTAAATTACTAGTTTGTCACCACTTAAAATGTTTCTTGAATCTTGGCCTAAACTATTGGAAAGAATTAGATCACTTCTAGGCAATAAAGCTGCATCACTCTTGTTAAGAACAAGAATCAAGAGAGATTCATTTATATATTTATGATAGTTGCCAGTGTGGATTGTTTTCTGAATTCTTCAGTTCTTTGATGAACCTCAAATCATGAAAATACATATTGTTCACTATGCAAGCTTCCTTCTCACTTCTTAAACTACTCATGATAGCTTGCTTGATTTCTTTCCAAAAACCATTGAAATGAACACTAAGAAATAATTCAGTCTGCAGATTCCAATCATCAAATGAAAGTTTGTGATTATCCAGCATGTAATTCTCTGCAATTGACAAAACTCTTTCACTAGTATTCAGCAAACAATGTGTGGATAAGTTAGGTTTCACTATAAACAAAGGACACTTTAAAGGATTTAACTGGCATTTTATGAACGTTATTTAGTTTTAACAAATATACATTTATACATTATCCAGTGACTTTTTTTTGGATTTTTTTTCTTCAAATTTTTATTTCAATAAATAAAACTGCTCCATTAGCAAAGGATAATTACTTTCAATGAAACATAGGAACCAAAACATTTATTCTTGCAGTGATATTTGAAATTACATGAAGTCATCAGAATCATTGCCATCTCTATTGGTATTAGCTGTCATGTTTTCTGTTCTCATCAAAGTGCTGTAACTTCTGCGAATGTCCAAAAACAAATTAGATTCTCATAAATGTAACAACTTAAACAAAAAGGAATGAAATTATGTAATTTATTTACCTCAACTCTGCTTCCTCTTTCTTTCTCCTTTCTTCTTCCTTTTCTTTCTCTTTTTGTTCTCTCAATACTCGCTTTTTATCTTCCCGCTCTTTTCTGTCACGTTGTTCTTTCTCAGATCGAAAGTCAGGATGCTCTTCTCGTTTTGTCTTGTTTAAGCGATTGACAATTTCGTTACTTCGTTTAGCAACTCTTATCTTCCTAACCTACAACATATTAACTTTCCATTACATATATGTATTAAAAGTAACACAGCAAATTTTCAGGAATGGATTCGGAAGTCTAAAGCCTAATTACAGATATAACATTGCAGGGTAGTGCTCTATTCATATATAAGAATGTTCTAAGTGTTTATCTCCTCCTGCCTAATTACCGGCCTATCTCTGCTCCCTATTGTGTTCAGTGCTGAACTCAATCAAAAAGATTTGATGTTATGCAGACTGTCTGGCAGTCTACCTCAATGTGTGTGTGTGTGTGCAGAGAATCTGTTCCAACAGCAGTTGCATACACTAGACTTTTAAGTGTTAACACAGAGGGCTTAAAGCTCACAAAACCTTATCTTAGTAGACTTAACCAATACGTTGATTGCCTTCTGTGGTTTTATGACTTAGGTCTTTAACTAGAAAATTGTTCGTAGTTCCTGAGAGGTACCCAGGACATCAAATTTTACTCGCGAAACTTGTGTAACAATTGTTGCAAACTCTCACATTTTAATCCAGCAATTAAAGTAAGGATAATTCACAGTAATACAAAATCAGAATTATATTTAATCTTTCCACATTCGTAATGTAATGAACTTTCTAAATAAAGAACTCATTCTTTAAGTTTGCTATTGAGCTTTATTGCACCCTGTTTGCTAACAAATACAGACGAAGAAGACAATAAAAAATAATAAAGAAATGGATCTTCTACAAACCTCTCTATCCTTATGGAAGCCCACTTGACCGACTTCCATTCCATCCGTCTTTTTCAAGTTGGCCCACATTGTGTAAACTACATCAACATCATTCATCTTGTTTCCTGTAATACTATTTGCTTTGACCAACTGAGCAGCATCTTCGAGCACAGCAGAAGGAATGTCATCAATTGTTTGTCCCTAAGGCATAGACCTGTTTTATTTGTTCCACATGTTCTGACAAAACACTTTCTATGAAATAGGCAGAGATACTACATACTTGACGTAATCGAAGGTATACATGGGCTGATGACACTTTGTCAACGTGAAACCACACATCTTCTGGCCAACCCCACTTAATAAGGTCTTCATCTAAAACATTTTGAAGAAACACTGAATCAAATTTTATGTTGGTACAAAAATTTAAAAACATTTTTATTATTTACATTGCCGAATTTCAATTTCATTCATACTTCTCATAAATCCACAATTTTATAAGAAAAAATTAAAATAGAATATTTTAAAAAATACTTGATTTACACAATTTTTAAAACAATAAAAAAAATAATGAATCCTTTTAGTCATTAGCAATATAAATTTATAGATCAAGAAGCTAAATTGTGCGGAGGTGAAAAAGTTAAACCAAACATGCAAATGGAATGAACTTATAAGAAAATGTGTTTCATATGTATGTAAATACAATTATGAGAATAAAAGAAAGAATTACCCACTGTTATGCACATTGACAGCAAGTGGTGTACTTCCTCTGTACCTTGAATGAAAGTACTACCATCTTAAACAATCATTTAGAGAATCGTTAATTTTGAGAATTAGAGAGAGTTACCATTAATATATGTATTTGTTAGCAGGTCAATTCTGGTTGGGAAGAAAAAAAAAACTGCTAGAATCACTACATTTCTAATTTTTGTGTATATGTTTACAGCTTTCTAGATTCAAACTGAAATTTAGAACCAACATTTAATACAAAGTAACATAACCCCAAAATACATGCCAATGTGCAGTGAAACAATTGTTTATGACCCTATATCAATATTGAACAAACCTTACTTTCTCAATGCCTATTACTGGACTTCATCTCCCTTTAAAACACTGATAACTGAGCAAATCAAAATTATTTTAGTATGTATCAGATGGACCTAACAATCAATAAATAAACAACTGTAAAACGTAATGCTTGGCATTCTCTAATGTTTGTCAGTGAGCAATAGTATCTGATCATATAAAATTGCAAGTGGCATGCATTGGTTAATAATATCTTAAAGACCAAGTCACTAACTTACAACTTACTTTCGTACTTATCTATTCCCATGAAAAGCGTAACAGATGGAGATACAACTGCAAAACATTACAATTGGATAAGAATGGGGCAAATTGTAAGGTTAACTACACGTCGCATCAAAGAAACATTACACATTAAATATCCAAACAAACATATAAATCATTTTTACATACCATCACTGGTAAAATAAAATACCATTTTTATATAAAATCACGTATTCATAAGTTTTTAATCAACTTACAACCCATGGGCATCCCAGGGTAACCACTTCCCCACTAGGGCGAGAATCTATACTTGTTTTTTAACGTGGCATCTGAGGGTATTACCTTCAAGATGGGATAATAAGACACACCTTTTTGCGTCTTGGTCCTGCCGCAAGAAGTCGCATGATCGCGACCGTTTCAAGCAGTGCTGCAGATCAAGCGACTCTAGCGGCAGGACCGAGAAGGCGTGCCTTATTCCATCTTGAAGATTCTCAGATTCCACTTTAGAAAAACCCAAGTATAAATATTATAACCCGGTTCATATAAAATTTCTATAAAGAACCGTTCAATCATCTATATATTTTTTTAAAAAAAAGGTATTCTGCCATGGCCTCGTTTAGAGCTTCTGCTGAACCGATTGTAGTATTTTTTCCTTTAAATGAAAGAATGTGATCCCTAGATGTGTTATCATATATTGTTTGTGTTGGTTCACCAACATTTATGGTGTAAATTAATTAATTAAATAATTCTTTAATAGTACGTTTATCAATAGTCAATTGTTTTTTCCCAAAGAGTGGCTGCTTCATGGTGGCGCTACTTGATGCTTTATTTTGATTGTTGAGATTTGTGTACAATTCGTCAAGATTTTGTTGCAGTGTAATAATTCCATTGTGGTGTTGACAGTTTGCATGTATTTGCTTTTGTGGTGTATTTTGTAGAGAACATTCGGACAGTGAGTTTTGCTCGGTTGTACTGAAGTAGTGAAGTTGTTCACGGGTTATGTCGAATTCCGAATCCTTGCCCACGCGTCCCAAAAGACGCAAACGTACATTAACTGGACGCAGGGAAAGAGAAAGTCAGCGTAGGTGTCGTGATAGTGAGGTCATTTCGTTTTCTGTTGGGTTGTTGTCTATAAAATTTCAGTTTTGGGCTGATTTGTACTTCCCACGTGAGAAAAATTCTGCAAACCAGTTTACTCTGTGTTGCTTGAATGAGAAAATAAGTTTACCTTCGAGCAATATGCTAGAAGAAATCAAAGAGTTGCTTATAGGATATGATACATCAAAAAACTTTAGAAATAATAACCGTCAGTATAATAGTACTCTTTCTTTTGTGTAAGTTGGTGCCGTTATTACATTGCTACCTGGTCATGGGCCATACGTGTTCAAAATTTTGGGAACTCCACATCTCAGAATATCTTCGTTGTACCCTGAAGATCCGAACAACGTATTGTGAACATTAGTCTGGGCACAGTATTTTACATTTATCTCAGATCTCACCGTCAAATTTTGACGGGTTCTCACTAGTTGTTCTTGAAAAATCAAGAAAACTGATCACTTCGTATTAAAAATCAATTGTAAGACTTTCTGTTTTCTAATACAATCTTGGCTCGATTTTCCGAAGGGATTATTTTTAAAAATCTAATTTTTGTTTATAATTCTGCCCTCGCTCATGAATCGACTTCTAAATCCGAATGATCAGAAAACGACACGGGAACGAGAGCAGCGCCGTAGTTTAGAAGTAGCACTTCAAGCCTAATTCATACCCCTTTAATTGTTTTGTCTTAACTTCGTGCGTTTGTGCGAAATTTGTTTTGGTAAAGACACATCATTTAAATTTCTTCAAGAAAACAATATTGTGAACAAAGGAAGGACGAGTGTAACTTTACGATCAATATTGTGTGAAGAATTTGTGGAGAAGTTCGAAATGAAAAAATAGAATCATCATCATCTTTTTCCTCAAGAACCAATACATGCATATTTGATAAATCTATCGTAAGTTAGTTGCTTATGTAATTGTAAATTCGCTTTCACACTTATTTCTCCAACATAACTGTTTGGTAACAAAGTATTTGGACATAAAATAACTGCATCTTGCCCAAACTCAATATTGCGTTAAATTAATCGCCGAATACCAAGAACCTGGTCATCAACTTCGACACTAGTGGTGAATCCAGGGGGGCATGGGAGACATGCCTCTCCCCTAAAAGGCTTGAAGTTTTCGTTTGTTACCTACTTTAATTTGGCAAAATTGATTTAAATATTAATGTTAGAATTATGTAATTATTTAAAAAAATAATATTGTACAGTATCATCTCTCTCTCTCTCTCTCTCTCTCTCTCTCTCTCTCTATATATATATATATATATATATATATATATATATATATATATATATATATATATATATTGCACCGAACCCAGTCTCCCAAACCTACCTGTGCTTACCTGGGCTCGTGTGGCCGGCTAGCTCAGGAAGCATGTAGATTATAGAAGTATGGATGGTGGACGGATTTAGCTACGTGATTAATTAAAAAAAATATTTAGAACACAAATGAACTTTAATGAAAGAATTAAAATTTTAACATACAAAAATCAAGGTCTGAGCTCGTGAGTAATTACTTCTTCTAATTTTACGCTACAAAGCTAATACATTAAAGGGAACTTAATATTGTAAGGAAGTCGCCAATGCGCGGCGAGCACTTCCTGGAGGTTGACTATACCCCTGGATAAAAGTTTCTTTTATAAACAAGCGTTGCGCCTGAAGGGCGTGATGAAGATTTTGCCGCAGCTCGACAAATCAGAACACAGTCACCGTTTACAGGCAGGCCCGCTGGGGTGAGCAACCTCCACAGGTCGCCGAACCTCACGCCAGACGGCGTGTCCCGGGGTGCAGGGGGAGCCCTTGTGTCCCGCGTCGGCGGCGGCGGTGGCGGTGGCGCAGTGTGACCACGGCGACGGCGGCAGCGGCGACGGCGGTGGTGCAGTGATGGTGACGATGATGGTGACGACAGCTCAAGACTCAGGCGTCCGACAGCGCGATAATAATCGTCACGTAACTTGTGACGTGCTACGCGGGCGTGATCGGCAGAGATAAAAAAAATATACTCGATCAGTGAGTAACCGGAGGAGCTACTCGTCCTCAATTCAAAGTAGAGGGACACTGCCCTTCTCCCGCTCTACTGTTCTGCGAGCTGAGCGCACGTCAGCGCTCACCTCTCCTACCCTTCTGATCCGCCTACTGTGATCTCTCCCACCGTTCTGATGTGCCTGCTCGGCGCATGCCAGCGCTCACAAGCCTTTTCTCCCCCCCCCCCAGTTTCCCAAATGTTCTAGAAGTTTCCGGAAATTTTACTAAAACGTGCTTCTATTGGTGAAAAGTTCCTACGTCTTAACTAAATTTTGTCCAATCAGCTCTTGCGTCTTGCCGGTGTGTCGAGCGGAATTTTCCATAATGCGCTCTCATTCGCACACTTTTTGTAAATAAACGCAGGTGGTCTCTCCCGGAGTTTCCAAACTGCGCAGCCCCCCTTCCCAGCTAGATCCCCAGGGATAGACCCGCGTCGGCGTTGGCGAAAACAAACACAGTCCCCCCGTTTGCTCGGCGCCGAGGTGTCGCGGCAAGCAGTTGTGCGTAACGAATCAGCCGCCCGACGGCTCAGAAAAGACGCAAAAGCGCCAGTGCGTGATTACGCAACATTTTGTGTGCGATGAGCCGGGGTATAATATTCGGTATCGTTACAATAAATATATATATATATATATATATATATATATATATATATATATATATATATATATATATATATACCCTACAAAAATAATATACATTATAATAAAAAATGTGAATTTGGGATATAAATGCCTCAAAAAATTCTCGAAACATCTTTATCGCCTATAGAAAATCGCAAGGATAATTTAAATCAATATTCAAGGCTTAATGTATAATTTAAAAAAATTAACGTATATAAAAAGCTAAAAACGTGTTTTTTAATTGCACTAAGTACTCAGGGTAAATTCATTTAAAACCGATGAAAAACTTGTTTTTTACATTTCAATTACGATTTTCAACATAAAAATTGTTTATCCCCGGGGGCAGATATACCTATCCTATTCCGCTACCTCCTTTATTACATTCCTTAAATTTATTTCCTTTCAGCAGTATATTATCAGCATCGTGACAATGGACTGAATTTGAAGAATTTTAATACCATTGTGTTGGTTGTCATTTTGCGAACTGACCTCGCGTCAAACGAAGCGCGGGAAATTCGAATTTACAATTCCGATCTTTTTGCAATTTTCGAAAATACAAAGTGAGCGGGCAAAATGGGACCAGCACCACTATCTTAACAGTTCTTTTGTATACACGAGGAAAAAATTTAATGAAAAAATTGGAGCCGTTTCTGAGAGCATAGTTCTTTAAAATTTAAAGTGTTTATGATTGGCGCAAAAATACTCATATTTTCGAAAAATTGAACATGATCTAATTTGAAGATCGATTTTGATAAACTCGTTTCATTACGAAAACTAGTGGTGCTACAGAATAGCTCAGACTTTCTCATACTAGTTAGTTTTCTAATGTGTTTTGCCTGGGTTAGCTTTTCGGTCTTGCCCTTCCCAGCTGCCACCTATCGACACCATAGTACATTTTTTTAAATTCTCAGTTTTTCGGTTTCCTAATGGTAGAAACGAAATAATACTTTAGGAATCTTCCTATAACGAAAGTTTTGTTGAAAACTTGTCAGCCTCTTTTTAAAGAAATGGCGTTTAAGCGTTACTGTAAATGCAAGATTTGAAGCTCATTTTCACAGAAAACTTTTGAGTTTCCAAAAAGAATCATTAGAATTCATTTGAAGCAATTGAACTCACAAATGAAATAATTAATACAAATCGCTGGAAATGAGTATATTAACGGCGTGTGAGATATATAAAAAAATTAGTGTTGTGTGATTTTTGAAAAAAAAAAGAATACAGCAAAATAATTTTTGTCATTTTCGTTCAATTAGCATTATCTGTACAAAAAGTTTGAAGAAAAAATTTGGAGCCTTTTTGAGAAAACTGCCTGCGAATGTTTCTAAAAATGCGGGATTTTGAGATAGTTTTCACAGAAAACTTCGAGTTTTGGAGACGTTTTATTAGATATAATTTAATGAACATGTGCTCATAAATGCAATAATGTGAACAAATCGCCGCTAATTAACGACGTGAGTGAGATATAAAATATATTATTGTATTTTTTGAACAAACAAAAATAGAGCAAATGGCGTTTATTTCACCTTTTAGAGACCATTTAACACAATCCCTATCAAAATTGTAAAGAAAAATTTTGAGCAGTTTTTCAGAAATTCTTGTTTCTTATTTTTTAAAAAAGGCATATGCAATGTACATGATTTAAATGGCAGAACTAATTATGGAGAAATAATTTCATTTGAAGGAAAAATCTGTATCTCTATCTTAAATTTTGTGGTTGTAGGAAGACCCCGAAAGAAATTAAAACTTCTGCAGCATTCGAAAACTCGGAGTTAACAGTGAAAAACAAACATTATAAATATATTTTACTCTATTCTTTAAAAAATACTGAAAACATTTTGAGCCATTTTTTTGAAAAAATTTGAAAGGGTCCCATAGGCTTCATGTAAAGTATCCTAAATTTTTAAGGATTTTTTTTTTCAAAATCGCAAAGCATCCAGTCGAGCTAGATCGACCGGGGAATATCCGTTTTGGAAGAAATTCTACGTGTGGTTTGGGCGATAGTTTTGTTCACAGACGGACGGACATTTTGAAGAACTAGTTTTTCGGTATCGGGTCCCCAAAAGGTGTATTTCCTTTGAAATCTCGAAATCGATTTTCCGCAGCATTACATAACTTTCTCTATACTACGCTTATCTCTCCGTATATCCATACTCACATGGTGGAAAGATGCGCATACGAAAGAGCAAAATTAGTTTCAAATTTAAGGAGCCTCGACATCAGCCAGATCAATTACGGAATATCAATTTTTATGAAAATCCTGCTTACGGTTTAGCCACTAGCGTAGCAGACGGGCGGACAGACGTTTTTCCGCCAATCGATTATTCGGAATCAAGGAGCTGTAAAACATGGATTTTGACTATATAGAGGATGTAATTTACTATATACAGAGACAAGATTTATGCACATTTTCGTTACCAGGGCCCGGCAACAAAAGTTTTTCTATAAAAAATTCGCCGTTTTTCTCGCAGCATTACAATACTTTCTCAATACTGCATAGGCAGTACTGGGAAAATAATGATACGGAACGTCCACACTGTCCCTAATTTTTCTATGTATTAATTATAATGATTAAATGGTTATCTGAAAATATAAATAAATATTACAATTGTTTATTATCCAAATACTTTTTTGCGTAATAAATCTTCCTTCCCCTACTCATAATTTAATGAAATCAACAACTGCGATTTTACTTGCAAATGAAAGTTGTCCGATTTAAGTTTGAGTTTTGAAAGGAAAATATTCAGTCATTTGGTCTGCTATTTACGAATAGGATTATATCATTAATGAATGGTCACTGTGCTGTCATGGTTTCTATATATCTATTTATTGTATATGTATCCTCACAACCCCTTTTAAACCCTTTCCCAGTGGCGGCTCGTGGTCATACTATTAGGGTATGCAACGCCTCTCTTCTTTCTCCCTTCCTCCCACCCTCTCCCTCACACACACACACACACACACGCACACATGCACATCCATACAGGTATATATTACAAGCATACACATATATTCATTAACATTAATAACGACCATTAAAAATGGCATCTTATGAAGTTTGATATCATGATGAATGGTTTCTTTTATTAGCAACGAGGGTTGACCGCATTTCTTTTCACAACACCCGCTTCGACTTCGTTCGGCAAGGACCTCTCCGAAATATTTACATTTTCCGTCGTGTCACCGCAAGATTCGGCACTTCCTGAACGGTTTTTCAAAAATTGTCAAGAAACACATTGATTCGAAACTTTTTACTCGCACTTTTGCTATAGAGTATTTTCCATAAACTCACTCGCTATACAAATTTAAGGTTAAAAGTACAAGTTTCTGTACTCAATACTCAAAAAATCTGGATAGTTTGCCGTCTACACTGTTTGACGAAACACAAAGGCTGTGTCGCTTCAGTAAATGCTGTTTCTTTTTCAGCAATTTTTTTCTGTAACTTTTTCATTGACATCATTTTAAAATTTTCGACGCTATTCATTGTCAATTGTACAAACACACTTCACAGAAAAACGAACACTCTAACTTCAGTTTTTCAAAACGCATTAAAAAGTAGTTTACTACATACGTTTACACAATATATTTTGGTTTTCACATGCTTCGGAATGGATTTATAATTGCAACTCGCTTTAAAATGTGCAAATAACATTCGATTAACACAATACTTATTAATGCAACACTGCACAGCAATGCATTTGCGTTTCGCGCACTACCGAAGAATTGCTTTGGAAGGGATGAGAGTTCATTTAAATGGAGAGATATCTCACACTTTCGTTTAATGTCACACTTCTCTTAAAAACTTGTGCTAGCCGAGTGTTATATCTTCACATGTCAAGGCATATTCAGAGGTAGCCACTGCGTCTGCGCAGAATAATCGGCAGTGTCCGGAGTCTGCTCCAACCGCCAATACGCGACTATTGTTCCCCCTCTTTCCCCTCCAGCCCGGCTGGAGCCAACGACGCCCTCGGCTCGTTCGCAATTCCCGAGTGTGCTCTAGCTGGCTGTCACGAAGGGCATTGGCGGCGGACTGTCAATCGCAGCTTCCGAACGGTGCGTGTTTTGAAATACCATGTTTCGGAAACGCTCTAAGAGGACTTGTATTCCCCTCTTGTTAAGAAATGTTTTAGAAAAATTGCATCGCAATTATTTGGGTGTGCACATGCGAACGTGCGAATACACACGAGCCGCCACTGCCCTTTCCTGAAATTATACAAATAAACAAACCCGTTCGAAATAATTAATTGTTATCTTCTAAATGTGGGTTGCGAAGCATTCAATGATTTTTTTTAAGGTCGTGAGCACGCGAATCGATCCTATAGAGGAAATCGAAATAAAAATTATTATTGCTTTGGGAAGAGGTATAAAATTTAATTACTCCGTATTTGCTAAGTTATTACTATCTAAAATTATAACTCCATAAATTTTCTATTATGAAACCGAATAAATTTGGTCCGATTTATTCCTTATTTCTTTCAGATGTTGGCGAAATTTTCTTCGCTAGTCATAACAACTACACATATAAAACAAAACAAAACAAAACAACAAATACATATATAATATAATAATACCCTATTATTAACATTTACAACACATACTTCCCTCTAGATTCATATAATTAAATTTTCTTAACATCTATACGAGTGCACTTTACCAATTTGATTAAAAACAATTAAATAAATTATGAATAATGAATGCATGGCCATGTCTTTCTCAATATCTTAAAAATTAGAACATTCTTGGCCTTGTTATAAATTTTGAATGATTGAAAATGAATAAAATGTTTTTCGGAACTTCCCTTTCTGTTGCTCGGCAATTCTACAATCATTGCAATTCATGTTCAGTGTTTCACACAGAACATAAAAGAATGCATCTTCCCATCATTCAAAATATTTCAGCATTTCGAATCATAAACACTTTCAGTCCTCAGCGACTTAACTACACGTCTCGCGTCTCGCAGAGCGTCTCAATCCCCTCTGAGGTCCTCTTCGATTTTCAAACCGCATGGTTTGAAGACAAAAGACGTATTTCCACTACATTGTTACTTTATTTTAGCTTTCTTCTTACGATAATTTCTTTTAATAAACCTTGTAGCATTGCCATAATTCCCAAAAAATGTTCCGAAATATTTGCACTGATCGTAATCTCCTTTTCATCACTACTTTCCTTTATTTCAATAAATATCAGCAGTTGTTGTTCGTCACTTCGAGAACATCTGTCTTCTTTTAATATGGAAATGTTTTTTTACCATTACGAACTTTATTTAATTTTGAACGGTTTGATTTAACATGTTATCTTTGTTAGAATATGCCCTTTTTTATTTTTTAAAATTCTTTTTTATATTCCTATAGTCCATTTTGAACCTCACTCTTGAGAATGCAATGAAATTAACGAAAATAAAATTCCATTATTGAAATTTCAATTGTTCGTCCATGTTTACATAAGAAAATTAAGCGTCCTCTTTCTAATTAATGTCTAAATATTGGGCGCGTCTCAATAGACCGTCACAGCACGCATCAAATTACATTCTTTTAGCGTTTCTCGCTTCAAAGCAAAAGTTCACTTTTGTCTTCTTTGTTCCGAGGGCACTATAATTTTAATTTCCCGATTTCTGGAAAGGAAATATGGGATCTACAAAACCTTATTTTTATCTCTCTCGCCCCTCTCTTGCCACAGCCTTACCCAACTTTGATCATGAAAATACAACTTTCTTTTAGAGAAAAATGAAATTCTCACTTCTAGAAAGGAAACCTACACAAAAAATGCTTTTAAGTCCGTGCAGGAAGAGGAAAACCCCCAACGAAAAAATATCACAACGCACTAAAAGAAAATCGACACATTTATAATTCCATATTTTAATCATTAGCCCGCGTCTTGAAACTTCTGACACTTGCCACCCAAAGGCAATAGTGCTGCCATGGGGAAACAAAATATTCCTCCTTATATATTTCTCCAAGGTACTGTCCATACTCTCTGGTAGTGCCCCTCAGCACATGGATGAATAATATGTTAAACTATGCTCAGCAGCTCTGAATGTCACGCGTTCTTGACTTAAGAACTTAATTTTTCCCTCGTACCATAACGGGATGGTAACATTGTGCGATCGGAGGTATCGTTTTGTGCAGGTGTTGGTAACATAGGGATTGCATTCTCGTTGAGGAAGTGATGTCCAATTGACCAATGCACAGCTTGATTTGAAGCAGAGAGTGTTATAATCGGATGCGTCTGAGAACAAGCTATGACATGTTATAGCAGTTTGTGTTGATATTTGAATGTGTTCAATGGACTTTGAGTGGGAGTATGAGATTACCGTTCAATTTTTAGTGAAAATCAGTTGATATCGGTTTATATATTGTCCAAGATGTGTGATGTATCTCTTGAGAATTTTCAGCGAATTGTTGAGGGCATTGGCACGGAAAATATTGTAATTAAAAATATATTGGATCCTTCAGAAGAAACGAAGAAGGTAGTATTTTAGAAATAATTTTTAAATTACTGTCCAATGTTTTCTTGTTTCATATTATTTTATTGGATCGATTATTTCCAGGCTCCTGAAATCCAGGATTTTGATCTAATTAAACCTATTAGCCGAGGCGCCTTTGGGTACGTTTTTTTGGTTTTCACAAATATTAGAAGTTGAAACTATGTCTATGGTTCAGAAATGTGATAATTTCTGATACTGTTGGAAAGAAGTAACAAAAGAGTTAATTATTGATGAAATGTGCTGAGTGCTATTAAGTTACAATTATAAAACAAAATAGAATTGTAAAATTATGTGTCTATGACAAGTCGTAAGTTAATAATGGAAGAACAAAGTGTGTTGAGGATGTTAAATGTTGTAATACTAATATCGGGGTTGTCAACATTATAATTATTAACAAAATAATGTCAATAAGAAAAGTTGCAAAGAGATGCAGATACTAGTTTTAATTATAATTAAAAAATGTTTATTAGCAACTATGATGGTGTTATATTTCCTACTGTAAATGATGCCTGGGAACAGATAGTTATTATTAGTCATGAAGAAACTTCAGACTGTAGAACACTTTTGTAAGGAAGAAGAGCTCAAGTTTAGTTTTGAAAATTTTGTCTTGGAATGTTTTGTAGGTATTCAGGTAATCTAAAATAAAACTGTATGTATGTAATGTTTATGCTCTTTGAAAGAGTCTAATTACAACCAATGGCTGGTAGAGGTGCTTGTACCGTACAAATGAAAACTAGTGGTAAATTTGTATTTTGAATTGTCACTGGCAAAATGTTGTCTCACACACATCATTTCATAAATATAGATACAGTGGAATGTTTTTGAAATTGAAGTGTGCAAGATTGACATATTGAGATCTTCCTCAGAACATAGTGATGGGCCCGATCCAATAGTTTTATTTGTTTTGTGTGTGTGTGTGTGTGGGGGGGGGGAGAGAGAAAGAAAGAAAAATCAGTTCAAATTAAATTAACAATCAGAGAACACCTCTGATGGAATTCTTGGTGTGGCTTGAATTTATAGTCAATAGTCTGAAAGACGTGTATCTTTTCTTTTTTGTGGATATTGTTGTTGTTTTTCTTTGTAGAAAAGTGTTTTTGGGATGCAAGAAGAATAATCCTGAACAAGTATATGCAATTAAAGTAATGAGCAAAAATGATATGGTGAATAAGAATATGGCTTCACAAGGTATGTATTGTTTCCTTTTTTCAATGAAACTTCAAATTTGTTTTTCAAACATTGTTGAGCGAGTATTGTAATCACTGTGAATGAAAGTATTATATATTTTTGTCTGATTGAATTCTCTTCAAACTGTGGTATGGAAATTAAATATCAGGTAGGACTTCTACCAGATTTCAAAATATTTTGTGATGTTGAAAATATCGTACCACATATTCTGTGTTTATATTGTCTGTTTTGCATGTCATTTTATTTACTGGCATTGTTTTGAATTTCATTTCATTTACATTGCCTTGGGTTTTATATTTTGTTTGGATGTTCTCATTTTCAATCTATTTATTGATTATTGTTTTGCAGTTGTGTCAGAAAGAAATGCTTTAGCACTCGCAAGGAGTCCGTTTTGTGTTCAACTTTTCTATTCTTTGCAGACCGTATCTCATGTGTTTCTGGTATGTTACATTTTATTAACTGCGTTTTATTTTGAAAAAATCGATATAGTTAACTTTAAGTTTGTCTTTTATTTAGGTAATGGAGTATATGGTTGGTGGAGATTTGAAAACATTACTTAGTATGTATGGATTCTTTGATGAACCAATGGCTGTCTTCTATGCTGCTGAAGTGACATTAGCCCTTGAGTACCTTCATAAACATGGAATTGTACATCGTGATATTAAACCTGATAACATGTTAATTTCAAAATGTGGTCATATAAAACTCACCGATTTTGGACTAAGTCGGGTACCGGTGCACAGAGGTATTTTGTTTTTAGATTTTTCCAGGGGGAGAGTTAACATTTCATTGTTATACTGCAACTGTTAGGTTTTTTATTTGTTTCAGATCTAGAGATTTCTGATTTTGTGAATAATACCCCAAATGTTGGTGTTGCTAATGAATTTAGTCGCACTCCAGGTCAGTTGCTTTCACTGACATCCCATCTTTCCTTTGTAAGTATATCTTAGTGAGAATACATGCTTTCATTTGTTGCTTATTTCTGGTTGTTTAAAAATATATTTAAATTCAAATTTCTCATAGGGGTCTAGTCAAAAAGGTTTTACAATATATTCCGATGAACCACACAGTACTCCAAGATCAACTGTAAATGCTGCTTTTAATACATGTGTATTACAAGATCAGACAAGTGAGTATTATCCTTTCAGGAATTCAAAGTTTCCTGTTTCAATTTTTATTAATAAAAAATTGTTGAAATAGAATTCATAAATATTTAATTGTTATAATTTCAGATTTGAGTTGCATCAGTGGGAAAAGCTTTGGAAGTTCAAAACTTTCAGAAAGAACAGCGTTTTTCCGATCACAAACCTTACATTTCATTTCAAATAGTACTGTTTCATCTAATGCGAGTAATGATACTGGTTTGTCAGGGATATTACCATTTCTTTCTACCACAGAGCCATATTCTGGACATCTGAATAGTGCAATTGATCAAGGAGAGAAATCTGAATCGAGTAGTTCTTTCCACTCTTGCAATACCAGTATTCACAGTGATCAACATGAGATGGAAAGTGTTAAGGAGAACACTTGTGAATCTGGTGTTGGAGGTCTTGATTTTTCATCTCCTCTTAGCAGATCTAATTTTAAGAGACCTTTGTCTCGTGGCTTTAAAAGAAAACGAAGTCTTCAGCTAGAACTTTCAGAACATACGAATCTCACCCAGGAGTTTGTAGGAATTGCCCTCTCTAATGATACTCCTCAAGGCTGTAAGACTCCAGAGAGTCCCTTGAAAAGTGTTTTAAAATCAAGAATGCACTATGATAATGATGAGTATGGGTGCTATGGAACTCGTGATGAAATAGCTTTTTCTACACCAGTGTCATCCACTTCCAAAAACAAAAAAGCTAAAATAACTAGATTTGATTTGCCTTCAAGTGATATTTTACATCATGAAAAAATACTCTTGTCACCACCAGAGGTTAGTAATACATAGTTTTTGAGAAGCATTATGCTTTTTGTTCATCATTTCATTTATATTTCATTTTTTAGGTCATAAATGTGAGCCCAATTCCTTCAGCATCTCAGACTCCATTCAGAACTCCTAAATCCGTTCGAAGAGGGAAGATTTCTAGTGATCAGAGAATTCTGGGAACCCCTGATTATTTAGCACCTGAGTTACTATTACAACATGGCCATGGTATGGGAGAACTGTGATATTGCTATCTATAAATTCTTGGAACTGGGCAAAAGATACAGCAAGGAAAATATTTTAATGTCTTGATTTTAAGGAAATAATATCTGTGATGTAGTCAGGATACTATGTGTCAAAAAGTTGATATTTTTGTTATTTTGTGAAATTTTGCAATGTCCTGCCAAAAGGGAAATGGATGTTGGAAAAACACTTAAATGGATTTGTCATGTGATAGTAAATAAAATCTTAATTTCACGAATCTGCACACTTTGAATACCATCTCTTGAAAATCAATGTTTTTGACATTGGGTTCTGCCTTAGCACTAATATATAATTTTCTTTCTCACGTATTGATATTTGTTTAAATTTATAATACTTCGATATTATTTAATATTACTTTAGGATTTGCTGTTGATTGGTGGGCTTTAGGTGTCTGCCTCTATGAATTCATGACGGGCATTCCACCTTTTAATGATCAAACACCTCAGGCTGTTTTCAATAATATACTGAAAAGAGGTAAGAGTATAGAAATTTTTGGTGCGATATTGTTAGCAATTTGGAGTTAGCTTGGATTTTAATTCAGAAATTCATGAAAATTTCTCTCATGCTTTATTGCAATTCTTTTGCTATTTTATGTCAAAAACTTGTTGTGTATGATTCAATGTGTTATTTTAAAATAAATGTGTAGATATTGAATGGCCTGTGGGTGAAGAACAACTGTCTGAAGCAGCCCAAAATGCAATTGATAACCTTTTGACATTAGACCCTAATTTACGACCATCAGCGAATGGAGTCCGAGCTATGCCGCTTTTCTCAAATGTCAATTGGAATGATATGGACAGCATGAAAGTGCCATTCATTCCACAACCTGATGACTACGCTGACACTTATTATTTTGAAGGTAATATGCTCCTTCATTCCATTTAATGTATGTGTAATTTTGTACTTAAGATTTCATGAATATTTCTTTCTAATAATTTTTATTTTTATTTTTAGCTCGAAATAAATTGCTGCAGTTAAATGTTTCAAATGTGTCAAATCCCTAGAATCTGTATTGCCATTATGAAATAAGGAAGAAGTTATTAATAGTTTACAAGATTTGCTCTTGTTTTGAAATCATAAAAGTGAATTCTTGTAAAATGATATTCACTGAAGGCATACTGAGAACTATAAATACATATAAACAAAAAGGGTTTATTTTTCAATGAACATTTCATCAAAATGTTTTTAAAAAATTATCTGTATTTTATTGGCAAGTCAAATTTTACATTTCTTTATTTGTACAGAGTGAATGAGTAATATACTTTGTTAAGTGTTGTTGCTTGTCACACATCCTCTTCTGAGATGAAGTGTTTAAAAACTGTATCTTACCAACAAGGAAAATACTGTATTTACTTGAATATAAGACGACCCCCTAATTTTGAAGAGGTCATCTGGGAATTTTTAAAATTTTTAACTTATTCTTACTATTTAGTCAAAATAAAATTATGAATTGACTAGAAACTTTGTTGAAGAAAATGTTAAGGTTTATTGCTGATTTATCATTTTCTTGTTCCTTATAGTCATAATCATGGTGTTTGTCAATACCCTCAACATCTTCACATGTATCAATGTTTTTTTCTTTTTGGTCCTCCTTCCATGCTTTTCTTCCATCTTCTGACTTTTTAAGCCCCTCTGAAAGTTTTGTGCTTTGAATTTCTGTTTTTAGTCTTTCACCTAAGAATGTTCCTTTCTATCTGTCCCACACTTGTTGATGGCCTCTGTTTCTTTAACAATTCAAAACTTCGCACTTGCTGCGTTGAACAAAGATTTTGCATGACCTCGTCGAACCTACATTGTGTAAGAAATTCTCTGCATTCATTTTCATGTTATGTTTCAGTTGATACAATGCCATTCATTTGAGATTCTCTCTTTACTAGCCTATTAAAAAAGATCGGTCTGAATGGCCTGGTAAATTTGCAATGGATGCCGAGAACATGACGCGAATACAATTACGCATTATAGATATGCACTTTTTTTTTTACTGTCTTTGCAGTTTATTGTTACTCCTAGGTTTATGAGTTTTGTGTCAAGGAATGGCAAAGTAAAAACCTAGGCTCTAACCGACCAAGTTTAATCTGCAAATATAAAAGGCCCCTGCATTTTTCAACTGAAATATTTAGGAAAAAACCCTTCTTATATTCAGGTAAATACTTGATACAGAATATTATTTCCAAGCATAATGTAGAATAATTTCAATAGAAAAAATAAAAATGTTCTGCCTGAGATTCATAAGTTACAGAAATCAATCTATTCTTTTAGTTGAGGAGTGGATGAAAACCTGAAAGTTTGTATGACAAATATGCTGTGATAGTAGATTAAGATTAAACTATAATTGGTTACACCTTTATGAATGACTTGTTAAATATTGATTGCTCTGAGGTAACATTGTGCTTTATTTTTTCACCTGCATCCATTGCTTTTGGTCCTTAATTTTATTGATAAGGGTCACGTTTTGTGTTGAGGTTGTATAATAGTTATTTCATTTCATTCATTTTTCTCCTTCTAAAAATCTTTGGCCAAAATTTGAAGATGTCATTATTTGGTAAACATTTTTATAGAAAACCATTACACATTACAAAGGAAAACTGTTGGAGTAAATGTTCACTTTAAAAAAATCTAATTTCTGTGTGAAAATGTAATGGCCAACTGAATTCATTTGTTTCCAATGATTTCTTAAATGAGAATCTGTCAATTTCTTATTTGAAATCGAATAATTTTACTGTTCTTAATGAAACAGTTCTATGTGATATCTTCTCTTAATTTCATGCATACATCATTTGTAAGTGGAAAAGTAACAATCTAGTGTTACACAATTTTACAGTGGTCTTAAAGATGTTTGAATCCTACACTTTTATGTGCTTCAAGATATTGTTAAACTTGATTTTTATTTGTAATTTCTTGCGAAAATTGTTGTAGGATAATTCACTTGTAAATAAATGATTCAAAGGAATTTCCTGGAACTTTCATTTATAATGTTCTGTGGCAATCCAGTGGTAATTTCATTTTCAGATCTATAAAACAACTTGTAAAATGTGGTAACAGTATTTCTGTGGAAATAACTGTTTCTGAAGAGAATGTAGTAAGAAATATTCAGGATCCAGAATACAATATTAACTTAAGTAATAAGGCAAACAATTTTATATTAAGTTATGAAAATAAAAGGTATATGGATAGGTGTGTTTCAATAAGTTTGGCATATTTTGAAGCGTTGCTGTTAAGTTCTTTGAGTGTACTTGGTAAAATATTGAATGTTCAGGGTTTTTGTAATTTTAATTTTTTTTTAAATTTTTATTTGTTGGATCTTTCTCATCGCAACCCATCTCCAAGCCCTTGTTAGGCATTGAGCACTTACTGGGGGTAATCCTTCATTAAGTTTTATTTTTCTCAACATCACATTGCAATCAGTCAGTCCCTTTCATCCCTTTGGTCAGGGGCTCAGCACCATTAGTAACTGGGGTTCCCAGACTGTCCGATTAAGAATCCTTGGAGTTTTGAATTGCTTAACTTCTGGGACTTCATGGAGTGTAATTAAGTAATTTGGCTAGCGATGCTGGTATCCTATTATCTTTAACCCTGAACTGGCATGGCAAGTTTTTGTTACATAACTAGCGTGGTGGTGTCATTTTGACCCCATGCCTTTTTTATTTTCATTATGAAAATCTGTAATAAATTTTAAACTATTTCCATTAAATCACGTTTTTATATGATTTTCAAAATCATTTAGATTAAGTTATCATATTCAATATATTTTTTACTTAACAGAATAATAATTAACTCGGACAGATTACAGATAAACAATTGTAAAAAAAACCTTATTTTTACCAGTACATTTTTAAAATCTTATTTATTTTATATTATCATTTTCTGATACTCATATTTGACAATAAAATATAAACATTATTTCAAACATAGTCTCATAGACACTCCTTACAAATGTTTGCCTGATATTCATGACACATTGACCTGCAACATGTACCACAAATTTTTTTTTTCCTGTCATCTGTTTTGACATATTGTGAAGCGCTTCATCTTTGGCTTCTTGTGGATTACATTCAGGACTGGGAATAGATTTCTTCAATATTATTGAAGTGGTTCCATGAAGCTCTCTAGTTAGGCACACGTTCAAGAGTGATATCCATGTAAAATTTGGCATGTTGATGTGCCAGCATTTTCAAGAATTCTTACTTTGACAGTCATACCCATTTTTTATATCTTCTGTGTCACTATAATCACTCTCCACTTATTCTAACCATCTAGAGTTAGTGAAATGATGGTCCGTGTCAGCACAAAATACAGTTTCCAATGAAGTCACCGTTTCGAACACAGTTGCATAACTGGCATGGTGGTGCCACTGTGACTCCAACAAATATTTTCACTCACACCTCTGCAAAACAACTGCACGAAATTCATCAGTACTTCTCGAATCAAAATATAAGCACATATTTGAAGGTAAACATACCAACGTTCTTATTTGAAAAATAGGCAGGATATTCAACTTCGAAATTCAAGCGGGGTCAAAATGGCACCACGATGCTAGTTGAGGGTTAAAGAATATAGAAAGAAACAGTTTTATACTTTATTTTCAATGTTGTTCATACAAGGGGAGAATTTAATGAAAAAATTTAGAGCAGTTTTTGAGAAAATAAGTTTTTTAGAAATCGCATCAATTTCACCATAAATTACGTGAAATTTACTTGTTTTTTTTTTTTCTTTCTTTCTTTCTTCAAAACAATTGCACACAACCTTTTTTAAGGAGTTGATTTTTTTTAGAAAAGACTTTAACCCTGCATTGACCAACCTTTTTTCCATAACATGCTGTACCAAGGGATGATTTAAAAAAAGTCCACCATCAATATGACGTCACAGACTTTAATTACATAAACATTTTAATATATATCTTCATTTGCACTTACACTTCAAATATAGATGTCATTTTCCTCCTCGTTCTCTTCAAAATTATTATCTAATTAACGTTATAAATTTTTTACTGCACCCTGCCATGAGGAAAGACTGATCAAAACTACTGGCTAAAAGTAGTGTTTGAAATATTTTACCATCTTCAACAATGGAAAAAAAAATTGATTTGAGAAATAAGCTTCATTGTTGAAAAATAGTTGTTTCCTACGAAAACACTTGTTATAAGTTAGACAGAGGGAGGTCATTTAGTGCCCACCTCATGTTTCTGACTAATTTTGTTGTGACAGTTGCTAACTTGGGAGGGATTATGGAAGTGTAAAGTTTAGTCTATTTTTCACAAAAAATCAGAATCTAGCGGTTTGAATCCCATTACTCCAATTTTTGTGAAAGTTTTAAAACTGTGTGGACATAAAATGACCATCCCTTGGTCAATGCAGGGTTAAGGCAAAAATCACCCTCTTCAATTTTGTAATTTTGAATTTGTGAATTTTTCCAATTTTCGAAAATACAGAGAGTTTGACAAAAATAGGACTAGCTGTAAATTTTTTACAATACCTTGAGTGATTTTTCAGAAAAACATGTAGAAATTGCATAAATTTCAAGCATAAATTGGGCAAAATCTACTTGTTTTTTCAAAAAATTGTACATTGCCTTTTTCGAAGAACTATTTTCACAACCAACTTAGTCAACAGTAGAAATCTTTCTTCGATTTTGGAGTTTTTAAATTTTAACTTTGTGCAATTTTTGAAAATCTGGAGAGTTTGCTGAAAATGGGACTAGCACCATATTTTTTACCATCTCATGATACAAGGAGATAGTTTAAAGAAAAAAATTTGGAGCTGTTTTTGAGAAAAAAAAGTTTTAACATGAGACTTGCACTATTCTCAAGTGCCCTTTGCACTATCCAAGTACGAAGTTTAATCAAAAAATTTGGTGCCATTTTTGAGAAAATTTTTAAAATGTTTTCGAGACTTCATGTAAAGTACCCTTACTAATCAAAATATCCATTTCAAACTCTGAAAACCTGGAGTTCATTCAGATAAGGAAATATCAGTTTTGGAGAAAGTCTGCTGAACTGTTAAGGCGCTAGCATTTACCACAGACAAACAGACAGGCGTTTCGTCGTCAATCGATTTTTCGGTACAAAGGATTACAAAACATGGTTTCTACATGAAAGAACAGGATTTATCCATGTTTTTATTGCCAGAGCCCAGAGTTTTCCTGTTGAAAGTTTGCACTCGGACCCTTTTGCTCCTCCCCCCCCCCCTCCTATGTTGGACTACGGAACTGGTTGCAGGCTGGGCTCGGGCAGAGGGACTGACCCAAGAGGGCTGACCCTTAGAGTGCTCTTCGACTGGCCATTGGCTTCAGAACTTTGTTAGTATTAGTTTCTTGCTTGGCCAACTGCACATTGCCTGTGTATGCATCACGCATTGATTCATTGTATTATATTAATATGAAGCCAAAGTGTGTGAATCTTTTCTTTTTGTACATGTGTGATACCTTGTTCCTTCCTGCATTCTATGCCAGAAAGGCAGTGTAAGGTTTATTAATAATCTTCCTCCTTTGTCACAGCTAGCTGGGTCAACACCGAATAGGATAAGGGGGGATATTACAATATATTAAAAGTTGCTAAGGTTTTAGCGGTAATATATTAAATTGGGAAATAATATAAAATATGATTTGTGTACAACATTGGAAACTTTTCTTTGCCAAAGTATACAAAGCACCGGGAACAGATAAATCGGGGCCCCTTATTTTTAACAAAAGTTACCCTTATTTATTATTATTATTATTATTATTATTATTATTATTATTATTATTATTTTAATTATTAATGTATTTTAAAGTAAATATATTTCAACTACAGTTTTGTTTCTTTCTTCTTTAAAAAAAATGTATTGAAGGAAATATATTTTAAATACATTTTCGGGGCCTCTCTTAACCCTTTCACTGCCAAGAGCCGATGAGAGCCGATGCGTTTTCCAAAGCCAAATTGCCACGGGCCGATCAGAGCCGATGGCAGCTTCGCTTATGTTTTAATTCATTTAATCAGCAATAGATAGCGTAGAATGCCTCTTATCGTGTTGGTTAAGGTTTCAAATGGACGTTTTGAATGAAACATATTTCTTTCTAATGTGTTTGAAGTTACAAAAGCTATTACACAAAGCTGCAGCATAAGTGCAATATGGCATTTTCTAAGAAACAAAATTTCACACAATAATTTTAAAAAATTGTAATATGTGAGCTATACTTTAAAAAACAATAAATATTTAACGACTTATTCACAGATGTGTAAAGAGTTTGTTTTTAATACTTTTAGATCTAAAAAGAAACAACTATAGCAAAAAAAATCGTTTTCAACTTATTTTTTTTTTTGAAATTTGAAAATATATTGTGTTAAAAAACATTTTTTTTCCTAGGGAAAATTATTCTACCTTAAATCCGAGACATGTTAAAAGTAATTTATATTTCTTCTTTCCACAAAAAAAAATTGTTTGCATATCTTTCAAAATAAAGCTGTTAGAGAAATTTGAAAATGTGTCTGCATTTTTTGAATTTCCCCTGTGGCAGTTTTTGCAGTACTTGACCGGGAGGCGCTGGCAGTGAAAAGGTTAATTGGGGACTGGGGGCAAGTTGCCCCAGCTGCCCCACCCTCTGGATGCCCCTATCTAAAAAATCTCTGACATTTTACTTTGCAGATGGGCTACAGACATAACAAGTTTTTATTATTCAGAAGTGAATTTTAAGTACCATTATTAATGTAATGCATAGAGTCTCTCATAGGACACAGCTTTAAATGTAAGAATTCTTAACTGTCATAGGAATTTTGATTTATGAAGCTGCTTTACATTAGACACTAAATAACAGTTTATTCACATTTAAATAATGATGCACACAATTATGAATTGGGAGGTTGAAACTAAACTATGTATTTGACTGATAAATTTCTCAAGGTTAATTGTTAATAAATAACCATCTGTAATTATGATTGTAGAAAATCTCAAAATATTTAAATCACAAATGACAATTTATCTATTTGATAAAACATTTTACACTATAGAAATTACACTTACAACATTTTAAACTATAGAAATACTTTGTAACTTTCATGGATGTATTATTTTATTGTGTTCTGTGATTTGAAGTGAAAGTTATTGCTGCTTTGTTGCATTCCAGTTGTCCATGATACATTATTTTATAAACTTGAAACCTGAATGACCTTTTCTGTTGGGTTATGAATCTTAATAAGCATTTAAAATATATGTTGAAGTGTTTCATTTAAAAGTTTTGAAATTTTGGTTTATTTTTTTCCACTTCTGATAGTTTTGAGAGAGGAAGAATAAAAATGAGTAGCTGAATGATCCAGGATGTGGATGGATTAAGGATGTGAAACAAAACACTTACTCACAATAAGTTAAGTTTATTTTTAAATCCCCAAATAACCTAGAGTGAGGTACAGAACGTGTTTTATAAGCAAAGTCGTATTCTCATTATTTTTAATCTTCTGTTGATAGTACCTCATTTAATGAATTTGTCTGCATTTTCAAGTCTACATTATGTCACTTTATGAATGATTGAAATTCTTATTTCACAGAAAATTGTCAACAAGTATGAAGAAAACATGGCACAATAATTGAAATATTTGAAATATAGTAGTAACTTGGACTGGTAGCAGATTTTATTGTGACTAGCATACAAAATTTCATTTGCTTTCTTTTAAAAAATCTTATACCTTTATTCATAAAATTTGTGACAGTATGTTATTGTAGACAGACTTTCATTTAGTTCAGAATTCAATTTCACACAGAGGATTTCTTTGTGCTGCACTGTTCCAATAAAGTAAGAGTCTGGTATGTGAAGCTAAATTTCTTGTATTAGATTACCCTTGACTCTGTGAAGAACTTCGTTTTTGAAAGATCAGCATTTTGTTATGAAAGCTTGTTTACATCAAAATTTTTTTTTTGCTGTACACATTTTTCCACATTTTGGTTCTTCTTTCTTTCATCCTCAAGCTTTGCCAATTTTTGCATTATTTTGAACAAAGCCTTATTGTGAGGAAATTTATGTAAGGAAAGAGAGCCTTGTGTCTTACATTTTTAATAGGGCATTTTGCCTGATGTTGCAATTTTTTATGATCTTTAGCAGGTATGGGAACTTTCCTCCTTTCCCAGAAATATAATAACAAAACTGAGGATTTTACTTCAAATTCTTTGTAATCCATGGCATAAAATGTGTTACTCGTGTGTAAACTCCAGGATATTGCCCCTTTCCACAGCCAATGCCCCAACTTACAATGCCTACTTGAGTCCATCTTCCGTTGTTTATCATGAGTGGTCCACCACTGTCTCCCTATGAGGAAGAAAAATTGCATTTTTTCAATTATATATATACACATATATAAGTATTTATCACTGTGTTATTTTTGTTACAATTATTTAATGCAAGAAAAACTTCATTAACTTACACTGCAGGAATCTTTGCCATCATGGCCAGCACACAAGAAATGCTCTACGATTCCTCCAGGAGCTGCACTTCCATATTTGGCTCTACATTCATTATTTGGCCATATTCGAATACTTACTTCTTGTAAAATTTCTGGTTGGCGTCCACCTATGAAGTATAAAATAACACCTTATTTTTGTTTGAGGAGGGTTGCATGGACTTCACTCATAATTTAATTTTCGTATTATTGATATAAGATAAAGGATGTAATCGTTAGTATTCTTATAAACACTTTTTGCAATCTATGTTCATATTTAATGTACGGTTACACAGGCCTGCAAAGTTAAGGATCATAAAGCCTTTCTAAAATATTTGTTCTTAATATAATTTATTGAGGGTGCTGATTCCTTGTTTTGGGTTCAGTTTTGTTCCATTATATATCATTTCTTCACTTGCACATTTACATTTGCGGTGAAGCGAAATTTGCTTCATTGAGTTTAATGAGAACTTGTAAAAAAAAAAAAAAGTTGTTTCCTGGCAAATATTGTATAGTAACAAAAAAAAATCTTTTACATTATTTTCATTGTTTTAATAACTTAAACCAAGTGCATTGTAATCTCCGGTTTCTTTTGTGGGAAGCTGAAAGTGTTACTTATGTAGATACTGTCCTGCGGTAACAAGGACATACTAATTACGTTAGTTTCACCCAGAGTAAGAAAATTGGAGGGGGAGCTTGATTTCAAAGGTAGAAAATATATTCAGGCTCAGTTTCCTTCCCTATTCATCCTCTCCTATATTCACATCAAACTAATGCTTACACAACACAACCCTTGTTTTCCATGTAGCTTGTATAGTTTTCAATTTTGAGAAGAACATAAATATAAAAAATACTAGTCCAGTTTAGCACCCACTGTCAACCTGATACATATGCTCCCTCTGCACCCATGTAGTTTCAACCCTATGGGGTATCATTCAACAGTAGTCTCTTATATAACAGTGACCCACGCTGATCCACATAGTCTATTTTTGTAGAAACTTTCTCTGTGCCTCTCACTCATTACACAAAACTGTTCATGAAAAATCTAAATGTACTTGTGAAAAGTGAATATTCAGGCTTATGGAACATTCTAAGCCTATGAAGTTCTTTGATGCAACTTTAACCCTTAGCTGAGGACGTGGGAATTCAGTCACACCAGTATCGACGTGGAGTCCCATGGACTCTTGGGGGGGTGTTGAGCGCTTTGCGCTTTTTGGAGTAATCCTCCATTACTTACAGCGCTTTTGGAGTAATCCTCCGTTAATATTATGTCTGTCGCGTCTTGAAATTAAGTTTCAAATTTTTCAATATTAAATTGTATTTCAAGTAAAGAGCATTGAAACTTACTATTAATAACGACTAAAGAAAATAATAATCAGGATGTATTTGTTAATAAGTTATCTAATGAAGGAATATCATGTTATTAGGAATCGTTCAGTAAAATTAAGCATACCTTTAATTTAATGAATTTATTTTTATTGTCAAAATTTATTGAACATTAAAAAATATATTAATGAAAACTGCTATGACTCTAGAACTGAAAATCAAGTACAAAAATGTTACTCCCGCAAACACTAAAATTCTGACATTAGTTTCTTTAGGAAACTTTACTGCACAAATCTTGCAGACTTTTTTGACCTTTCCGTTATAATTTTTTGCATTCTCAGTTATTTCTTCTTCGAGTTCATCATTCTCAAGAAATTTCTCTTCAATTTCTTTCTTCCCCAGATTCTAGACACGATTGTCCGCTTGATGAATTACAGTCACATTCAATTTGATGATTCTAAGATATACTCTAACATTACTGTCCTTTTGCGTCACCCATTACACAATATTTTCTTCAAAATCATTGTCATTAATATTCACTTGCTCTCTTAACAGCCTAGTCATGTTTTTTTATACATTGCATTCTTTAGACGCGCCACAGAACAAAAAGTACTAACTGGCAAAGTGCGACACGCACTCAAGGAGAGTTACACTGCTACTGATGTGGAATCCCTAGGTCTACTGCGCCCCCCAAAAAAGGCTGATAATTTTCCTGGAATGCATTCCACAACAGTAAGCTCGCGAACCCTTTCTTAAAACTGTAGAAGGGGAAGGTACGAGAAGAATCTAGGTTTTAAATACAGCATAAATGTGGGTTTCAGAATTTTAGCGAAGTCGAAGGAGTTCCAGGGACTCCACGTCAATAGCTGAGGGTTAACAATGGTTGTGTAATCAGGATATTTCTTTTTTCCTCAGAAGTTATTAATCACAATGGAAATCTAAGCTCTGTTTTCAACACTGGCAGCAAATTCATCTAACATCTGTCATTTTATGACTGGACCAACAATTTTAGCCTCTGATAGATATGAAATCTTCTCACAGAGCATCTCCTGGCTTTTGAATGAGCTTTAGTAAACTTTCATTAGTCATAATTTTATATGTAGATGCATTTCTGTTGCATCAACGTTGCATTCAAAGTTTTTTGAGGGTCTTTATTATTGTTTCTAATGTAATATAATTTGATTCAGGAAACATGGAAACTTAGTTCACCCATTTGGTTATCTTAGAAGCTTGCACAAAATCTTGAATCCAGATAGGTAATAAAATGCAGAGAAGTGTCTGTGACCAGTGAAACGTCATTGTGTATTTGTGAAAAAACTGTATGTGAAGAAATATTTCTATTTTCGTTTTTGATTTCAGCACACAAAAATGTATACGTAACAAAAAATAAAAACAGTTGACACTTTCAATAATGTTTTTTCATCACAGGCCTGTATAATAAAGGGTCATATTTAACAAATAAAGAGGTTACTTTTAATTCTTACTTTCACGAAGACTTCCCCATCCAATAACTGTAGCTGTTTGTCCTGCATAGAGAGAATTTCCACTTGGAAGACATATCGGTCGTACTCGTTGTGTAAATGTTATTGGAGAGTCGAGAGTGAGAACAGCTACATCATTGTACTGAGAAGATAATTAATGAAATTAATTTAAAATGTTTCAAATTTAATAATAGTTCAAAGACATGGTTATTTTAGTTACCAAAGTTCGAGAATCAAAGCCACGATGTCTAACTACTCGTTTAACTTTTTTCACAATATGTGGAACTTCGTAATTTGTCTTGATGTTATAGTCTCCTAAATGAACAGTAAGCCGGGCCACGTCCCATGAACTCATGCTGAAACATTGAAGCAAAATTGTGATAATTATATCTTCAAGACAGTACATGCTAGCTAATTATTCCAAATTGCCCATATATGTTGATTACTTACTGTGCCACACAGTGTGCTGCTGTCAGAATGTGAATGTTGTCAATGAGAGATCCTCCACAAAATTGTCTTCCACCATTAAATAAAGCTGCCTACATAAAATCATGATTTTCTTAGTGAGTATGGAAACAAATAAGTAATGTCTTATAGTCTAATTATTTGAGACCACTTAACATACTGCATAGATACATATGGAAATAATACATTGTCACATTCATTTTTCCAGATAACAGATTTTTCAACTTTAACTTTTTGTGCCTGTTGTTATCTATTTGATAGTTTTATTGAAGTGACTGTAGTAATCGATTATATTTATTCGGCAAAATTATTCGTCATGAGGCAATTGAAAACTACTATTCTTAGAAAACTTGAAAGTAATGTGACTTAATAAATCAGTGAAACTTGTTTTTATGCATTGAGAAGAATGTAAAAATTGAAGATTTATGAATACATAAGATCTTTGAAATTAATGTTCTCAAACACAAAGTCTCAAATTTTCTCTGTATTCATGTAGGGAAGGGTCGTAGCCATGCCCAGCCGGTAGGTGGGAAGGTGAAATTTTTAAAGGGACTGCCTTATGTAATAAAATATTATTTCTGTAAATAAGTTGAATCCCTGATTCCGTGCCGAGTGACGAACATTCCGTCCTCGCCCTACTCACCGCGTGTCGGTCTTTTGGACACGTCAAAGGCAGCGAACATTCGTCGAACACATCAGCTGTTCGGGATTGGGCGAGCCGCGGCTCCACACATTGGGCATTGGCCGAGCAGCGAGTTACTGCTCACCGAATCCCGAGCAGCTGACGTGTTTGGCGAATGTTCGCTTCCTTTGATGTGTCCAAAAGACCGACACGCGGTGGGTAGGGCGAGCACCGAGTGTTCGTTACTCGGCAAATAGCAAGCAACTCATCCACACCACTTGGGATTCCGTGAGCGGTTGCTCGCTACTCGCCGAATAACGAATGTGTGGTGCCGCCTGATCCTAGTAGAATCTTCGCCAGAGGATGCAGAGGCTCTCATAGAAAACCAGGAGCCTGTGGCAATTGATCCAAAGAGGCCACTTATTTCACACACAAAATTCCTTCCTCCGCGAATTCATTAACACAATTCATTTCTCAATGCATCAGAAATAATTTGTCGCGTTCAGTTTAGATTAGAGATAAATACATTTCTCATTACTATTGAGAATGAAAAATATTCGGGGCCCCAATTAAGTTGCGACCTGGTGCAAATTGCCCCTTGCTGCCCCCGACCTCTCCTGGACGTCCCTGAGAAGCAGGATTAAAAGGATGAATGGCCGGTATTACACCGTAAAAGATGTTTGACAAATATCTTTGATGAACTTTGTCGAAGTTCTTGGAACTTTGACAAAGAAGTTTGACGAACATTTTACATTTCGTCCAACATTTTGTGTAGTTTTGCTCGCGATTCAAGATTGATGACGCACAAATAATTTTGTTTGTGCTTCTTTGTACTTGATAATAACTAATCGGTGTTTACGGCCGAAGAAGTAAAAGGTAAAGAGGAAACGTTTGAGGGTGAGGCCATAGAACAACACAATGGTATTCATCCATGGCGAGGCCATGGGTCGCACATTGTGAACCATTAATTAAAGAACTTCGAAATGAATTATTTGACAATGGACGATGAAACGTTCAATTTTTTTGTCGTTCTTCTTCCTTCCTCTAACGTTGGTGTTATTTTTGGGACCTCTGATGTTGAAGTTAAAAAAATAATTTCATGAATTGGGCATTTTCCAACCCCATTTTCCATTTCTGGGGAAAATGTGTTATACGCGTCATTTCGTTTGGTTTTATTTTTGTAGTCCGAATCGGACTATATTACACAAACATTTCCGTTGCTCATACTCTGCAATTAAAATATTGGTTGAAGCAATGTCCCACATATTCCTATCGGATGCCTTGTTACCAAAATGTATGATAAAACTTGGGACGCTTCAGACTATATTTTATCGAAGAAATTTTATAAAAGAAATCTTTTAAAAATATAAGCTGTTACACTAATATTTTCTTTTGTAAAAGATCTTTTACAGTGTAATATCGGCCACTGAAGGAGGCTGAAGCTCCGGCTTGCTTACCATCCACGGCCACTCGTCGACGTCTGCGTTCTGCCCTCCGACGATTCGCTCCTGCTCCATGGCTCCGTTGCGCGCGCCGCACGAGGCGTCTGAGAGCACGTTGCTAGGCTCCTCGGGGGCCTGGGTGGTGGTGGTTGTGGTGGGACGGGTGGGCGGCCACTGCGGCGGCTGCCAGGGCGGGCGGGTGGTGGTGGTCGGGGGCTGCGGCGGGTGCGTGGGCACGGGCGGGGGCCAGGGCGCCGCCGTGGGCGGTTTGGTGGGCGGTTGCGTGGGGTAGGTGGGGCGCTGGGGCGGCGTGGGGGGCGTGGGCGGCGTGGGGGCCGTGGGCGGGGTGGGGGAGGTGGGCGGGAGGCCGGGCCAGCCCGGGGACGGAGGGTGCGTGGGCAGCGGAGGGATGGTGTTGTTCGGAGGGTGCGTGGGGAGCGGCGGTGGCCAGTTGGGCGGGATGGGGTTGACGACCGGGCCCACGGGTTTGCCTTCCTCAGGAGGCTGTTCTGGGGGCTCCACGGGCGGGGGTGGTGTGGGGTGGAGGGGCGGGCGCGGCGTAGCGGGGTTGGTGCAACACACGCCAAACATCTGGAACATTCATGTCACGATTAGAGAAGAACCTCTTGTATGGATGTTGGAGAGAAACAGAGATCGTGTGCAAATGCCCAGGGCAGCCTTCCTTCTTTCCAGACATTATCAGACTAAGCAGGTGACCCATATAACCAATACAGGTTCAGTGAACATGCTCTACCCAATAACAAGACAAGACAATAACTGCTATCTAGTCCTTTAATCAGGTCACAGATTGCGGTAAACCAACATAACATGTGAACATACGTCCTAATAGCTGGCACTCATACTATAGAGTAAGGAATTATACCTCTTTAGTCTATGCTCATACTCATAGAAACAGAGAAAAACATTTCCTACGGTTAGTGAAATATGTTGGTTGTAGCAATAATGCCAAACCTCTCTTTCTCTCTAGCCACCACTGCACTGGTTTCTACGCATGTTTCCAAGTGTGCAAAATATGTATTCGGCGCTTCTCAACTCAGATTTTATAAAGCAATACTGCTATGAGATACAGATTGTGTTGGAATATAACTACAGTTTTTTAATAACTTTTGACGAGTCTAGAAAACGTATGTTCAGAATGTATTCTGCCACTCTCATTGCAGTCACTAAACTAGGAATATCCTTTCAAAATGTTGCGTTGAACTATAGGCTGCGCTTGAATACAAAAGTATACTTTCTGTTTCGATTTTGAAGAGTAAAACGTTCAAGCTGTATTATGCAGCTTTGAATTGAATCACGAAGCGAAAAATATCCTTTCTAAATGTAAGATTTTCTTTCTGAAAAATCCCAGATCAACCTCCTCCTCATGCTGCCTTTACCAAACAAATTTCGAGCCAGAGTAGTAGTTTTTTTATGATTGTTTCAACATTTGAGACGCTTTAGGAAGATCTACGTTTCTCCTGCAAACTTTTAATCCCAGCTGAATAAACTATTCGTACTGATGTAAGTTTCGTTCTGGATGTTCATCAACACCACTGTTACTCTTAAAATAATTTCTCAATTTGCGATTGCTTCCTTGAAATCAAAACGAGGAAAACTACATTTACGCGAGAAGAAATCCATAATTTCATTGTACTGTATTTCTTTGTTTGAAGCAAGCGCTATCCCAACTGCACTAACTGCTTGTAATTAACTGAAATCCGTAGTCACTTGGGGATATCCTCGAAGGTACGGGTTCCCAGCCGTTCTCATTCATCGACCTTTTAAAAGAAATGAAGGCTCCATCGATCCCCCTTACGTTCTTCTCTAGTATAATATCCGTCATACTAATCATAACACAATGAATTATTCGTAAATATCCACATGATAACAATTTCTTACACCAAGATTTTCGTAAATATTTAGATTTTCATTAATATAAGACGATTCTACTTCTGAGTAACCTAGTTTCCGTTGTTGTGCAATTGTGTCAAAATGTTGAACGTTTTTAACTGGCCATAACATTTATCCTGTACTTATTCCAATGAGTATTTTTTTCTGATATATAGCAACAAAAATGTAATAATAAATTCAAAATTTGCCTCTCTTCTCTGCAATAGAATGTCGTGATGAATACATAGTTGTATTTTTTTGAATTTTTTAAACATCCTAAGCTGTTGTGTAGCTGTGTTCTGTAATGACCCTGCGCAGAAAGTCGAAGTGGGACCTCTATCTGCAATAAGCTTGAAATTAATAGTTTTAAATCTAATTAGTATAATAATATTGCTGGTGCAACGGAGAAAATAAACGTGGACATCAATTTATTTTATTCTTTGGCGATATCCGTTCGCAGGAACCGTTTTAAGCGCCCCTTACTTCTAGGCGCCCGGTTTGGTGCACCGGTAACACCTAATCCTAAGGTTGCACCAGATACGCCCTGATCCTAAGGATGAACGACCGATACAAAAGAAGAGGAGCAAATGTGTAATTCATGTTATTTGTTGCTCTATATCAGAGAGAAATTAATTATCAATTTCATTTATTTTTTTTTGTAATCAATGAAATCTTGATTACCGTACAACATCAATTGCAGGTTTCGGTTATAGACCCTCCAGTCGACCCCTTGTGATCCCTTCAAAATTTCGTTGACCCCCCGGGGGACGATACTGACCCCGTTGGGCAGTATTGTCCAGCAAGGCGTTGGCCCCTAGGTGCCCACAGTTTCTTCTCCTTTCGCCCAAACAGTCAACCTCACCTGCCGCCCCGTCGCTGTGAAGTAGCTGCACGTGTCGTACATGCCCAGGACCCAGGTCTCCCAGTTGCTGAGCTCGGGCAGCTTGAAGTACGGGTAGCACTGGCGGAAGCTCGTGCAGCGTCCCAACTCGCCCTTGCTGGAGAAGCAGGGCCCGATGGGCAGCAGGCCGGGCCAGCCCAGCTGCCGCCCCGCGCGCGACTCGGCCGCGTCCAGAGGCGCTGCCGCGGCCGCCGCTGCAACACACCAAGGGCACGAGGCGGTCAGAGCGCGCGTCAATGGGTGGTTGTCAGTGATTCTCGGCGCGTCAACTACTGAGGTCATTCGCCTCCGTAGTGTAGTGCATGATTTCTCATCGGGAGGAAGCGGTGATCTTCCCCCGCTGGATGGCAAGATCCGGCGCCGACCGTCGGCTAGTTGAGTTTCCCCCAATCAGGTATCTTCCATCAGTAGGGCACCGCCCCAGCCGGGACAAGCTCTAAGCTCCCGATCGGTCTCCCGGCATGTGTGGTAGTGTAGTGTATGTTATTGAATGTGTGTAAGGGTTTAAGATAGGACAAGGAATAGGAAGGAAAGATCGCGCGCGGTCCGTGGCGTGCGCGCATGTGAAGGCACACAGCTCTTATCATAACGTAATATGCCGTTTAATTAAGGCAAATAGAGAAATAGTGAAGATTAACCCTTCGGGAAACGCCCTGTTGTAAATTTTACAACAGCGCGGTTATTTGTTAAATTTTACAACAACCCTATACGAGCTGGGAACGTGGCTCTGAAGTCTATTCCTTCCACTGAGGGAACGAGGATGAGAAAGAAAAGATCGCGTGTTGGGGTACCAGGCATTTGCCTGGTATTGATCGGGGAATCCATGGACATCTATACCGTTCAGAGCAGACTGCTATAATTCTCTCCCAGACAGTACTTGAATTTGGTCGAGCTGTGTATCTAGTGACGAAAACCCGCCAACGTCGGAAAGTCGTATGTTATAGTAGGACTAAGATATTTCCGGACGAGGTTACCTTAGCACCCCAATCCCGAATTTCAAAACAAGTGCTGACCAGAATAATGATTTTTCGGAAATATCACATACAAGTTTTGTGTTATATTTACTATGTCATATTTACTTCTTTTCATTTGAAATATTTCAGTCTGCTATCATTGTGTACAAGTGCGTGAACCACAATTTTCTAGACTCTTGTTGCAACGGTGGGCGTCGTTAGTGGTGGCTATATTAGAAATCATCTGAAACGGTCCAACTAGTAAGGTTACTGTAATATTCCATTTTCCGTTCTGCTCCGAAGACATAAACAATCGAAATGCGACATAATAAGAAATAAAGCTAATAACATTTAAAAAAATCTATTTTACTAATTTACGGGACTACTACCCTCAACATTAATGTAATAACCTATGTAATAATCGAAGTTACACTTGTCTACATGATTTCATAAATAAAAGGTCGAGAAGTTTTATCATAATTATGTGTAACAAACAACGTAATTACACATGTAGGGTGGAAGTGTGTGGATTACACACTCACAAACCACATACTAGATATTCATGTTTTGTCATCGATATAATTTACGTCGTTTCACAACTAATGTAGAAATATATTGTATATGACAAAATTTGACCGTTCACAGTGCAAGTTAAAAAGAGCGTTTACAAAATCCGACTGCTCTAAAAGACGTAAATAATTCTAGATTCTTGATCTCTTTTATGAATGTCTAGGAAATTTTATTCTTGAGTAAATGACATGAGAGGGGAAGGGGAAATTGGTACAAAAGTGTTACAATGAACTGGTGTGTACAAAATATGAAATATATTAAAATCGTTTAGTGATAGAAAAGTGATAAGGACGAGAATGATGAATGTAAAAATAATCAACATTAAACTTTATTGTTCTGAAGAAGACGCAATAAAGCGTCGAAACGTAGTTCGAAATAAGTTTTGTCTTTTTCCAAACGATCTTCATTCAAGAACCCTATTTTCCAAACATTCTAGAAACATAATAATTGACTTAAGTTTGATTAGTATCTTCATGAAAATGTAGAAAACGATCTTCATGTATCTTCATGTTTATGTGATCTTTATTATAACATATGCGTTTTAATGAGTTCAAAAATCCAACCTTGTTTCAAAAACCAACGTTTCCAAAGCAACCAACGTTTTAATAATGCAACCTTGTTTCTATATGAACCAAAGCGTTCAAAATGCGTGCAATAATTACTTAGTTTATTATATCTTCTCGTTTAGAGAGTCGCAGACTGGCATTTTGATATAGGTGGTCAAGTGAACCCTTCCAGTGGATGGAGACAAAAATACTACGACCAAAACCCCTGCAATACACGATTCCTAATGCTCTCGGCTCAGAGAGAATACTGCCATGCCCCTGCAATGTAGGCAATTCTCTCCACAGCAAGATGTACATGGTTGCGTCTCCAAGGGCGCACTCAGAAAATGTAATAAATAAATATTTATTTATGCGTATTAACATTTCATAACAATATTTATTTATGATATGATGTTAAAAGAGTCAAAGTTGTCACATTGGAATGTATGGCACAAACGTTTAGGTTTATTTTAAGGAGTTTGCATGTATTTTTGGCTTATCCCATAACCTTTCACTAATATTTCACTATTATAAAGTATTTGAATTTGCATCATCTACGAAACCATTGCAATTTGCCTTCGCTGTTTTTAGTCTGTTTATATAAAACAACAAGAGATGTAATCTATTCATAATGAAATAATGAAATTAGACTATTTCAGGTCAGTATTATCTCAATTCCAATATTATACTTCACATAAAACATCCATTTATGATATTTCATGTGTCAACCTGACCATATTACGACCTCGATTTAGACAACTCAGAGATATTTCCAACATCTATTTTTCTGGCTGCGAAATTGGCTATTAAAGGCTAAATCAATTCCAGAGGGTTATCATTTGTTGTACTTATTATATTTGTTTGTGAATTAATACATTTGGTAGTGCGCACACACCCAAGAATACCTTAATGTAGGACCAAGACGCAAGGAAAAGTATCACAAGGAAGTTTACACAGTTGGCTCCGAATCCCAAACAGGGTATCATGATTCAGCAGGTGTCTTAAACGAACAAGTTGTGAATTCGTATCTGGATTTCAAACTGCCAATGAAAGACGTCTTCCGTTACTCGTGCCAACTGTACCGTGACCACTGAAACATCGAACACAGACCCAGCAGCGTCGGAGTTTCAATGCATCACGATCGCCTTCCCCCGACAACCCGGACTCCCAGGGGTTGGGAGAACTGAGAGGGGCGAGGAGGGGGAGGGTGGGACCTGGACCCGATGCGAAGAGAGCGAGGACACGTTTGGCATGCGGAAGCCCTGAACTAACCTCTTTGCGAATATTAGGGCGATCGCCGCGCTGTCGCTTGAGGGCGTGGCGGAGGAGAACTAGCATGGGTGGTGGTAATGTTAGGTCAAAGTAGCGGTGCACACAACAATAGTTTAATTATTTAATAAGTAATTATTACACCCTGCGCTTGAGTCATGAATTCTTAGATTCTAGAACGCGCCCAAAATTATTAATATAACAGAAATAGTTGTATATTTACAATATGATTTAATAAATATTGTCGAGGTACCGGAACACCGTTTCGTCAGAAATCAACCCCCGATTACGCATTTAAATTAAATAACTTGATAATACGTGGCTAGACTGAAGGCTTTTAAGTCATTACAATACCTACACCCTACCGCGTTCTAACTTTCGAATTCTGGTACCCCCCCCCCAATGGTCTCTTCATTGCATCAAAGTCGCAGGAAAGAGACCACCAGGTACGACTGAGGGAAAAATCTGAAGAGAGAAACCTGTCGACATAAGACGAGTAAACGCTCATCTTCCAAACTTTTTCTAAAGTTTTTATTTCCTGGCGCGGACGTCACTCACTATCCTTCCAGTCTTTGGTCTCCTCAGCACCTAAAATCAATCAGAACCACAGAAGATCGTCCGCTACATCGCGTCTGAGCTTACTTCTCGGACACCCATTTGCCTCCTAAAGTTCTTATTTTATTATTTGATGTTTACTTGTTTATTTATGTATTACTTAATGACTTATTAATTAATTCATTTTCTAACCTAACTTAATTACTGATTAAATGATTCATTGTTGATTTATTACTTATTTATTTCCTCTCCAGTCTAGGATCCGCTGTTTTCCCAATCCTTAATTTTCGTTTCCCTAATAGAACCGAACCTTTCCTAGCAATGTTCCTAATTCTTTCATGAAGTGAGACATTTTATCACCCCATACGTACTCGGCGAGCGTTACATTTCCATGTTGGAAGTAATAGTAGTTTCCCATTTCCATCCTCTTTTCTCTCGTTTCAGCAGCCCAGCAATTTCAATGGATGTGGATCCAATCTTCCCTATCACCGCAAAGAAGACAAATGCCATTGTACGCGCAACAGTAGTAGCTGTAGCGAGCTGGTGCTCTGGCGATGCGCTATCGCGGCCCGCAATGAGATGCGCGCCACTTCGGCCGCGCTTAACCTATCCTAGAAATGATGCTCAATGCTCATGCCAATTGGCTCGAATACGTTCTTGGCAGAGGCGCTCCCCACGATTTTTCCTTGTGTGTGTGTGTGTGTGTGTGTGTATGAGAGAGATAGAGAGAGATAGAGAGAGATAGAGAGAGATAGAGAGAGATAGAGAGAGATAGAGATAGAGAGAGATAGAGAGAGATAGAGAGAGATAGAGAGAGATAGAGAGAGATAGAGAGAGATAGAGAGAGAGAGAGAGAGATAGAGAGAGAGAGAGAGAGAGAGAGAGAGAGAGAGAGAGAGAGAGAGAGAGAGAGAGAGAGAGAGAGAGAGAGAGAGAGAGAGAGAGAGAGAGAGAGAGAGAGAGAGATAGAGAGAGATAGAGAGAGATAGAGAGAGATAGAGAGAGATAGAGAGAGATAGAGATAGAGAGAGATAGAGAGAGATAGAGAGAGATAGAGAGAGATAGAGAGAGATAGAGAGAGATAGAGAGAGAGAGAGAGAGATAGAGAGAGAGAGAGAGAGAGAGAGAGAGAGAGAGAGAGAGAGAGAGAGAGAGAGAGAGAGAGAGAGAGAGAGAGAGAGAGAGAGAGAGAGAGAGAGAGAGAGAGAGATAGAGAGAGATAGAGAGAGATAGAGAGAGATAGAGAGAGATAGAGAGAGATAGAGATAGAGAGAGATAGAGAGAGATAGAGATAGAGATAGAGAGAGATTGAGATAGATAGAGCGAGAGCGAGAGAGAGCGCGAGGAAGCGCGAGAGCGAGCGAGAGAGAGCGAGCGAGAAAGAGCGAGCGAGAAAGAGCGAGCGAGAAAGAGCGAGCGAGAGAGAGCGAGAGAGAGCGAGAGCGAGAGGGAGCGCGAGAGAGAGCGAGAGAGAGCGAGAGAGCGAGAGAGCGAGCGAGAAAGAGCGAGCGAGAAAGAGAGCGAGCGAGAGCGAGAGAGAGCGAGAGAGAGAGGGTGTGGGTGGGTGGGAGGAGTGTTCTGCAGGTATAGGGAACAGCAAACGCCATGTTTTCTTGCAATTATACCGGGAGCGGTACTTCAGTGCATCAACTGATGTCACTGCAACGCCTCTAACCGGGAGGTTCTAGGTTCGAGTCCTGACGGTTGCAGGATTTTCGACACTAGCTTTTCAGCTAGGTCGAATTCAGTCGCTGCCTGGAGGAGAATTCTAGCGGCCGGCTACTCTGATCTACTCGGATCAACCCCAGGCGAATGCCGGAGCAGTACCCTGACAAACGGGCCACGGACCGCGCGCTTCGTCTATCTTGTTCTATCTTCACTCTTTACAAACACACTTACACTAACATGCACTATACTATCACATTTCTGGGGGACCGGTCGGAAGCTTAGAGCTTGTCCCGGCTGGGGCAGTGCCCCGCTGGTGGGAGAGTCCTGGTTAGGGGGAAACCCCGCTAGCCGACGGTAGGACGGCACCGGATCTCGCCATCCAGCGGAGGAAGATCACCGCCATCTCCCGAGGAAAAACATGCACTACACTTACGTGACTAGTGACCTAAGCTATTGACGCGTCCGGAATCACTAACCAACCGACCAACAATATTTATATTGAATACAAGATGTATTTTTATTTATTAACTTGTAGTTAATATTTATAACATTATCAATTGATGTAATTAATGACTTTCGTTAATATAGAATATTAGTAAAAGCTATGTTTTTTAACATGTATCATTGTATTAGGGAGGGGGGCTGTAATTCCATATCGCAACCTGTAATGAGATACATGCCACTTCCATCGCGCTCATTCAATCACTCGTGTGTTACGACATTCAGATACGTTTTTCGCTTATTGGGACTCATTCCAAGGGAACATTCCCATTGAATTGCTTGACTGTAGTTTACTTAAAATTTTATGTTTCAGTGTCGCGTATCTTATTGACGTGGGGAATGTTTCAGTGTATTTAATTTAATATTTGTCTTTTCCTATCATGGAATAATTAGATTTTAAATGTTACCATTTTATTGTTTTTGCACTGTGAAGCAATATGAACATAAATGAACAATTATATTTGATTCGATTCGGAAATTTATTCGAGTTAATGTGCATGGAGAGAAACCGATGAGATGAAGAAAAGAGTGAAAATAAACGTGAGTGAAACGCATAGATATAAGATAAACTTCACACAATAATTGTGCCTCAAGTAAGATAGAAAACGTAATCTCTGGGCGCAAAAGTGAAAAGTTTATTTATTTTTTGTATATTATATTACATATATTATATGTATTATATTATATTATATTATATTATATTATATTATATTATATTATATTATATTATATTATATTATATTATATTATATTATATTATATTATATTATATTATATTTTATATACTATATTATTTATATATTTATTATAACTAATATGGATGTCATATAATATTATATGACATCCATATTATAATTTGAAATTAAAAAATCCATACCTTTCTACTGAAGTGTTCAGACAAGCGCGCAGCCGAGCCGTTTTGTTATATATGCATCAAAACTCGTTTTCGTGAACAAATTATTGGAACACTTGAATCGGGAAAAATCGTTTCTCAGTTCTTCACTTACTTATGAACAAAGAAAATAAATATTTTTTCATGAATTAATTTCCAGAAAATTTCGAAAAAATAGAGGATGGTGTTAAATCTCAGAACTAAATTTAATTTGCCTCAGACTACACGTGGCGTTTCTAATCATCTTAAAGTGTCAAAATGACAAATTATAAAGGAGTATTATTGTATTATACGAACATAATGAAAACGAAGGAAGGCGAGATTTCTAAGCTGTGATCTGCGAAGCCGTCAGATCGATTAACCTTTGCAAAAGCATTTATGGGTATCGATATTTCGTATTAACGCGTGGAGGCTCTTACATAAAATTCATTAAAAAATCGAATTCTGCAGTAAAAAAATATTTTACTTATAATTTTAATAACAATTGTTTGGTGTCGATTACCCCGTTCAAATTAATTCACTGAAACAAACGTATACACAAGGGCATATTCATAACTCAGCCTAGCGATGATACGAGTACCTTTCAAAAATACGATCATAAGAATTTGTCAGGACCAACGAAAAGGAGATCCAAGCGCATGTGCTCCAATGCAATAAAAATCGTTGGAAAATGGTAAAGAAGTAAAATCAAAATATGGGCTCGCCAGAAATATAATGTGTTTATTTGATAGCGAATTTGACTCTGTGGAGCTATAGTTTCTTGGGCGAGACTGCTGCCAAACAACTCTTCCACTTGTGTGCCTTTGTTACAACAGGTAGCTTTAGACGGATCTGTTAAAGTAGAAGAATTAATGAAAACAAAATATTGTTTTAAAAGTTGTGGATACTGCTAGTTTTAAGGAAAAATCTTGCGAAAAAGATGATTTGGAATTAAACAATCCAAATAATTATTTTAGTAAAATATTTTTTGCAAGGTCAGACAATGGAAAGATTTGTCTCTTAATTAAACCAGAAATATCTAAATCGTATAGGCGCTACACTATGCCGAAATAATATGATTGTTTTGAAGGCAAGGGATCATGAAACAGTAGTTATTATTAAGTTATAAATTTTCTGGTTCAAACACCAATCGCGAAAAATCGCACTCGACTTGAAAATACGAACTGTAATTAATAATAACATACTTCTAATCATATAGAAAACCTTTTAATGTTTAGTTTTTCTCTCACGACTTCACAAAACTTATCTTTATATATGCCATATGAATTTTCTCTTAATTTAGTGAGTTGTTCTTGCCTTTATGTGGTTCATTTTTATATAAACAGTATCGAATTAGCCCTTGGGGGACCCCAGGACCGTTTTTGTGTGGGGGCCCGTTTACTTCTTTCAAGTATTTAGTCCTAATTTTGATGAGGGATGGAAAAATTTGTTTAAAGTGATTTTTAATCAGAAAGTGATATCACACACTGCTTTTAAAAAAACATTTTTAATGTGATTTTTTAAGAACATTTTACATAGTACTTAATTGTGTAACTTGGGCCTCTATAGTAAAATGTAAGCCACACAAGATAATTATCTCAGAATATTATATTTTTTTGTTTGCATATATAAATTCGCAAGAAATAAGATTTATACTTAGAACTCAAGAAATTATACTAAGTCATAACTGGCCATAACATTAAAGTAAAAAAATAACAATAATAATTTCGACCAAAAAACGGCTGTAAACAATTTTTCTCTGCCAGCCAAAGAGAGCAAAACACAAAAGTTTATAGAATACAAATAACGTGGTTTTCAAAATGCAAGTTTGCAATTTATCAATTTCCGAGAGGATATATGGAATCAGTTATTTCAGAGTCAGAGTAAGCAATATTCCACTTAATGTTTTTATTTTCGGCCTTAAATTATGCTAAACATTTCTTGCCATATCTTAAATGTCACAACTCTTCCTATGACAGTTTGCAAATATTCATTTAGTGGTGAGTTGTAGTTGACATTTACATAATTGAAATGATTGAAGGCGTTGTCATTGTCAACAATACTATTGTTGACAATGACAACGCCTTCAATCATTTCAATTGCAAATATTCGTTATACACGTCTCGTAAAATCATTTTTTGGTTTCTTGAACACCTTTAATTGCGGATGTTTGTTTTTTATATCATTTAAACAAATCGCATTCAGTTACAGTCGACATTATCTTTATCACCAGAACGATTATTCAGACATATTTTCATTTTATATTTCGAAAAACATGTTAATATAAATCAGGGTTACCAGATAGACCGAGATAAAATCCGCCACCGAAGGTAAAAATATCCGCCCTATTCCGCCCAATGGACAAATTGAAAAGAAAAAAATCAATTGGCTCGAAAAAGTTGTGAACCTTTCAAATAGCCCTTATTTCACGCAAAATGACACGAAAACTACTCATATTTTGAAAAAAGAATTACACATGACACCTTTTAAAGATCTAATTTGAAGAACAGAGTTTATTTAGAAGAAAAATCTCTATTTTTACTAATGTAATGTATGAAGACGCCGAATTTTTTTTAACTTTTGCAATATTAAAAAAATCAGACCTGCGCCATGTTCCTCAAAGCCCTCCTCTGTACCCTCCTCTATCCGATGAAATACGAACATTTAGAGTAGTTTTTTATAAAAAATATTTTTTGAGAATTTGGGTAAAGTACCACCAAAACTAAAATGTCTGTTTTTAAAATCAAGGGGCCACAGCATCAGTCAAATCGATTGGGGAATATTAATTTTGGGAAAATCTTGTTTGGGGTTAAGCCACTAACGTTGTTCACAGACGGACAGATACGTTTTGCCTCAAACCATTTTTTTTGCATCAAGGGCCCACAAAACGTAAATTCTTACTACCCGACAAGTTAGAGGAAATAATTTACTACGTGCAGAACAAGAATTACCAACTTTCTTGGTATCAGGGACCTACAATACGAAGTTTTCTGTCGGGGAAATTGCTGTAGCATTATATAACTTTCTCTATACTACGTATGTAGCATACGTATTAGCGTGCATTGTGAAACTGTGTGATGCTGCAGTTTACACAGCTTTGAAAAATAGAGTTTCTCAGTTTATTCTCATATCCGAAGTAAATTATTCGTCTCTGACGGACGAGCTTCTATACTTTTCCAAGTCAAACGATTTTTCTCGGTAGTGTGTGGAGTATCGTGATGATACATTCAATTAAACATGTCTTCATACACAAGTTAACACCGAAGGCATTTATCATCGAAGTGGCAGCCGCACATTTACCATTTCATTAAAACGCTTCGGTGCGAAGTGTCGTGTTTCGAATCCTCCACCCAAGAAAGATGTTCATTTTCTTTTCATGTGCTGTCGCTCGGATAGATTGGTGTCCTCATATCCGACGAGCTCGCTAGCGTAGTAGTTTTTGGTATAGGGATTTATACTTCATTGAGCTGTAAATGGAGTGACAAAAAGACTAAGGAAGAAAAGCTGACAAAAGTAAACATGAACTTTTCTGGGACCGTCAGCATAAGAATTTGCCAGTTCGAAACTCGAGGAAAGTTCTAGGTGCGAGAATCGATTTTCGACACCAAGTTTGTGGATAATAAGAGGCAAGTGAGGTCGACCACCGCCTACAAGAAATTTGTAGAGGCCGACTGCTCTAGTCAGTAGTTTTCGATTTTTTTTCTCATCAACTCTAAGCATGTGCTGGAGGAGCATTTTGAACAACGAGATACATACCGTGCGCAACCCGTCTTATCTCATCCTTACTTCAATTCCGTCGTTGCCACCGAGGAAATGAGTTGATCCCCTGTCCCTTTATGGTCTATTCCCCATGAACTAGAAAATCTCCGGAAATAAAGAATGTTCAGTCGCGAGAGCGATGATTTTGACACCCATTCATCCCAAACTAAATTGCGAGCTTGTTCCGTGAATAACTTGGAGAAATGATTCGCATTCATTTTACAGATGTTGACTAACTTGTGTTAGGACTGGAGTATGTTATTCCTATTATTTTTTCATTCGGGAAAATGACGAACATTTGCACAAAAAATATTTTACCGCTACAAATTGAGAAAAGGGAACTTCAAAACGTGTATACAAATATATAGTACTTACGTGAATTTTTCTTTGACTAAAAGTTGATCTATTGAACGCAGGATGAAAGTGAACAGCTCGGAATCTTTCATATTTTATGCTTGTGAGCTACCCGTTTACTTTCGATTTGCATGACCTATTTATATTTATTTACCTTGCATTTTAATACTCGATTATTACATACGATTTATACTAACGTTTACAATTTTCTTTTTAGTGATATAAAAAAATCATTTATTTAAATTATTCCTAACCTCCAAATGCATTCACTGAACTGTCACTTCCGAGGCATCAGACGGCGTTCAGCTCATCTGGTTTGCGGAAGAATACAATTCGCGAACGATTGGTTTTCAGCGATGCTCATTTACTTTTTTAATTTATTTTATTTTATGTCGCATCAACCACAAAAGGATACTAGCGACATATACACAATAACATTATTATTTATATACATGGAATGTTATAACAGTTAGGATGGAAAAATTTGCATCACATTATTAACCAGTTTATACACTTATATGTCACTGAACAAGTTTGTGCCCTTCAAAAAATTGAGAAACCGACTGCATTGTTCTCTGTTCTTTAGTACTCTTTACATGACGTTATTAACACCATGTCTCGTCCAATTGATGCTCATTTACTGTTTTAAAACCTGCCAAAATAATCGTCCGTTGGTCTGAACCAAGTATACTGAGGATCCATGGATGCTTTGTCAGAGAGCGCGGCCCAGAGCCAACATGAAGAGGGAAAACATGAGCTTTCCGATGGCCGTTCTCCGAAACGGCGCCTCTTGCGAGAACCGCCTTTTAACACCGCGTTCGGCAGCACGGTTGCCGCTGTCTGCCGCAAATGCGCGTGCGTTGACCTGCTCTGCTAAACGCGCCCGCCCCGACGGCGGCGGTTAGGCAGCCGTCTGGCGTCGAAGTGATGACAGCAGGTTCGGAGCCGCATTCCACGGTTTACATCGATGTGTAACCTTGATAGAGGCCGACCGCGGTTGGTTGCCCTGAAATACATGACAGCTTGCTGTGATTGGCCCCAGACGTTACTGAAGTAAAATGACTAGTTTTTACCCGAACGTCTAGACGTGATAAGTTATTTGCTAAGCGTGCGGCTGATTCATTCACTGTTTTAATCACTCTTTATTCCTTCACTCATACTATTCACTCGTTATTAAGGATGTGAAGTATGATAATTTACGTATTAGGGGAATGATTGTCGATGCGTTTTGTAATGATAGTGTATAATGATGCGTATATTTTGCTCATTCTATTGATTTGAATGATAGTGCATTCGAATTTATCAAAAGAAAAGTTTATATCCTTATTTCACTTTTGATAAAATTGATGAGTCATCATTGATTGATAAACATGTACAATTGCGAATAGAGAACATACAAATAATTATTTAATATCAATTTTAACGTACAAATACGAAATATATCATTAACGGAATATAATCCATCCATTTATGCATAATTTCCATTTTTCCTCGTTATTGATTGTTGTAGTAAGAACATTATTTATGTATATGTATTTATGTGTATGATAAAGCATTGTAACCAGGTTTCGCCGTTTAATTATTCAATACTTTTATTATCACCGTGTTGATATTATATAAGACAATGCAATTTTACATGACTTGTTTAGTCATTGTGGATTTCTGTATCTAATCAGTGTTTAGTGAATTGCTCTGGATATTATAATGCTTTGTTTTTTAACTTAAAACTTTAATATTTTACAAAACACTTATTCGTTGTGAAAAAGTGTGAAAAGTCTTAAACTGCACCCACAGATGGTCGTAATTTATTGACATATTTCTCAGGATTAATGACTGATTACTCACGTTACTCTCACAGCAGTCATTCATTTTTACGCTATGGAGCACGCACAATTGCATCAAAATTTTGTTTTCAAAATGCATCTTTTATGCGTTTCGTTATTTATAATACGTAGTATGTCCATCAAACTCAAATTTCCTCTAAGATATATCTAACTTTTTAAGGAAAAAATTTGCTTTTCCCGGTTGTTGTAATAGATCTTTTCAAAATAACAATATTGCAGGACGCAATTCTTCTTTGATATTCACGCAAGATGTTGAACTTCGATTTGCAGCGTGATTGTAGGTATAGTGTGATGAAGGTAACGTCGCTGTTGGTATTCAATTTGTGACAGATCTGCATTACTACTACGTACTTTTAGAAGTTTGTGAGATCTTGGGGAAAACTATCTCAATTGACAAGACTCAATTGACTATCTCAAAACCTTCTCAATTGACAAGACTATCATTCAATAGGGAAACGAAAAAGCTCAGCAGGAAGTTTCCGCGACTCAAGCGTTATTTCGTAACAAAGAAATGCTTAATTAGGGGTTTGTAACAACTATTGTGGATGAAAATCTTTGTTTAAACAATGTCGAATTGTTAATACTTAGATGCAGCTTTGAAAAATGGCTTCGTTATACTCTTAACCAATGCGCTCTTTATGGGATGACCTTGAATCATTATTTTAACGGAAATAACTGTATCTCTAGAATTTATAGATAATTGTATGAATTAGCATTGCATTTTTAAATTCGGTAGTTTGCATTGAACACTTCATTCATTTATGCGTAATGTTACACAGCTTATTCTGCACTCACGCTGGAAATAGATAATATGAAACACACAAATAAATACGTTTTTGTTTCATGGCATACCGTTCTCTTCTGATGTCACCAAACGAGTATCAGTGCGAGTGTACTAGACGTTAGCGTAGTACATCGCGAGGCAATGACCTTCCCGAGTGCGATCCGATGAACGCCTCCCACCGGTTGGAACGTCGTTGCCGCCCGCCCGCGTCTCGCCCGGAGGCAGGCGCGTGTCGGAGGGGTTGCCTACGCCACAGGGGCCGCCAGCAGGAAGGGGCGGCGCGGCGCGGAGCGGGGCGCCGTAGCGCGGGGCGGGGAGGAGTCCGCGCCGAATTCCGCTCAGCGCAACACGCCAAACCTGTCCTCCCGCGGCGCTCCGCTCCCCGCCCCGCCCCAACACGCCCCCGCTCCACGTCCCGCTCCGCTCTACGCCGCTGCCCGCGGGCGGTTGTCACTCGCGATTGGCGCTCCGCATCGACGCGGGGACCTCACGCCGCGCCGCGCCGCGCGCGTCGCCCCGCTTCCTACGGGCGCCCGCGGTCAAAGATCTCTGCGCGGCGGGAAAACATGCGCCTTCGCGCCAGAAAGAGCGGGGCGTAGCCGAAGGCTTAAATCGTTACGGGTGGCTCAGGGCATCCACAAATATCACTGCAGTGCCTCTGACCGAGCGGACCTAGCTTCCAGTCTGGACTGTGGCAGGATTTTCGATATTAACTGGATAGCTGGGTCGAATTCAGTCGCGGTGTGGAGGAGAATTCTTGCGGCCGGCTGTTTTGATCGGTAGTTTCCGTGGTTTCTCCGGTTAACAGCAGGTGAATGCTGGAGCAGTACCCAACAAACAGGCCACGGACCATGCGATCTTTCCTTCCCCTTCCTTGTCCTATCTTCACCCCTACTTACAATTACACTCGCTACGTACTACATTATCACATGTGCTGGGAGACCCGTCGGGAGCTTATCCCAGCTGGGAGGGTATCCCACTGGTGTGAGATATGTGGTTGGGGAAAGCCCGCTAGCCGACGATAAGTCGGCGCCGAAACTCTCCATCCAATGGGGGAAGATCACCGCCAATTCCGAGGAAGAAACATGAACTGAACTTATGGGAATAATGAGCTTAGCAGTTGACGCGACCGGGATTACTAACAATCAGTCGAAGGCTTAAAAAGCATTTGCATCAGCTGCTGTGACTCAGCCACAGCATTTCTGTTGTGTCTGCAGCGTCGCTGATCGGAAGGTCCTAAGGTTTGAGTCCCGACGTTGGTCGATTTTCGATCCTGGCTAAAGCTCGTCGAATTTAATCACTCTTTGGAGGATAATGCTAGCGACCCATGCTCTGGTTTGATCAATATCAGTATCAATATTTGAATCATCTCAGTTTTCTGTTTCTCCGATTCATACCAGGGGCATACTGGAGCCATACCTTATCAAACGGGTCGCGTATTGACAACGACATGTGTCAGGAGACAAGTCGGGAGCAAAACGTTTGTTCCGGTTGTCACGCCCGCTAGCGGAAATACCTGAATCAGAAAACTGCACAATACAACGGCGTGAAAATCGCCAAAGGATTCCTTCTAGCCTTCTAGCGGGAGAGGATCATCGCGATCCCTCGGGATATAACATGCGCTACGCTTATGGGCCTAAAATGACCATTGTAGATGACGCGTCTGGAAACACTAAATAATGGATCAATTAATTAAAGCATTTGGCTTCATAGCTGCATGCGGCTCTCGAGCTCCACTTTGTTTCATATTAGTAAATTACGTCACTCAACGTAAAAATAATGTTCTTTACAGAGGACTTTATTTTCATGCCTCATAACTTTTGTGACTACCACTGGATTCTGATAATCGAAGAACCAAATAATCCGTTGCCCGCGGGGGAAAGATACAACTTTCATACAAACCATAAACCATTCAACCAAACAATAAAACATTCAATACAAAGTTCCATATGACTTATAGCTTATAACATCATTTTCATATATGCGATAAAAAAATTCAGTTCTACTGTCGTGAATATAAGTTATTTAGGGAATGCTGTAAATATAACAATAAGCTTGTTTGTTAAGATAAATATTTTTTAGGTAGGACTTAACGATTCGACAACTATTGTACCAAGTGTACAAGATGTTTCTGTATAGTGCGCTCTTTCTCTACATTCTAAGTCGATCAGCGTGATAATGTCTTGTCGTGTTCGCTACCCGATCTTTTTTGGTTACGAAAAAGGCAAGACAAACGCAATATTGCAATTAACTTAAGTCTTATTACTCTAGAAACTGAGGTGTTACCGTATGAAAGCGCAGAAGGAATCCTGTTTCTGTGATGGGAGTCTTGCATGATGTTAATGCACTTTTGAACAAAAATAGGAGGATTGGATTTTACCTTGTATTTGTATGAAGGGAAGAATCTGCTGTTATTCTCGTTTGATAGGAATTTTTTGAACTCTGTGGTCTATAGACCATACATTTAATCTTACATTCACCGCAGATTTGACCATATGATAGATCATGAATACTGGATTTGCGAATTCAGAGATGATTATAAAAATGTGCCCTCCACAATTATTTATTCTTTATGTTTCATTTTGGAGGACATATTTTTATTATCATCTCTATATTAGCAAATACTGTATTCATGATCTATCACATGGTCAGATTTGCGGTTAATGTAAGATTAAATTTATCATTCACCATGTCTTCAAATACTTAGTATCTTTTCGACACCTCAGCACTTTAATTACAATGTCAATGCTGTAATAAGTATCGTGCGCAGATCCGCCCACGCATTTATCTTTGACGTAAGACGAGAACGTGTCCCCCCTGATTTTCCGGCTTGTATTCCCACTCCCAGTTCTTGCGTGAACGAGTTGGGCCGGGTCGAACTAAGCGGCTCGGGCACTTACACCTCAAGTCCTTCCCAAGAGGGATTGCGATAGGGTTACAGATAATAAATTGAAGATTTTCTGACTTGTTTGTCCGCTTCCTGTTTGTGCATTCCTTTTACACATTCACCTCTTAGTTTTAAACACTAGTCAGCACACTTCGTTACGGAATCGCGTTTTGCTGACAATGTTTACGTTTGCTGCAGGAATCTCCGGGAGTGTTCGTCCACGCGCCAAATATTTTACGTCTCCTCGCGTTCACTGCCCTACGAAGGAGGGCGTCGTACGATGGCCTCCATTCACAGCGAGGACCCACACACGACCTGCGCTTGACCCGCGGGTCGCAAACACACACACACACTTGCGCACGCGCGGTCCCCGGCGGCGGTGGCATTCGCGGCAGTGACCCGCGTAGCGGTGAACAGGTGACCTTTACAGCGCGCCAACATGACGTCACTGGTCCAGCAAGGCCGACCGGTCGGGCGGGGTGTTTGACCGCGCACCGATGGCGGTGGCGGCGGCGGCGGCGTTAGGAAGGGAGAGAGGTGGGAGGGAGGGAAGGAGGGAGGGTGGGAGAGAGAGGGAGGCCGAGCGGGCAACACATGGTCGGTTGGACCGCCCGCTCGCCCGCCTCGCCCAACGCGCCGCGCATCGCCCGCAGATCGGCCCCCACCCCCGCCCCGCCCCGCCCCCGCCCGCGTCCCGGCCCCCGGCGCACAACACTGCGCATTAGGAGCGATAGAACCTCCGGCGGGCGGGCGGGGCTTTGTGGCGAGGAGCGCAGTGGGAGACAGCTACTCCAACCGAGGCATGGAGTACCTGGTGTGTGTATATAGACTCGCCTAGCATCATGATACCTTGAATAAAGTTTTCTCTGATAAAGTTTTGTTTACCTTGTTTTTTTTCGACACATTCAGTTTTATAACTAAAGCCCTGATGGATCTTACTTTTTCTCGAGTCCGGATCACAGATTCCCGATCGTTCGAATCCTTCCGATCAAATATGAACGAAACGAACTTCTATGAATCTTTATAGTACATACAACTTTGCGTAGGAAGAAAACAATTCAATGAAAAATATTTGTAAAGAAACCGCCAAATATGGGGATATGTTTCATTACAGTTAAATTAGATTTCATTTTCTTGTGTTTTTACTTATATAAAAAAAGAGAATATTGATATGTTCTAAAATGCGTAATGTAGGTATTTAATAGTACTAGTAGTGCGTTCGTCATTGGTCAGCGTGCTCTCTTTCATGACGCGACCCCGGGTTCGATTCCCGGTCAGGGTAAGATTATAGTGTGCGTTTTCCTTACAATATCCCAGGTTATGTTGCTTTGTGACGATGAGAAAACTCACTTCTCAGGTTGAGAAGACCAGAATACGGCGTGGAGATGTCTTCGTGCTAACCACACGTACTCCCTTAACCCATGACCGCGAGGCGGGGACGTTGCTGGTAGGCTATGGCCCGTACGAGGGCTGTCGCGCCAAGTATAGACAGACAAACATTGCGTTCGTGCTTGCAAGAATACACACACACACACAATCACGATAATATTAAACAAATGCTGCGTTTTACAATGATTTGTTTGAATTCGTATGACGCAGAAATTAGGATGATTTTATAATGCATTTCAGGATTAAAAGACTGAAGGGTACGAATGAATCAAAACAAAAGATAATCGCCGCTTTAGTCACCCAGGTAAATAAACAAATTTTGATAATTTTTAATTGTTCATAAAATGCATAGTTTTATTTTTTTATCACATCTTTTGCCTCTCAGAAATAGTCCCGTCATATTGTTGTGTAGTAGAATGAACGGCATTGATCTTTTTAACGGAAAGTTTTATTCTGCAAAAACATCACATTTGAGAAACAGCCAAAAAAATGTTTTAATGAGAGATATAAGAGTGGGGATATCAAGAATAAGGAAAATCTACCCAGTGTGACTTTCTACAGAGTCTATACATGAAGAATACATAGTAATAACGATTTACAGTTTTGCGATAAATCACGGTTTAGATTGGTTTCACGGTTGTTGTCTGAGAAAGAGGTATTATCTCCAAGATGCACTTATGAAGTCATTTACGTTAAAGTCCATGTTGATCTTGCCCTGCTATTTCATGGTTTATGCGAAGCCCAATTCACCCGTCTCACATTACCATCTTGCCATTTGATGTTAACCTTAAATGCATTTACACAATTTGTATAGTGATACTCAGCTTTATGACTTTTAAAAGACTAAAATTAACTTTAATCGGAGTATAGGGGGTGTAGTATCTCATCGCTTTAGATGCCGTCAGAATTTGCTTTTCAAAACCGGTTGTGTCGAACTTCGGGCACCGTTGCTCTTTAAAAGAGTATGTTAAGAGCAACTACACCTCTTGTTTACCACGGGTTGTGGCTGTTTGTAAACTGACGTTTCGGTGAGCTGGAACATGATCTCCCGCAACGATCTTGGGCTCACTCCTCGCCTCCGTGCCAGGGACATTTCGGAGGCGGAGATTTTCGTCGGGCACCATTAATATCCGGGGAGTCGACGTATTTGCATATGCAGATTGGACGCTATCATAGAGCGAGGAGCCTGTTCTGGCACGTACGTGCGAAGCTATGTCGCGCCGCCTCTAGCGCCTACCGCGATGTTTCTGGCGGTGCACCCACTCACCTTTCTCCCACTTACTCAGCCACATCCCCACCAACCACCCACTTTCAACCCACCTTCCCGCCTCCCGCTCACCATACCACCCACCATCCACTCTCACACCTACTCACCACGCACTCACCCCCATCACCACCCACACTCCCACCTTCCTACCACCCACTCACCTACCAACTCACCCTTGGCCGCTGAGTTCATTCAACTCCCTTCTCCCACAGCGCGCATTGCTTCGCCACGCGCCGAGCCGGCAGGTTCTCTACGTTCGCAATTCTGTAATTTTCTTGTCGGAAGTTTATGTGGATGTGTGGAGCTTCTGCGGAATGGTATTTGAATCCTGGAATCTCGTGAATCTTTAAGAAAATCTTTGATTGAAAAACTAGAATCTTGGTGATTTTCATAATTATAATTTTAAAATATCTTTTTCTTCTTTCTTTATATATATGTATATATATATATATATATATATATATATATATATATATATACTGATTATAATAAATGTTACATACTTCTGGAACATGAGGGACAAGGGTTAACGATAATACGTTTCTGACAATAAACGTGCGGTGAGAGCTCACATAACGAAGATACACAAGTGCCTTTTTTGATAGCATGCCCCTCATTGGTAGGCAACGCATACTGTTATGGGTTTGGCATGTACTCGAACTGCCAATGGTCAGATCCTGCCCTGAGGGTTCGTTGTCCTCGAAACATCAGTGCCAAATACGTTGCCTCCCAATCGGGGAGTCGCTGTCAAAGTAGGTACTTGTGTAACTTGTGTATAAAAAAATTCGCACTAATGTTCATTGTTAACATGGGAACATTTTGGATTCCCTACATTCTCCAGATATTTTTTACAAATACTCTGAACAACACTGTACTTTTACGTCGAAATTTAATGTTTTCAAAATGTATTATGAACAAAATTATCGCGTAGGAAAGATTCGAAGGATTTGTGACTCGGGATATTTGAGAATAATTTAGCATTTGGATTCCACCAACCGATGATTGCATTTTACAGCGCAGTTTTGGATCTACAGCATTCTACATATCAGCATTCTATTCACCACTTTTTTCTGTTTGAATATGCGCGGTGTGCGTAGGGAGAATATAAGCGTGAGCTATTTTACTAATCGGATATGCAGTATATGAAATGTCTTCGCGTGTCAGTTGTCTTTTCTTAATGCTAATTTATTCGTACTGGCTTCGAGCTCTTTAATATTCTTAATTTATCGTGTACTCTACCTCCTATCTCTTTGAAAATATCAACCGATATAAATTTAATGTAACCTTCTGATATTTTGGAAATGCTGTTGTATCAAGTAAAATTAGCGCAAATGGAGTTTGGATACAACTATGACATTAGTTGAGTTTTTTCATCGATTTCAGTTGCTGAGTTTTACCATTATGTTATGAATAGGAGATTAATATTACATTAAAAATATTAAACCACAATTTGTGATCAATATATTAGGCGAGGAACATCTTGCTAATGTCGTTTAAAAGAAAAATGTGTATCGCCTAGCATTCGGTATGCAGGCTATTAACTGAAAGAAAAAAATATTAATGTAAAAATGTTAAAGCAAAGGTCTTGCAGTCAGTTTGGAATGGGAGACAAAGCGTATGGTAATAACGGGACAAGAAGTAACTAAGCAAATCACGCTGGGGGAATTGGAACTGGTCCAGTCTTTTAAGAATCTGAGAAACAGAGTGCAACATAATGCTGCAGGTAGATGCACAGAGCTCTAGCTAGCTATTCTTCCTATAGAAAACAGAAATTAATGTGTGGTCTCCAATAACGTGAGTAAAATATTTGCAAATTGCCCGAAATAGAGAATAGCAAAATTAAGAGCTTAAATCTCGACCCCAAGAAAATGAGGTTAAAAGCAGCGACTTGTTATACATAGATATGGCGTAGAATTCAATGAATTTTCTGATAGGTGAATGTCAGAGAGAGAGGAGAGTGCTAAAATATGATGAAAAGAGAACGAAAGTAACAACAATCAGAAGAATAATAGAAAATGTTACCATTGCCATTTATCATGCTTAATTGGGTTTACTGCTTGATGATTCCGTGCGCATCAACTACTAAGGTCATTAGTCCGGTATGTGTAGTACATATGCTTTCCTCGAGGGGTGGCGGTGATCATATCCTACCGCTGATTGGTGAGATCTGGTGCTGATCTACTGTCGGCTAGCGGGGTTTCCCTCAACCAGGTATCTCCCACCAGCGGGGCACGGCCCCAGCCAAGAGAAGCTCTAAGCTCCCGACCGGTCTCCTGACGTGTGTGATAGTGTAATGCGTGTAAGTAAGGGGTTATGATAGGACAAAGAAGAGGAAAGAAAGGTCGCGCGCGGTCACCCGTTTGTTAGGAATTCGCCGCAGCCGTACTCTAGAATTCTTCTCCAGTGATACTAGCTACGTAGCTCGACCTAGCTACGTAGCTAGTATCAAAAATCTTGCGACCGTCCGGACTCTAACCAAGGACATCCCGGTCAAAGGCACTGCAGTGACATCTGTTGATGCCCTGAGCCACATCTTCCGGTGCTAAATTGGTATGCCATAGAAGTTTCACAGGCAGGGAAGATGCTAAGAGATTGAGGGAGGTTACAATTGACTGGCAGCACAAGTGTTAATGGAACTTGGAGCGGCACAGAATGTTGTGGAGAATACTAAACGGTGAGGAGGCTCCATTGTAAAAACCTGCTAGTATTGCAGGACACTATGTTAAGCAGACCTTGAAAGCCGAGATCGTAGAGGAGTGCCAAATCCTCCTCAAGCGTAGATGTTTATCTTTGTGTTTGTGGTGTGGTGGGATCTCATAATATCCAGTTTTACCTTTAAACCTCATTCTATCTTCCATGGAATTTGGAAAAGCTAACACGAACATCCATATCCTAAGTGCCTGCCGTCTCCTCAAAAACTAGTAATAGAGCCTAGGTTTGTACGAACTTAAGAGCTAAGAGCTTAAAAGTGGTACTGCCAGTTGGTTGATGAATGTTCCTTCCCACTAAACCGGGGTACGAACGATCGACCCTTGGTTTTCGTTTAGAACGAAATAAGTAAATAACGATAATTATATTACATCGGCTGCATTGTGATATGAACTGGGACACATCATTCGGCCGCGTCTGGGGAGCTTCAGAATTATACGGAGAAATAGGACAACGTGTAAGAGAAATAAGAGAGTGGAAGAATTGTAAATAGGCATAACCCCGGGGTACCTACGAGTAGAGTGCAGGTGAAGATTAATACACTACCCTACAAACGGAGTTGGCATGGCATTACAGATGGAAAAAGCATATCAACGTGCTCCTCGTAGTAACAATACAATGCACAGCAATAAATAACTGCTTTATCGTTTTGACCTCAGAAGCAAAGTGTTTCTTTTTGTAATTTTGTAATTTAATCACAGTCAATATTTCACCGGAATTTTGCGCATTTCAAAGACTAGAATCATAGTTGAAGTCATTAGCATTATTTAAAAACAGCGAGTGCATTGCATTTCCGCCAAACGGACGCCTGGCGAGGTCGCGCGCAAGAGGTATGGACAAGGGCTTTCGGACGGGTGTGAGTGCACAGACGCGCGCAATACAGGACCATCGTAATTCCCACATTTGCGCTTTTCGTCGTTTTTATACGAAAACTTTTATCAAAATACTTATAAAATTATATCCTCAGCGATTTGATTCTCTTTCGACATTCCAAAGAATATGTTGTGAAGAAACTAAACGTTTCTCAAAAAAATGAGGCAAGGGAGAAGACGGTGGTGTGATATTTAATTTCTCGCATTCTACGTACCTAGTATTTAGAAAGTTATGTAATGCTGAAGCATAAGATCAGCGA
>BLKR01001626.1:0-266855 GCA_011170035.1 Teleogryllus occipitalis
ATAATTTCGAATAACATAATATAATGTTTAGACACTGATACTCGTAAATACACCACGCACAAGCAAGTGGGAACCTTTTTTTATTATGCATCGTTCTATATGTGCTCACTGGCGTATAGTAAAGGTTGATAATTGCCAACTTAAAATTCATTGATTATAATCAGCTCCAGAATCACAATTCATTCCGGTACAATTCTATTTGTATTTTCAATGAATCAAATGCAGCAACAGATATTTTTGAAGTGTCTGAATTTTCATTTGCAAATTTCATTTATTTTTCATCGCTTGTTTTATATTATTTTCTTGTTTTACGTATGCCTTGGAACTATACCCTTAGCGCATTATTCATCTACATTTCATTCTACAACAGCTACTGTTAAAATCAAGATCATCATCCGAGGTTGGGAATAAAATTAGCCAAAAAGGAAAATGCATGTTTAAAGCAGCCGTTGCGACTAAAATAAAACCCGCGCCGTCAGAGGTCGCGACCGAGTATCCTGCAGGCAGTGGCGCCGTCTGCGGTCGTAACATCACCCTCTCGACTTCGTTTTGCGGAGGCCGCGACGGTATAGGGCGCCTAATCCAATAAGGCGGGAAATGTAGTTTCCCTCGAAAGGGAGACGAGCAGCAGGTCAGCGACCTCGGCTGGAGTGGCTGCCGGCCCGGCCCGGCGCGGGCGGGTGGGCGACCTGGCGAACACCGTCGTCTTCGAAAACCCGCGACGCAGCCAACAAGGCGATTTATACGTCGGCCACGATATATTGACTTTCCGTGCCCGCGCACGTCTGCCCGTATTATGAAACTTTATCTCCAGGTATTTTTCCCGCCCATATTTCCACGTCTCTGACTATCTGCCTCGAAGAATGTAGAGCAATATGATTGGTCTGAAGAATATGTATATTTGAAGAATCGGGCACGAATTGAATTGGACGAATTGGAACTTTTCGAATTATTTCGTTGGCATGTCAATATTATTTCACCATTCTTCTTTTTTTCTTTTTTTCACTACCGTTTCTCACATCCCGATTCTTTCCTGATTTCCTATCAAACTCGTCCTCCCTCGCTCTCACTCTTGTTATCTACGTGAAAACCTGCATCTAAATTGCGTGCGTATTTTTCATTGAATGACTTCTTTTATTATGTACTATTTTAATATAAATTTTGAAAGTGATCAGACGGAAGAATAGGCTAAATGGCCTGAGCCTCGTCACCAATAAAGACTATTTATTTATTTATTTATATTCTTGCAATATTAATTCAGTACTGGAGAGATATCACATTGCATTCCTTCTACAGATGCTATGCTTCGTATCTTGTAAGAATATACTGATATTCCTCACTAAAAAGCCTTATGATTTCTAAACTTTATATTGTATTGATTTGTTAGGTTACTCTCTTTGAGAAAATATAAAATATTAATTCCATTCACACTTTGATGTAATAATCTAGGAGTAAAATTTTCAACCGGAGTAGCAACCAAGTACGCTTTGCGCTCATGCCACGAGCTTATCGCCTCCAGCAACAAGTGACCTCAAAGAAAAGTTCGTACTCTCAATTTTACTACGCCAAAAATGTGGCAGCTAGTTTCCGGTGTTGAGAGAGGTTTCGAAATCTGCGATAGAAGGATCGTCAAAAGATGTGAAGCTAATGCTGGTTGGTTCTCAAAAATAGAAACATTGTTTTGAATTTTTGATACAACGCTGTCAACACTTGTATAGTAGCTTCAGTGAGCGGCTCTGAAAAAAAGAGGTGGTGGAGTTAAAATACTATTCGTAAAGTTCTTTGCACTGCCTTTTGAGTCCATACTGAACATATGTATGTACTCGACGACTCGCCATTTCCAAACTTGCTGTGTGAACAGCCAACAAAAATTTCTGTGTGAATGGTGTTCAGAGATGTTTGTTACCTGATAGGTGTTTAAACAAGCGTCGTTGATAACGAAACAGCTTGAAAGGGGTATGAAAGAGTTAAACCTCTCTTTTTAAACGGTAAAGCTGAATGGAAACATTTTATTTGACTGTGGCCATTTTTTTCTTACGATAAATATGAATGGAAGGTTTTTAATTCGATTATGAATGATTTGCAATAAACAGGTTTGAAGCTAAAAAACGCAAGTGTATTGTTTGTAATATGATAATGCAGAATAACTGTGAACTCTTAAGGTATCATTAGTAAAAGTAACTTTTGATAAAATGTTTCCAAGTTAAGGATATTTTTCGTTCATAACCTCTCGTTGTGTTAAATTCTTGCCCATTTATTTAGATAATTATAAAAACTATTGGCCAAACTTTAAAGATGGTGGATTGGCTGAATAAAATTAGTAAATATAGTAAATATACTAATTAGAAGCAGCCCCCTGGCAAAATATTGTTATAAATGTGTTTATTACTTTTCAACCATTTCATTATGTGTTAAGTTCAAAGTTCAATTTTAATGCATCCGAGAATAGACCTGCTACTTGAGATTAGGAAGCGCGGGGTGAATCTAATGAAGCCATAATACGCCGCAAGACTACATCCTAAGTTGGCAAGCGTGCCGGCGCACCTCGATCAAGGATTTGAGGGCGCGCCCGTCCACGGGCAAGGCGAGCGCAAAGCTCTCAGTCTCCGCCTTGGGCATGGCCGCGCTGCTGCAGGCTGCGGCGTCCAAATCACGCTCTCGAACGCGCTCGAACGCTCTCGAACGCTCCCCACGCTTCAACCGCTTGCGACTGGCTCGCGAAGACTCCCTTGCCGCGACGTGCTTCCACCACCGCCCACAACCGAGACCGTTGCTACCAACGGCCTCGCTTGCTAGCCGGCACTTGTTTTCGGAAGACAATTGAAGCGCGCGCGGGTATTGTGGCGTTGTTGATGATTTTTGTTTCGTGAATACAACCTACACAGCTGGTGCTTCAAAGTAGATGGGATACGATGTAAAACAATGTGAGAAAAAACGTAGTTGATTGCACTTTCTAGAAAATCATATTTAGACTACACACACTATTAAAAATTAAATATGAATTTTCGTGATATCTGGGGTGATGCAACGTTTATGTTGACATTTTAACACGTTTTGGTCATTTTTATCTTCAATAACATTTAGTAAGTTCATGAGATCTCAAAACTGTAGAACATTTCAAAGGAAATGGTTTTTAAATGTTTCTAAATTTATTACTGTCGAATTTATTGTTAAAATGCCGAATTTGCTCTCTCGTTCATGCGTGAAAATATTGCAACTTATGTCAACATTACTATTTCCATCAATGATATAATTTACATCAATTAGATAAAATGCATAAATAATTCAATGAATTTATAAATAAAACCACTACTGCCAAGATATGAATAATCTAGTGTCTAGGCAATGTCTCTTCGGTAGATTATTCGTTATTATCTTTGCTTATCCTTTTTTTTTACATGCTAACGTTTTGAATATTTGTTTGGTCGATTTCTTCTCTCATCCCACATTTTGTGCCAAGACGAGCAATGCTAGCCCATTTCTACGTAAAACACTCACATTTTAATGTTCGTGGTGTGATATACAACGAGTCTGTCTACTTAGTTGGGCTAAAGAAACAGATAGTAAGTCGAATTTATTGCTGTTCTCGCTAAAAATGCGCATATTTCACTGCGCTTCATGTGTCACGCAAATAGAGGCGCTGCGAAAGATCGTTGCCCTATTCTCGTTTCCTTTACGCAAGTTCTGCGATTCGCACTAGTGGGTGAAGAAACTGGGCGAAGGAAAAGCACCGTCCTTCCCAGGGGTATTTTCTTCACGAGGGCAACGCGTGAGTTCAGCGTAACAGGTGTTTTCACAAGCAGGTGTAACTTGAAACGCTGGCCGATGCCTGGAACGAGAACTCTGAAGGTATCAAGTTGAGTGATTGCTTGTCTGAAAAGTGTTTCGCGGAATCACGAACAGTGGAAAACAGAGTCATCACCTTCTTTCAGATTATCGTGTTTACGTCTTCACATTACATTGTTATGAATAATTTGTGGATGTCGAAATATATTTTGTTTAAGTAATTTCTTAATTCTGAGAAACGTAATAGATAAAATCTATATTACGAACATTTTAATTTACCCCAAACAAAGAAATGTACATGAGGGTTTGAAGTTCGTGTGCTTACATTTGATTTCGGTTACGGAGTAAGATTTGATTACATCTTCACCCACTAGCCGACACTACTTCCATCGCTACTACCAATTCTATCACAAAACGTTGGATCCCGAAATGCAATTCTATTCACTTTAAGTTGGGAATCAACAGTACTCGAGCACCTCTGTCCAGGAAGACGAGCGTTTTCTTCCTCTTCCGCATACGTTAATGTATTTCGCTGCACTTGGTCCTTAGCAACAGGAGGAGGGGAGGGAGAGGGGGCGTGGAAGCAGAAACGAAGGGAGGAGGGGAGAGGCGCGTCCCTGACCCGCACCACGCCCCTCGCTCCATCTTGTGCCGTCGAACGAGGCGCACTGTTGACTCCGCGGCGAGCCCTTATCCACCCACGCCACGCCTCTCCTCCCCTTCTCCTGCCCCAACCCCGCTCCAGCTACCCCATCCCGCCGCTTCCCCATCCCGCCGCTTCCCCATCCCGCCGCTTCCTCATCCCGCCGCTTCCTCATCCCGCCGCTTCCCCATCCCGCCGCTTCCTCATCCCGCCGCTTCCCCATCCCGCCGCTTCCCCATCCCGCCGCTTCCCCATCCCGCCGCTTCCCCCTCCCGCCGCTTCCCCATCCCGCCCCCTTCCCCATCCCGCCCGCTTCCCCATCCCGCCCGCTTCCCCATCCCGCCGCTTCTCCATCCCGCCGCTTCTCCATCCCGCCGCTTCTCCATCCCGCCGCTTCTCCATCCCGCTTCCCAATCCCCATTCATCCTCATCCCATATTTTCCATCATCCCGCTTTCCTTTCCCTGGGTGGTTCGCATATTCAAGGGACCTACGCCCCAGAATGCCGTTAGCCCTATCCCCGAACTCCTCTCACGACTTCCCATCCTCGTGGGTCAGTGCCTTGATTCTCAAAAGTCGTCCGCAAGCTTCCACCTCCCAACACACAGTACTAATATTTCCTCTCACTTGGATCTTACTGCCACTCTCTACAAAGCTTCAAATCCAAAAGTGCATCACAAGTTGGCATGGTTTCCGTTCTTGTTCCTATCAATCTCCATTCTCCGTTGTTACGAAATGCTTACTGTTCTTGTCTTTTCTAAATATCTCTGCTCGCTTTTTATGTTCACCGTCATCTTCCTTGACTCCACGACTCCACGCCATCTCCCTGCTCGCGCCCCCCCCCACTCTTTTACGCCAACCGTCTTTCTCTGTAGGCATCTCAATGTCAAATCGAATCCCTTCATCCATTCCAGACTTACTAATGTTGCACTCTCCCATAGATTACCTTTTCTTTCCCATATACTCTATCCCCCTCTTCTCGCCAAATAGATTTCCTTCCCCTTTAACGCAGACTCACCACTAACCCCTCCCCCCCCACACACACACATATACAAGAGTTGAGTCAGTCTTTTCGGCCGCCTTCGTCCTTCGGCTGTTGTTGTCGGCGCCTGGCCTGTCCGCCTGCGCGTCATGGAAAGCCACCGGCTCCCCGCGGCCTCCCCCAGAGGAGCGCGAGACCGGGGTACTCAGCCGGCCGCAAGGGCGCCCCGGGGAGCGAACGACGGCGGAACAGTAAATGGGGGAGGAGAGAAGGCAGAATTGCTTTCAGAGTTCATGGGCGCTGAAGGTCACGGATCCGACCTCCGCAGGCTTTGGTGAAGAACGCTGCGAAACTCGGGTTCTCTCGGAGGACCAATTGTCTCGAAGTTCGTGGAGATAACTTTTCATGCTCGGCGAAATCTTGGAATTTAAAGACGAAATGTTAAATGAAAACTTAAATTAACATTTATAAATTATACCAAAAAGTAAATACAAAAGTAAAAGTAACAGTCACTAACAAAACTCAAAGTTTAATACTTGTAATGTAAATTTTTTTCCTAGGACTTTTTCCAGCCGACAGCCGGTTATTCTTTACGTCCCGATGGGACGCATATTCGACCATACACTACACACTAACACAGTTACGAGCTCCTCTGATCGGGGGTCAGCAGAACTCAAGGCCCCCGGCAACACATACGTGCAAGACAAGGGACAATCAACCATGCCCAAGGCGAGACTCGAACCCTTCTGAACCGCTTAATTGGTAAACGCTCTTAGCCACCTCGGCCATCCAGGTCGGCAAGTAAAATGAATACCAAAGTAAAATTACCCTAAAAAGTTTTGTTATTAAATGTAAGCGAATTGTCGAGATTGAGATTTAGTTGTAACACTACAATATGTTATTGTTTTTAATAAATATAAAATACATAACTGCTTACTGCTACTACGCAATAATAGTATTAGCTTAGCGTGTTTGTGACAACCTGAGTTCCTGCGCCTTTTGCATACATTTTGAAGCTAATTTTATTTTTAGAAACGCGATTTCACTGTCTGGCTTTGTTTCCTATCTTTTGCACAAAAGCGCCCATCTCCCTTCAACCTTTTGTCCCCCCTCTCCGGCTATTTCCATTGTGCCTTCCGTCAAAGGAACGCCAGCCTTAATGAATGTGTTCTCCTCTTGTGTTGGCAGTTCGTGTGCGGCTTCGTGCTCCTGTGGACGCTAACACTCATCTCGATGGACCGCCACCGCTGCATCGTGGTGCCGCCCTACCGCTCTCGGCTCACCCCTCGCCTGGCCACAGGCCTCACCGCGCTCACCTGGATCCTGGCCGCGGTGCTGTTCCTGCCGGTCTTCTTCTGGTTCCACGAGCAGCCCGTCATGGACGGCAGCCTCACCGTGTGCACGCTCATCTTCCCCAAGTCGGACACGGTCAACCTGTCGTTGTGCTTCACCATCCCGGTGTTGCTGCTGGCTTGTTTGCTGCCCATGGGGCTGCTGGTGTACCACTACCAGCGCATCTTCCAGAAGTTGCTGACGACGCGCAGTCGGTGGGCGGTGCCGTGCGTGGTGGTGCATCCGGAGTGCTCGGACACGCCCTCCACGCGCCGGGACAGCGACCTGAGCTTCGTGGGCAGCCTGGTGATGCCGTGGTCGCGCAAGATCTCCACGGCCAGCCAGACGTCGTCGGCGCCGCCCAGCGGCCGCAGCGGGTCGCTGAGCGCGCACGAGGAGATGCGGCTCAGCAAGCACCTGCGCGTCGTGCGGGTGCTGCTGCTCAACGTGGTGGTCGTGCTCATCATGTGGTTGCCCATCACCGTGGTGATGTTTCTCATCTACGTGGACGGCAGTCGCCCCAACGAGGACACCGACTTCTTCCTGCGGTCGCACCACTTCGTGTGGGCGCTGGTGGTGGCGCTGCTCAACACGGTGGTGAACCCGCTGCTGTACGGCGTGCTGTCCGAGAACTTCCGCGCGTGCTTCGTCAAGCTGTGGTTCGGCACGCGCCGGAAGAAGCAGAGCTTGGCCGGGCTGAAGAACGGCGTCAGCAAGAGCAACGGGCTGGACGGCGCGGGTGACGGAGCCAAAGGGGGCGCTCGTACCCCGAGCAGCGGGCGCGCCAACGGGTACCCGGTGCCCGGCAAGGCGCATAAGAAGTTCAGCACGTGCAGCCAGGGCTCTGTGTTGGACGCTCCCAGCGGGAACCTGGTGTGAGTCGTCAACGCCTCCTGCACATCTCAACCGAATCAGTATTTGTGCTGTGCGTCTCTCCAGGCGTGCTGCATATGCCTAATAGAGAACCCTCTCACCAGAACTGCTTGTGACTCATCAGTCTGAACTCTAAATGATGTTTCAATTGGGTTTAATTCACAGCTGGTGTGTACTAATTTTCACGAATTATTTATCTTCTGACATTTTTAATACAGTCTGGCATAGAGATGATTTACTACACTCCTGTTTTAACGTGTGCTTTAAAAGTTATCTATGAAGAGAGGGTTCTTATACTTGCCATGAAGAAATGTGTCCGTGTCATTGTAGAAAAAGACATCACTGATAATATTACACTTCGATGAAAATGCGATGAACGTCTTTTATTGGAGAACTGTATAATGCGCACGAGATAATGTGTTAGAAGAAGATTCTCTTAAAGAATGTATGTTGAAGAAGTGGAAGGCAAAGGAGAAAATGTTTGTGATCACAGTGTGATGTTAGGTGATAGTTACCGTACTGTTATAAACAAATTACGAAATCATTACCAAAGTTACACCAGTAATTTCTCTCCAAAACTGGTGATGTTAGTACAGGCAAAGTTTTATAGGTGTACTATCTGACCAGGAACTGAGAACCGAAGAAAATATTTCCATTTGTAGAAAACGAACTCAACAACTACACTTTTAAATGTGGAAGAGTTACCACTTCTTCTGTTCATAGTAATGAAGGAGAACCTTTAAGAAATATGATTACCACTGAAACCAATGTTGCAAGAAATTTTTCATCTTTTCTGAAATGTTACCTCACTCTCTCTCTCTCTCTCTCTCTCTCTCTCTCTCTCTCTCTCTCTCTCTCTCTCTCTCTCTCTCTCTCTCTCCCGACGAAGTAATAACGCGCAAAGCAGTTTATTGCCAAATTACTTCTAGGTGCTTTCTCGAGTGTACGTTGTAACCCTGCCAGCTCTCAGAGGTGTCCTCTTCAGAAACATTCACATCTTCTCTTTACATATTTTACAAAACACTTTTTTTTCCTCAAGAGACAAAAGAGCCTTCGTTACAGTGATATTAAGAGTGGAGAGTACGGAGTGAACTCTATTATGAACCTCTCATTACAGTCGCCAAGTGCGAAAAATTGCTCCAAACAATTTATCAACTTGTTTCCCCAAATAATTCCCCGTAACAATTACATACGTTCATCCTGGAACAATTAGAGTAGTTGAAGTATTCACAAAAAGAATCGCACCACCAAAAATCTCATTGTTTTGTACAGCACCTTCGACCAAAAAATACTGTTAAATTTTGTATGGAGGTTCCCATCCCCTTTTGCTACATTTATTGCGGAAGCACACCGCGTACTGTAGCTTCAAAAGCCGACGCAGCCTCCGTCCATTGTGATTCGGGATCCAATTATTCTCCAAATTCTAAATTTCTCGGTCGAATGCATTGCGCTCGTTTGATAACCGCTCTGTGGTTCTGTAGCCGACGTTCATTTCGTGAGGAACGGGACATGGTAAACAAAGGTTTTACAAAGTACGGATTTACAAAGAGCGAAGTTGAAATCTGGGTCATATCAAGTTAGACTATTTCAAATTGAATGACAAGTGTGAAAGGATTAATAAAAATATTAAAATAACTACATTTTATTCTTTTGCTGTAGATGAGCTGAATCCAGAAGATGATAATAATAAATTAGATAAAAAATAAAGCGATTTTATATATTACAGTTTTCGAGAGTGATTAATTAATGTTTATTAATACAAACCAATTCTCTTTGAACTAATATTAACTGGATGTACAATGATACCAATTTCTATCAACTACAGCTTTGACATAAGTTTTACAAGGTTTTCAATTTACTGACGCAAAATTCCGGCTGTAGTTGCCGCTATACATTACAAAACGTTTCTAGAATTCAAAGTGGACAAATACGATTACCATGATATTCAATGTAATATAAAGGTAAAATTTTCGATTTCAAACTCTCAATTACATTATTATTATTATTATTATTATTATTATTATTATTATTATTTCACAACAGGAATCTTTCCGCGGAAAGGCGCGTTTTGACTTGAGTGCGATTCGTATATTTTCATACCGCTTCCAGTAGTATTCCATCCTCCGAGAACCTCCTGGGGTGACCTCCATTTTCGGTCGGGGCCCGGCTGTCGAAATGGAACGTGGGCCTCCAATACGCTGCGTCCGCTTCCCAGCGCTAAATCATTCGCGCGTCACCCGCCCGCGTCACCCGCCCCGGCACGGTCCGGCCCTTCAGCAGCATCGCGACGCTCCCTCGCCTCCGGGTACGCGGCCCGCATAAGGCCTACCCCGCCGCGTCGGGCAGGGTGCGCCTTGGCAATTTTCTGCAGGAGGAGGGGCGGCGTTCAAAAGATCGGATTGAAGGGGATCGACTGAATGGGGAATTAATCAACATCATATTCTGGCACCTCAGCCTTCGACGCGGCGTCACCCGGACAGCCCAAATCAAATCGTATTCGCCTATGCAGTCTGATTGAATACCCCAAATGCTGTTGGAATTGTTTGTCTAATTTCCTTGATTTCAATCTTCGAAATTGTGGAAAAGGTAAATGAGGCACTTACCGTGGCTTCGCTTAAGAGGGTCCTAACTCGCAATTGTTTTGTTATAATTTGGTTTATTAATCATTGGATTGGTCTAGAAACATCGAATATTATGTTGGCTAATAGTAATCCGAACTACATAACAGATTTAAAGTTTCTAGACGACGAACGTACTAAATTTTGAGACCACCTCGTGCACTTGCTCTTTTTTTGTAATGCATTTATTCCTATGTAGAACTCGTCGGGTAGGACGATAAATAATTATTGTAATTAGGATTTTCAACTTGCTAAATAGGCCTGCATGTAGTATGGTTATTTAAATCATTTTCTCAAATTTTAATTCTGTGGGCAACGTTTTTAATTTTCTAACTCAGAAAGTTTATGCGTTTACAGTGAAATCTAGGGCTGATAAAACAATTAAGCTGAAAACAGATTTGACACAAAAAAATCAACGCGTTGAAATTCTTCTATGGCCTTAAGTCATTGTGACGTACAAATTACTCAGAAAAGCACAACGGAAAGGATTACAAATAACTACACAACACAAATATGATATTAAATCTTTCACATTACCACTACTTCATAGAAACCTGCAAAACAATTTTCTTCGTCGTTGAAATGTTAAAAATTTTTGGTGGTGAGGTTCTTTTAATTGTAGTTCTCCTTTTGTCCAATCTAAAATTTAATACTTAAATAATTACTTGGTGTTTCACTTGCTAAAAAGGAATTAAGGAATTATCATTCTTCATTGGTATGCGTATCGTGTATAATGTAAATTTGTCTTTAAAATGCATACTTGTCAAATTGTAAACCCTTCACATCCGGCACTTAATATATTTAATGTACTGCAATGCTGATTATCATAAAAGGGACGTATCCGTGGATTTGGTGTGAAAAGTGCATCAGTGAATGCCTCGCTATAAAGGAGACTGCAGACGGATATTTCATTAAGCATCATACTCACATGTATGCACTTTCATATTGAATGCAGAAGGAAAAGCTTAAAAACTGTAAATTGAATAAAATAATTGTAGCAAAATTTGCGGTCTACCTCGTAGAGGATTACGAGCGATGGCATGCTGACTAAAACGAAAAACAAGCGAGGGCGTGCTGATTAAGATGTTTGGGGGCACGTGGCCTTAACATACAAAAATGAATAATTTCTACAGCACGTTTTGAGGGTCCAGTGTGCAAAGTTAGCAATTAGGAATAATTTCTACGTGCGTACTATTATACTCCATGTTGCTTCCTATACGACTTAAGACTGAAAATTTTCTTTCCGATTATGAGCTCATAAGGTGAGCATTCAGAGTATTTGTAAATAAAGCATTTTATCTTGTCCTATGTGATATGTGTCTTGTGTTGTGAATGTGACAAATATTCTCTATACGTCCATATTGTAGATTTGTCTCGGAGGTAATCACCAGTGCCATTGCCGTAGTTGTAAGGGATATGTAATGAAAGATTGTATTTTGTATATAGTGAGCTTGGGAAGAGAACACTTGCATGGCAAATGATGCGGATCATAAGAGAGGACCACTGTAAATATCATACACGATATCATACAAAATATCATATATTTAAATATAAATATATATGTTCTCATAAAACATTGTCCATAGTTTGTAGAACTCCTTCATGAATGCTGTCTGTTGTATTATACAAAATAATTTCCAATAAAATATTCCCAATAATTTTAACGAGTGTTTCATTCACCTCTTCACAATCCTTACCCTTCACAGAACGTCATATCGTTTCGGAGGAAGTAAAGGGAAGTAAGAATGAATATCAATAATACACAATTTATATTTTTTGTTATTTATTTTCTGTTCCTCTTCGTACATTTGTGTTGAAATCACTTTGATGAGAAACTAAAAAAAAGACAAATGCGGGGGCACTACTACAACAGTAAAGAACGTAAATATAATTCCTCTGTGTACTGGCCTAGCTAGTTCGTTATTCAACCCGTAACTGCTGGGGAAACAAGAGGTTTTTGTATTATACGTAAGTCGATGTACGAAAACCTTCTAAAATGATAGATACACGAGATTCGGTAAAGATTACGATAGTCCTTAACAATATATTAATGAACAGTTTCACAAACAGATTGCCAAGAAAATAACTGATATATTAGTTACATCAAGAGCATTGTTCTTGAAAGTAAATATCAGAAATTGACTAACGTCAGTTTTACTTTACTTCACCATCCATTGCTTCAAAAACACGAAATACTGAAACCAAGTTCTACTTCTTTTTTTTCAAACAAGTGTTATACGTAGCTACTGTTGCAGGATATCACAATATCATATTACAGTCTTTCAAAATGGAAATTAACGCAGTCTATACGGAAACAACTCAACGAAAAATGAAAACAGACTCGTACAACTCCGCAGAAAATACTAGCAAAGAAACACTGAAAGCAAAGGGCTCAGTCGATACGCTACTTGACGTGAAACAATTATTTTTATTTACTCATTGCGTATTAGGTTTTAATTAATCGATTATCTCGGCTCAATCGGTCTCATTGGAATAGATATTCAAATAAAACAAATATCGATATATTACAAGCTTATATACTTAAAATAATACATCAATGTCGACCATGGTGGAATTATGTCGACTTGTTCATCTCGAAACGTGGATGTTTAGTAATTCGATAATCGTAGTCTCAAGTCGATATCTGGCGTCTCGAGACGGGAGCCCTTGGCTTGTCAGTGAGGCTACAGCAGTGAGAGCGTGCGGACGATGATCGCGCCGGGGCAGGCTGCCGGCGGCGGAGGCGGAGGCGAAGGCGGTGGCGCGGCGCCTAGTGGCAAGTGCGAAGCTGCTCCAGCATCTCTTCGTACTGGCGCTGCACTGGCGAGGGCTCGTCGATGGCGCGGAAGCCGGTCGCTGAATCCTGCAAGCACAACAAAGGCGGCCGGGTGAGTAGTTACGTTCCAACAATGGATGGAGTGGCAGTCGTGCAACGCACGCAACAAGTGCGACCACCTTGGATGTCAGCCTGATAATGTGGATAATAATGATTATATTTAAAAGTCTTCGAAACTCGAGTAACGCAGTACTTTCTTTTGTTATAAGAGTTTTAGTTGTGTGGGGAGGGTGTATCAATATATGCATTTTGGTAGGTACGAAACGAATTTCCCATGATTGTGTATTTTATTCATTGCAAGCAAACTATAAGATTGTTCTGTAAGAAAATACAAGAGACTACAGGAATCGAAAACGAAGTTTTATAGTGCATTGTTTTGAAGTGGCAATAGGATCATATTTCAGTAATAGTGTATTTTGATACAGATTGATATTATTCGAAGGCTGTCACTTTATTGATTGGCTGTTTATACAAAGGTAAGCTATTTTTTTTAAATTGCTTGTGAGATTATTACGTAACAATGTGGAGCGCTGGGCAGAGCCAGCAATTTTATGAAAGAATTGTTGATCGGCAGCAGATCATTGACTCAGTTTATGGGAATACAAAAGCCTGTATTATAGCTGCTGTGATTGACAACAATTGGCTGCAATGCGTTCCGTTTACTGTGAAAATTGAGTGCGGAACGAAGGGGTTAATTCGGAGAAATAGCCTCGCTGAAGGGAACATGGAATTTATTGCCAATTCAATTCTCCGTATTATACTGCGATTTATTCAGAGCTGCCTCTGATAGATCATCAGCTGTTACGATGCCATCCAATCTGGACCGTACACGTCACTACAGTGACGTCATTACGGTGGCGTTCAACCTTCCGATTGGATGACACCGTAACAGCTGATTTACGTCAAAGGCAGGTCTGAATAAATGCAAGTATAAAAAATGTATTTACAGTAGTGAGGTTGGTGCAGTTAGGACTTTTATCACGGCGGTAAAGGATACATGTTTGCAGAAGTGTTTGGTACAAAAATGATTATAAGGAAACGAAATATCACTGGTGTCAACTGATGGAAATAATGTTTTATGTAAAAAGTATTTTGAATCCTCTTCAATGTACTAATACGAACAAGTGCGAGTAACGTTTTCTTGACGAGAGGGCGCGGGAATAGGATTTCTGTCTACGTCACATCAGATAGGTGCTGCCAACTGTTACAAAATTAATACAAAGACTATTCGTGTGCGGTTGGTTGTTAACATAATAGAAAAAAAGATCTGCTGTAAAATAGTAAAATAGATCGAATAATAAAATAATTAGAAGTATCAATGATTTCAATTTTGCGTATTACTGAGATACAATTTTAAATTACGTACTTCTTTAATGGTTATCAGCTACCGAATAATAACACAAATAAAATAAAAGTCGAAAATACAAATCGCGAACCCAAAAGAAAAGCAAAAATGGTATAAATGGGCAAATGAAACACACAACACAGTAAGGTATATCGAAAACGCTGAAAGTTGAATTTATTCTGTTCGGTAGGTACCTGGTCCTGTCAAGCTTGTCACATCGTTCCGCGCGAGACTTTTTTGGTCACTCTTTGCTGGTCGAATATGGAGCTCATGTCAAGGAAACTCGCAAAAATGATATGAAATAGATTTGCATGTTTGATGATTTGCACGTAGCGTAACAAGAAGGCAGCACACGTGAGAATGTATCAAAAGCAATCTCAAAGAACCTTGTTGCTCTGACAACAAATTTTCTGGTAAAAAGTCGGAACAGTTGCAGGGATTTTTTCGGGTGATCTGCAGAGGCCTCTCGTTTTTGACAAATATTTCGATTAAAAAGTTGAATAATCAATTATTTCAAAATTTCCTAGAGAAGTATTGTTATAGAATAATATTACAGTATTATTATTGCAACAGATAAATCTTATTCCTCTGCACAATGTACTGTATTCTATTCAAAATATTAGAGGACAAACATTATTTGGATGCCTATTTTTGAAGAGTATTTTTATAATATACCTCCATTTAATGTGCATTTTTTGAGATTTTTCGTGAAAATTTCACAAAATTTACGTGTACTGGCACGAATTATTCATTTGAAGAGCATATGAATGTGCTCGCTAGTTATAAGATAATTTCGTTGATTATCAAATTAAATTTTGTTGAATAGTTACAATGACAAGTCAAGGTCTTCCGTTTTGGAGTGAATCACTCCGAATACCAGCCTTTCTTAGTCGACTCGTGAGAAAAGGATGACGAGGAATTAGATTACACTCGATGATTCAGAACGTTCTGATAAAGTAGAATAGGTCTGAGCTTGCCTAATGATGAACATGCTCAGTATAGTTTTACAACCAGTAAATTAAAAATTGGTAGAATAAATTTTAAAGATTGTCAAAACGTTGGAAAAAGGCCCCATAATCGTCGACTTTTATTTATGTCTGAAGTGCCTTATTCAAATTTTTTAGACAGGCCAAGTTTTTCGTACAATATATTCTAAGTTTTAAAAATGAATGTCGAATTATTTTAGATTATAATTCATTTAACGTATTATTTGATACTTTGAGAAGCATACAGTAATTTTAAGAATATCATTTGCCATGTCAAGAAACTTAAAAAATCATTTGATGAACACGATAAATAATAGTTATTCACACAAGGGATTTAAGTAAAGCTTTATACTCGAGGGACATAATTCTTAGTGAATCACGCTGGATTAAATCCCGTGTCGTGTGTATGTTGCGGCTCAATGACGAAATATGTCTAAATCGCGAATTAACCGGTTAGTTTACAGAGTTAGTTACTAACCAGATGTTCTGTATAAAACCGTGAAAGGTGAGGAGCGGATCACTTCGGACATTTTTCACATAATTCGCGAATTAACCTAAAGCCGCTGGCATAAGTAAGATTATCCGAAAGTGAAGTGCCTTGGCATCAAAATATGCTGTAAAATAAGCTTTCCACAGACCCAAAGTTGTTTTACGCCAAACCCCACGGCACTCTTTGCATCAACTCGGACGGACGTAGTGAAGGGTCAACTGTATATAGTGAGGTTAGTTGGGATTGTGTGAATGGAAATTTAGACTAATACGATGGAACTCGAAAATGTGCAACTTGTCACTTAGGAACTTTCCACCAAAAGTATGATTCAAATAAAATATGCTACCCTAGTCACCGAAAAATACTTTACCTGCCCTAGTCACATCATGTTAGCTCATATGCGCAATACCTTGTCTATTTCGAACTTGATCCACACATTTTGGATCATCTAAACATTAATCAGACAATTCGCGAAATAGTTTTGGAAATTACCCATAATGTATACAATATTCTATTTTTTAATTACTAGGTATTGCATACGAACATTGACACGTTTCAGGCCCGACGTCCACATTGGGAATGGCACTTTTGAATTGACCTCTGAATTTCTCCGATCTTCGTGGCAGATCACCCTGAGAGTATGCAACCGATATATCATGGTGGCGTGTCGATTACATTGCGGCCATCCACTGCTCAAAGCAACCCATCCGCGCATACAGAAAACGTGATGGAATACAGATTCTGAAGAAGTTATATTTGTTTCCTCAGATATTTTAAATTACTCTTAAAAGTGTCACGATCTATATTTACAATCTTAGTATAAAGAATGGTGATCAGTTTACCCCCCCCCCTTCCTCCTGACCGAAAGAGTCGGGGACACTGTCCAACGAGGCCTGTAACACAAATAAAAATAATAAGCGCGTGGATTCCAAAACTTGGACTCAAGAGGTAAATGCTTTAATGGCTACACCGCCAACAGAGTCGTTGATCTGTATCTGAGTCTTTGTTGTCTTTCTTGAGTCTTTGTATCTTCGCATACTTGGCTAGCACTTGACAAACTTCAAAAACAAAAAAGGCTGCAAGTTTTTTTACATCTTTTTTTATATACTACTTTTACTATTGTACTCTGTCTTTACACGAAACTGCCACAATCTCGGTGGCGGCGTCATGATAAAATGGCTAGCATTTACACATACATCCGAGTTCGAACGGCGCCCGAGTTCGAACCCCGACCACACCGCGTAGAGAGTTTGTGATTGCTCTTAGGGTTCTTCATTTTCCCCTGCCTATAATTTCATGTCATCATTACTACCGCTATCATCTGTTCATTAGATCTACTCTCAAGGTCCTCAACGGCCTCAACAGTTGAATGGCCCCTACACACCAATAAAGGAAATAAATGACCCGAACTCAGTGATCCCCCCCTTTAACCTGTCCTTGTCTGTCGGTAACATGGAAGACCGGAAGCAGAGCGTTTGCGGCCTGAAGGTCGACGTCCGCCCGGCGCGGAAGTCGTGTGTTCCGGGGAGTGTCTCGCGGATGTCGCGGTGAGACGACGCTTCCCAGACCGCGTGGCGCTGCCTTCCTATGCGCACTTCCCCTTTTCGGAGGCCAACGCTCTACGGCAGACCGGCGATTGGTACTAACGAGGGGCAATGGGGAAACCGAATTTTTTCTATTCTTTCTTTATTTCTTTTTCGGCCAGAAGACCTTTTCAAGAGTTTGAATACGATTTTATTAATACTTACAAAAGGATTTTGGCACCATTATTATTATTATTATTATTATTATTATTATTATTATTATTATTATTATTATTATTATTATTATTATTATTATTTTTATTAGCCCATTACAATCCCAATTCAGGGCAAGAACCTCCAGGCTCCCCAGGGAAGGGCTACACATGCAGCTTGGTTGGTTTATGTTACAATAATTTTACATTTTTGGCGCCATTACTAATTGTTAACTCATTTACAAAATCACTAATATTGGTAGTCTAAGATAGTTATTTAAGTTTAAAGAATTTTCATTTTATTAAAATGTTTTTCTGGGTGTCAACTATTATAATAATAATAATAATAATAATAATAATAATAATAATAATAATAATAATAATAATAATAATAATAATAATAATCAAAGTGAATTAAATTTATCTTTAGGAAATTTGGGTTTGATTCTGCTAGGGATCACAATTGACGGAGATGAGTTCAGCAACAGCACCTGTTGGCACTGTAGTGCCTCACACCGAGAGATCATAAGAGTTCGAGTTCCGACGCAAGCGACGGCGAATACTAAATGTTCATTTCAAAGACTGTCTGGAGGAGAATTCCGGTGGATGGTTACTGTGATTGGTAGTTTTCCGTGTTTTTTCTTATCAATACCAGGCGAATGCTGGATCTGTACCCTACCAAACGGGACTCGGACCGCGCGCGATCTTTCCTTACTCCTCCTCGCCCCTCACACACGTGCGCTATACTACTACACATCTCGGGAGACTCCCCCCCCCACACACACACACACACACGCGTGCATTTCACTACTACACATCTCGGGAGACCAGATAGGAGCTTACAGAATGTTCCGGCTGGGGCGGTGTTCCACCTGTGGGAGACAACTGCAATGCGAAACCCCGCAAACCGATGTGTATGTCGGCGTTGGACCTCATCTTCCAACGAGGAAGGAACACAGTCATCTCTCGGTTATAACATACACCACACTAACGGGACTACTGATCACAATAGTTAACAACTACGTGAGTTAAAATACCAACATGCAGCATATTTAATTTACAAAAATGCACTTTCACTATTGTCAATTAATGTTTCTTATTCGTTATTATCTCGGAAATGATTTCTCAGTGAGAAGGTAAACCATAATAAATTAACGATATTTGAAATGCTGATACTTATACATAACTGTTTCACTTGAAAATAATTTGTCCACAGTGATGGTCTCTTTTATTGCTAAATGAATCTCAAAAATATTGTTGAAAAATTGTTGAGAACGCCGTCTTATGTGTATCGTTCAAGCGATATTATAGTGCAAACAAAGGCAGAAAATATATCCTGAGATGTGAACTTTCTGGGAATTTATAACGTAATTTATTACATAAGTAATTAATGACAAATATTTGGAAGTGGACCTAATAAAACATTTATTTGGTTTGCCGTAATTTCTATTACGGCAAGTGGTACGTTCTTTCAATGTCAAGTTGTAGCAACGATAGGAACTCGATAATTGGTTGTATTGATCTGACCTTAATAGACAGAGCTTACCGACAATCTACTCCGTCCAAGGAGGTGGTTTTTGCCGTTGCTCTATGGCCACGTCAAACCGCGCACGCACGAGCTACTTGCCTGGGGAGCTCGGCGCTCCTACGAGCATGGGCAACTTCCCCTGACTCCGCACTCATTTCCCCTTAAAATCCAGAAGGCGGTGTACAAGCGCAAGCTGGAGCGGCGTGAAGCGGTGATAGTCGCTTCATACGAAAATATATTTGCCGTATTTTTTCTATCAAATAATCGATAATTGTATTATGTTTATATTCTTCACTACGTATTACTATTTGATGTTTATTTTCTTTCTAAATTTCCCCTAATCTTTCATTTCACATCTTTGCTAAGTGACCGGAATATGTAACTGACGAGTTCTAACCTTGCTTTTGTTTTGTGTTGTATTATTAAATCATTCTGTTATTTATTGTATCTAGCAATAATGTGAAATAAATTAACAATTTGACAATACTCGCTTACGACGGACGGCACTTTTAACAGACAAGAATATTTGTCTGTTAAAACTTCTAATCTGAACGTAGAAAGTTCGTGCTTTTATATCATTCTTAAGTAAAAAGAATTACAAAATCAAGATACCTTTGATTCAAAGTTTTTAATTTTACTCTCAATTGAGAATCTGAAATCGGACTGATGTGTTATTTCATTTTAATGAATAATTCATTTGCCTTAACAATAAAATAGTAATATAGTTAAATTTGTGATAATAACTGTCAAGTTACTTTTCCAAAAGACTGTCATGGATCAGGTATCCAGTGACATGCCGGCATTCCGTAGCATTTGTACAACCCTTGTCCGTTTGTTAATTTACTTGTCTAATGTTCGTATTGACCATAGAGAGCTCTTCAAAGTAAAATGATTGTCCAAGTGTGACGTGTCTTGTGTGTCCGAAAGGAGATTTTGACTTAAAAATACACCATGATTTCAAATCTGCCATTCCTCGTCACCGAACCGAACTTCACCTGACCTAGCTACCTCGTTTAGGTTAATGTCAACTTCATCCGTCTAAAGTTCGCAGAATTCTTCGAAGCTGTTCGCATTTCAATTGTAAAACCCTAGCACTCTAGATAATCTGAGTTTTATCGGCCAATTCGCGAAACTTAACATATCCAAAAAATGGGGCAAAAACTGGAAATATCTGTTGCTGGCATTTAAAGGTCAACACAAATTACCATAATGTGAATGACCATCCGTAGTGACTGAACTCTCGTTCGTAGGTTCGATTCCCGACGGTGGTGGTTTTCGACATCGGCTGAATAGCTAGATCGAATCCATCCGCTGCCTGAAGGAGAATTCTAACGGTTGGGTGCTCTGATAGGTAGTTTTCCCTCCTTTCTCCTATTATTACTAGGTGAATGCCGGAGCAGTATCCAAACAAACGGGTCATGGACCGCGCACGATGTTTCCTTCCTCCTCCTTTACCCATCCTCTTCTGTTACGCTTGCTTACAAGTACAAGTATTACACTGCCGCACACGTCGCGAAACCACACGAGGGCATATCCAAGCTGGGAGGCGGTTGCCGGGGGAGATACCTGGCAGGAAATTCCATTTCTTTGTGTTGGACATATTTTTGAAAGTGTTTTTATGAAAATATAAGTGAAAGTGTTTCATATTTGAAAGTTTTCAGTTATTGTTCAGAAATTTGACTATCAATTAGTAATTTATTGTACTTGTCAGTTACAATATATTGTTTCAATAAAAAATATAAGGCACAATTATTGTATTTACTGTATTTTTAGTATTCGAAGTAATTTAAATACGCATGTATTTAGCAATACAAAACCTAATGCATTTTGAGTATGTATTTAAATACTTATTTGCAATGAATTTTGGCATAATAATTTTGCAAAGTATTTAAATTCTAAATGTCAAGTATTTTGTCCAACGCTTGCGACCCACCCCTCCGCCGGCTAGCTCAGAATGGGTTTTCAAGGTGGGCGCAAAATAAAAAAATACAATTAGAATAGCGGGGATCAGGGTCATGTGGGCCGTTGTGGATTGAATGCACTTACACAGAAACTCAAGTCGAATCACTTTCCACTTACTTAAGTATATTCTAATTAAATTGCTGTTACAGTAAATGAACATAAAACACTTTACATATACAAGAATTTTGTCTTGCTGAAAAAAAGAAAACAACTTACACTCTTAATAATTAACTACACTGTTTCCTTTCTCTCATTTAAATCAATTTCACTCTAAAACTTTGCCTCAATCATTCCGTCTCTAGTATGCGAACACAAAGTTTGTTACGAGTTCGTATTTTTCACAGAATATTCGGGCTGTACTGAATATTTTTCCGAAAACACTCTTTTACTTATCCATTTCTAACTATCGCGGCGGCGTCGCCACCGCCTCCGGTCGCTTGTTTATGCACGCGCGACGTGGCACAATTTCTTTGTAACCGGAAACGGTCCACCTCTTCCCTTTGCCTCCCCCTCTCTCTTTCTCCCCTAGCGCCCGCGTCGCCCCTCCCCTCCCCTTCCCAAGCCACCTCGTCCGACCCAGACGTAAGCGAAATCCACATTAAAGTGACGAACGCCTGGCCGCTGTAGCGTTGACGTTTAACCCACATCGTGCAGCCTTGTCCACACGCGGCAGTTTGGTACAGCCTGGCAAGTTAAAGGAGATGGTCGAGATTGAGGATGATAATGGAATTAGATTCTTAACCAGTAGACCTACGAGCAGAAAATATGTAAGGGAATACGTCGAAGGGAAGTCATTTTATACCAAAAATTGATTAATTAATTAGTGTATGTCTTTTTTGAGTTGAAAATTAACTTAACCACATTCAAAATATTAATTTAATTTGTTAAAAACAATGAATATTTTAATACTACAATGCAGATAGATCACTACTGATTAAATGATAAACCCACAAATATTCTACGCGATTTTTGCGCTTTAAAATATTGGGCCAAAATATAGAATTATCCTGCAAATCAAATGAAATGGAAGTACCTTCGTTTTACAAAACTGTACATGATTCATGTACTATACATGATGTAATTTTATTCCAATTTTTTAAACTTGTAAAATAAATAAATAATAATAATAATAATAATAATAATAATAATAATAATAATAATAATAATAATAATCCGAACGCCTTTCTGAGTAGAAATCTTAAAAACTGTTAATGCATTTTTCTTGAATCTCTTTCTTGGTTCCCTTCTTGTAGTGATTACAGCATGTACTAAAGCGAGCAATTGCGAAGTGTTTTTAAAATTGTGTGAGGTTACTGTATATTTTTCATTTGTTCTCACTGAAACCAAACCCGAGGAAACGCTAGACTATGAAATTATACCAAGAGAATAAATAAGTAAATCAAAAGATTTCTGTACCTAAAAGACGTAATCTAGCATGGCAATTGCGTGACTGAGCGTAATAATGCTCTAATACTTCCGCTTATTCTGTCAGGACGTACAGGATCAGGCGACTCTGTACAATACGAGTATGTTACGAACCGGAGACATCTAAAACAATAAGCTGTCAAACGCAAAACAGACACATGTTTGCAGGATGTCTTTAAGATTCATTCTCTCGTTTATTTGCCACCGCAAAGTTGGATGAGAACGAGCGGAAAATGGAACCAAAAACCCGAACTAGAAACCACACGATATAATCCAACTGTAGAAAGAAAAGATGAGATTCTTCGTTAAAAACATTTCCCGTCCCATTTACTTCCTCCTTTTCAGTAACGTGCCTCGGTGCAGTTTCTCCTTTAAGTTGGCGGAGAGCACAGCCCAAGCTGGACCCGCCATAAAGCAAACCGGCAGTAGGACAGCTTCCTGGAGCAGCAGTCAAAATACGTGTCCTTTCGGCGTGGCTCGCCCGCGCTCAAAAGAGACCTCCCCCCCCCCCTTTGCACCGCCATCCGCGTCATATCCCACGCTCTCCGCTCTACGTTTTGCTCCCCCTCACCCGGATGTCCCCAGTCCAGCCGCCTCCGTCTCTATCGCTCGCAGCTACCGTTGCCAAACCTCTCCATAACCAGGATGGGAATCGACGGAGGGTGTCGGGAATCGTCCGTACGAGAGGGTTTAATGTCCCCTGTCCGAAAAGTAGTAATTTTTTCCCCTTGTGATGAATACAATTAAGGAATATCTAGATGTTTCGTTTACAATTTCCACGTTTTGAAATGTTCAAGTCAGGGAATTAAAATCAAAGAAATTGTAGAAAACGTTTTTCAAGAATATTCGGAGCATTTATTCACGCAATGCTGTGTAAGCGAAGATGGTGTCCATTGCTCTCGTCAGACCGTTCGTCAGTTGGTCCGTCGCTGGTGTTTGAACTCCCTCTCCCTCGTTGAGAAACTGGCAGAGGTGGCTCAGTGCATCGACTGATGTCATTGCAGTACCTCTGACCGCAAGGTCCTAGATTCGAGTCCCGACCGTGGAAAGATTTTCGACACTAGCTTATCAGCTAAGGGGAATTCAGTCGCTTTCTGTAGGAGAATTCTAGCGGCTGGCTGCTCTGATCGGTAGTTTTCCATTGTTCTTCGATCAACACCAGGGAAATGCCGGAGCAGAACCGTAACAAACGGACCGAGCGCGATTTTTCCTTCCTCTTCATTGTCCTGTCCTATCCTCTCTCCTTACACACACACACACACACACACACACATACACACACTTACACAAACACAAACTACACTACCACAAATGCCGGGACACCGGTTGGGAGCTTAGAGCTTGTCCTGGCTGAGGCGATGCCCCGCTGGAGATACCTGGTTGAGGAAACCCCGCTAGTCGACGATAGGTCGGCGCCGGATCTCGCCATCCATCGTGTGAAGATCACCGCCACCTCCCGATGAAAAAATGCACCTACACTTACGGGACTAATAACCTCAGTAGTTGACGTGCCCGGAATCACTAACAACTAACCAACCCTCGTAGAGAAAATTACTAATTTGCACACTATTCGCGGTCGCGGCCTTCTAAGGCTGTGCAAACCCGCTGGGCCGAATTCATGCGTCTTCCACTTCCGCCCTCCCTTTTCCTCTCCTTCTGAGACGTTGCAGTAATTTCTCCCAATTTCGCACCCGTTTCTGTGGCACCTCAGCTCCTGCAGGCGCCCACAACCCTTCGCTATACCCCGCCGCCCGTGTCCCCAGTATCCTCAATCTCAGTCTTGGTGACCGTCCCCCCCGATTCCATGGTAGTCTCCGTTACTTGTGGAACATAGTTCCTCATGGACCCGTATCGCTCACCATGCTGTATTGAAGTTACTCTAAGAGGGACCACTTTGACAGGTCAAGAAAAAAATGAATGTCTTGCAGGACGATGATATTGCAAGATATGGTGATGAAGTCATTAACAAATGAGCGAACCGTGAACGGACCCTGACAAAATGAGTGAATGAACATAACCTTCAGTTATATTGCCAGCAATGGCCAGGCAGTATCGGCCAAAGTGGTCTCTTCTTATACGAGTAGTAATCTCTCTTTACTTCATTATCCTTCATCATCTCTGGAATTTCAACAATCATGCAAGTGAAAGTAACCCTCTGCCCTTAAGGGCATTGTCCTTAAGGACAATGACCCTCTCCCGCCACACACCCTCCACCATCCTCCCACCACCATCATCATCACCGCCACTGATAATCGCACTGCCCCCACCACCACTACCACCTCTTCCCTTCCTCTGCTGACCGCACCGCGGATGGCCCGCCGGCCTTCCGCGTCTATAAATCCAGCGGGATAAATCCAACACCCCCGACCCGGCCCTTTGGAGCAATATTTTTCTTAAAAATGTTCTCCGCTGCGCGCGACCGCCGCGTCGTTTCGGTTGAGTCTCTGACCCACAGGCCCGAAATAGCCCTCGCGCGGCCAAGGGATGGGCGGAGAGGCGAACACGAGAATTCTCGCGCCTCTGCGTGGGTCAATATTTGCCGTTTGCTGCTGCTGCTGCTGCTGCAGTTGCTTTAAAGTGGGGTACAAGAGCTCGGAGCAGTCTTACATGCCGATCCGCGGGGCTATTTTTCAATGTTGACTTACTTCAACCCAAATCCATTCAAGACGTTCAGCTGTATTTTCACAGTTGTTTTGCGGGTGCTACCTTGCAAGAGAGATGTGAACGTTTTAATAGCTATTTTAAAAATTAATACACAAGTATGTTGGAGTTATTGTGGAGAAATATTTGCACTTCACTTGAAAGAGAGTCTTCAAACATATTACTGCAATTTCCTTCCATCTCGATTGGAATATATTTTAAAAAAATGTAATTATTTGTATATTTTTGACAATTCGTCAAGTGAATATATTACAGTGCAATCTATATTTTATTTCCTTATCGAGAGGTTGGTACAATTTTGTTCTCATTTATGCGTGATGTTCGAGTTTCAAATTACTCTGGAGTTAAAATTTCTGTAATGTCGCTCCCGTCATCTTAAGTATTCTGCGTGTTAATGAATTTCACCTCCCTTTTGAATAAATAAATCTTTCACCATAATTTACTGTGGTCTGCATAAAATGTATGTTTTCCCCATACATTCTACTCTAAATATTAAGGTTATAACAAAAATATCATATATTAATTTCAATGATAAACATAATTAAGATTTTTATTGAATTATAATTATTCCGCAAATATCGATATGTTAATACAGAGTTACCAAACAACACAACAGCCTAGATTTTACGAGAACTGTGTGCTAACTCTTCTGCCGGGCCCGTTGGAAATTCAACAGTACTCGAGAAGTGCGCTATAAATGGGCATCAGTGTTAAACTGTGTCTTATAGAAATCCTGTCTTCAGGATACCACGCACACGAAAAAGACGAAAGTTACACTAATATTCAAAAAGAAGACATAATGTTGCCTACATTTTATAGACCTATCAGTCTTACCAGCACTGGTAGGGAAAGTCATGGAAAGATTGATTAAAAAAAGTCATGATTATGCTCTTAATTTCAGTATAACAGCATGACTTTCTTTCTCAGAGATCCACAACTAATTTGATTAACTCGTTGATATGTAGACTTTGGTATAGCCAATTTATGAACTAATCTATTCTCGTAAATTATGCAAAACCATTTGACATAGTTTAATATAAGACTAATTTTCATCAGCCGTCAATCTTAGGAATACCGGAAAAATTAATCGAATGGATCCTATATCTTTATAATACTGACCAAGTAAACATTAGAAACTGACTCATAACAGCGCGGCGGGAAACTGTTTCTCAAAGCCCTGTTCTAGGACAATTAATTTTCGTGATGTACTCTGGTGATATTGAAGTCCGACTATCTACTGATTCGCGGTTACAGGGACGAAAGCAAGTTACACGCAAATTCATTGAAATATTTTTGTGTGCTACAGAGAGTTGTTTACTTACAGAGAGACTTCACTGTGATTTCAATGAAGGTGTCTCTCTTAAGGCATTGAAGTAGAGGAGAGAAATAAATGATATAGAAACTGTCACAGTTATGAAGGAGCCCTGTCTCTGTTGAATCACTAGAGATTCAAACTCGAGACTTGAAATGTAACTTAGAAAATAAATGAACAGCGATCTCATTTCATAATTAATCAATAAAGAGTCGTATTCTATATTGCAATTAGAAGCACTACAGTGTGAGTAGTTTGTTTATAAGATTGTTGTTGATAACATAAATATATCATTATCTTAATGATAATAGGTCAGTAAATTAATACTTCCAGTATTTGTTCGATTCATTTACTCACATTTAGTCAGAGATATTGATCTAAACTCTTAACGATCTTGTGTTTAATCCTCATATCTATCATTCCGCGAGGATAATTAAAGTGTATTTTCCTCCATCTTGTCACTCCGGATCTAGGAACGTTCCCCGCAATCCCTGGAGGCGCCACCATTCCTCATGGCGCCTCTCGTTCGCCCCCGATCGAAAATAGCAAGTGACGCCCGTCTCGTGCGCAGCTCGCGTTTTCCGATTCTGTGGCACGTGCTGTTGGCGAACACATCCGCATACAGTTTATGTCACGGTTTGATTCGTAATTCTGAGAAGAAATTAGCAACGAACATGGAATTCTTTCAGCAAATGTATTGGGATATCTGGTCATTAAACTTAAGAAGAGGAAATGGTATTGGTTGAGATGAATTTTGAGCGACATCAAAATTTAATGATATTGATTTGTTAATTATAATCAAGCTAGGCGAGAGAGAAAGTTTCATGTCTGACTGGAATTCGAAAAGGAACGTGCTATGGAGTCCTCGAGAAGGCTGCACAGGTGAAAACGTAAGGGGGAGTGGGAATGTTCAATTGTGATCTGTGAATGGGAAGATTTATGATAATAAAGTTTAGTGTCATCTTTCTAAAAGGTACTTCAGCGCGCACCTTCTCTGTTCCTGCTACCAGCGCAAGAGGAACAACACGTTTGAAGGAAAGACGTACTGCGTCCCTTCTGGTTGCGTCGTTTTTCATGTCGTGCAGGTCTGACGACTTCGCTCCCGTCTTAAATAACCTAGCCGCATTTGCTAGAGTTGAAGTAAGCTGTAGCATTGCATTGTCTATTCCTCACACAATAAAACAATTGTTAATTATTGGATATTTTCCGCCATAGCTCTATTTTAACCTTACCAGCGAACATTTTCAGAAGTTGAATTCTATCGAAATCGCAAGAAGAGGGAGGAGGGAGAAAAGATGATATTCAGTGCATGTCAAGTTTTTTACTGAAGGAAATCGTAGAGCATTATCTAGCAAATGGAAGTTACAGAGAACATTGAAAAGTTTGCTAAGAAGTTCGATATTTTCTTCTGCGTAACAGGGTTCGCTAAAATATTTGAGCAGCAGCTAAGTAAACGTCTACGGCGACAGATTTGTCATTATATTCGTATATGTCTTCCAGACGTTCAATTCGCAAAAGCTCTTTAATGACCACAACGTGAGTGTGACGGTTCGTGGCCTTCAAATCCTAATGAAAATAAATCGATTCATTTATTTAAAAAAGTTTGGTACAGTTTAGTTACGACTGTGTGAATTCACTTCGGAGGTATTGGGAACAGGATGATTCACACGATGTGAGTTTCAGAGCTTCCAGGAGTCGTGAGTATACAGTTTTACATGTGCTCGCCGGCACTAAATGAAGATGACGTTATGTCCTAAGACCCGATTTACACGCTTCCTTTTGACGAATGATTTCGGAGTTTTAGCAAACGCGCGCATACGCAGATTCTCGAACACCAGATTACAAGTCACCCTGCGGACACGCACCTTTGCTACCACTTCGGAATCGTTCGTCAAAAGAAAGCGCACAATAAAAGAGACTGAAATATCAAAAAGACGCATTTTAAAAATGGCCGAGCCGGCAGTGACGTTGCTTCAGATGATGTCAACCAGGACAAAACTAATGTTTTCACTCCGTCACCCCCCTAATTAAATATAAAAATATTGTCGAAATCGAGACGTTTAAAAATAGGTGATTACCGCTTATAGTGTCGCATTTTAACTTACATTATTTCTTTTCTTTGGTTTCTTAGTACATGTGATTTAAATGTATACTTATTAAATTAATATAATTTTTAACTAAACTAAAACAATTATATAATTCCAGCAATAATATTTTGAAATTACTAAAATTAACAAAACTCTTTATATTTATATATAATATTAATATATATAATTATAATATTTTATATATTAATATTATATATAATATTATATACATAATTTTTAAGTAAATGATTTAAATATTATAATTCCAATTATAAAATATTTTGATTGGTGTCACCCGGGGCGCAACCCGCTCCCCCTGCCCCCTCCTAGTTACGCCACTGTGAGCCGGCCTGGATAACCGAGGTCGCTAAGGCTGAAGAGCCGTAGGTTCGAATCCCGCCCGGGGCATGGATGTTTGTGTCCAAAAACTGTTTCCCTTACCACCCATGTTACTTATAGTAGTTGCTACAGGACCTTTGTAGTTGAAAAGTGACATTATTATTTTTTTTTAATGTTGACCGAGTTGACCTTTTAAAAGTTGCCCGTTCTGTCGAAAAAATCTCACTTTACCCCGATTTTAAAATTCGGAATGGTTGTATTGACTGAGCAAGGATTATTTACATGCAACTACATTGATGAATTTAAAGTTCACTCCCTTCACATTACAAACAATATTTACTTTTCGAAATAATTATGAATAATTTTGATCTGTACTTGAACGTATGGAATGCTTCTCATATTAGGATAATTTACGACATGAGATATTGATATGATATTTTTCTTTTAACTTTTTCTTTTACTTCTCACGGGATGTGTATAGTAAAAAATGTAAATGTTTCCAACAAATGTTTGGTAATTATTCCGAAACAAGTGTACTATGTGTGAAAGAATTAAATTCCTTAAGGGTATTCTCACAACAAAATATTAAATATCACAACTTTTATTAATTTTGTTTCGTAGCCAAGAGTGAACGATGTCATTGCAGTAAACAATCACGTGTGGTATTAAAACGTCTCTCCCTTTATTAAAATGTCAAGCTACAAAATTTCATATTACGTTGTGCAATTAAAAACGAAATTAAGTATAGTATCAAATATCCTGGAAACTTCCGCCTCTCGAATTTTCTACATGGCTTCTGCCGAGTGAATAATTTCCGGCATAACTTTTTAATTGTAAATTGAATGTTTGTCAATTTGTTGCTGATACTTGAATCATACGTTGATAGACATTTTTTGAAAGCAACGCATTGTTTTTTTACTCTTGTCTACCCCTTCTGTAAAAATAATTCAGTGGAGTTCTTGAAATTGCAGAAATAGTTTTAATTCTGAAATTGCTAAGGTAGAAAGAAAAAGTCCCATTAATAACATTTATTTAATTAAATTTAAAGGAAAACGAACGCTTATTGCGAATTTGTGTGCCTACCTTCCTCTTGTCGTCGAACTTGTCATTTGTTACAAAACATATCTGGGTTGAGCAGCTATGACGAATATATTGCTGACTTAACCCCTACATCCTCCGCAAATCTCTTCTTTCGAGTAATATAATTTAGTAACTAAACTGGTGATAATATTATACCAATGGTAATGAAGATTGTAAATACAGATAATTATGTAACCAGCCACCAAGTGTCGGTTTGAAGTTCTATTATTTCGCGAGTAGGTGCAGCGTTGGCATCAAATCTAGTTCAGTGTTTAGATCCGTTGGTGCTCTTTTCTTTTAGATCCACAGCCACCATTTCTTTGCGGGGGAAACATTCTCAATATTACGCGGTCTCCGATGAACTCTCTACTCACCTTTAGACCTGAAAAAACTGGTATATGGCTTAGTGCTCTACTTCGGAGTAAATTGCAAGTGAGAAAATAATTATTTATCCTTCCATGATTGTTGAACTTACATTACAAATGGCAATATTTATAAATACCACTACGAGATAGACATAGATGGAGGAAGACATCGACATCTACCGAATTTACAATAATCTGGGTCCTGATGACCTACTCTCGAAAACGAAATATCTACCGGCATATTTGGTAGCAACCTTTGAATTCTGGAGAAAAAAGACGAAATTAATCGACGAAGTTACATTTGCGCCTTTTAAGTAAACTCTCCGTTGTAAAATTGAGGTGAAAAAATAGGCTTGAGCGTTGAAATGTTTACTGACAGTCGAAATACTTGCTGAAAGAGTTGTGAATCTTCGCCCAAACAGAACTGTATAATTAGTAGCCACAAAATGAAAACAAGATCCTCGACTTTGTCAATTAAGGAACTCATAAGTTTAACTCACTTTCTTGTAGGATAATGAAATTTCCCTAATCCTGGTCGTACAGAATTCTTGTTCTTTCTCCGCATTTTAAGGCGTGGGATTATATACAGAGAAGATAAGTGAAGATGTAAAAATATAGAATTATTATTATTTAAACAATTAATTCCCATATCTACGAAACGATTCGTTACGGGTTATACCAAGAGAATATTGTCAATCATCACGACCCTCAGACATTTTTGTAGAACGAAGTTACGAAGTATATTAACACTTTCCCTAGTCGAATAATGATAAACCACGAAGAGAATAGCATTTAATACGTCTTCAAAAAATTTTAAATCATTTATGAAGTAGTTTAAGACGTAGAGAAGGATTTTTTTTATGAAGGCGTCTAGAGGTACTAAAACTTTACCTTGGAACTCTGTGGTCTATTCAAACTACTGAGTTCTCATCTAATCACGTGCGGATAAATACTATGTACCATGTAAAATATCAATGGAATATAAATTTTGCTTCGTCCGAAGAGCTGACCTATCAAAATAGTCTTATTCTCGTTTGTTTTTGCAGCTAATTAAAGGGGTTTACACGTGCAGGATACCTGACAGTATGACCCGTTCGAGTAAACACATTGCATCTTATGATTACATCTCGCGTTCAGTTCTGTCGCGAATGAAACCTCAGCTCCTGATTTTCACCAGGAAATGGGTTCATGGTTGATAGTATTTTCTGAACGTCTGTGTTTGTAAACCTGAACCGGCTATGCTTTTGTGAAACGTGTGAAGGTAATAAGTGTTTTGTTCAACACAAGACACGGTAAACGAGTGAGTGACACGGCGTCTATGGGTGCACTCAGGATACGGTTAAACAAGCCCAGCAAACAGAGTCCGGGTAAAGATAAGCACGAACGAAAAATGCCGGTTACTGATTTTCTTAGAAAAACATTCATTGTTGAACGTCTATGTTTGTGAACCTGAGCCGGATTTGGTTTTGTGAAATCTGTAAAGGTGAAAAGTTAAGCATGATGCGCGGTAAATCCAAAGCAGCAGGTGACTGTGAGCAACTTTGAGTTACGGTAAAACACGAGACCCCAAATGCAGAGGGTAAAGATAGCACAAACGCAATCCACCGCTTCCTGATTTTCTTCACAGTAAAGAGTCGTGTTTCGTTATATCCTGAAAGCGTGGAGGCGTAAACCTGAACCGGGTTCAGTTTTGTGAAACATGTGAAGGTGAAAGGTAAAACAGGGAACGTGGGCGTCGAGATTCAGTTAAACACGAAGCGTCTAAAACCCTTACGGGGGAAAATCTGCCGCTGAAACTTGTCTGTGCTGTGCCATCTCTTGCGGTTGGTTGGTTAGTGACTCTGGGCGCGTCAACTCGACGCTCTGGTCATTAGTGCCGTAAGTGTAGTTCGTGTTTTTCCTCAGGAGATGGCGGTGATCTTCCCCCGCTAGATGACGAGATCCGGTGCCGACCTACCGTCGGCTAGCGGGGTTTCCCCCTAACCAGGACTCTCCCACCAGCGGGGCACCGCCCTAGCCGGGACAAGCTCTAAGCTCCCGACCGATCTCCCGGAATATGTGGTGGTGTAGTGCATGTTAGTGTAAGTGTGTGCGTGTGTAAGGAGACAGGATACAAGGAAGAGGAAGGAAAGATTGCGCGCGATCCGTGACCCGGTTATTAGGGTACTGCTCCGGCATTCGCCTGATGTTGATCGGAGAAAGCACGGAAAACTACCGATCAGAGCAGCCGCCCGCTAGAATTCTCCTCCAGACAGCGACTGAATTCGACCTAGCTGAAAAGCTAGTGTCGAAAATCTTGCCACCGTGGGGACTGTAACCCTAGGACCTCCCGGTCAGAGGCGCTGCAGTGACATCAGTTGATGCACTGAGCCACCACTCGCGGTATCTCGTGCGGGAAAATGCGTGACCACGACAGATGGCGCCCGCCTGGCATTTGACTCCTCGCGTGACATAGGGGGGACCCTCGTCCCCCAACCCCCTGCTTCCACCGCGGGGTCCTTTGTCCCCCTCGCAAGTGCTCCCAGGACGAACATTCGCTTCCGGCGGTTGACGGACCGCGAAACTCCCCCAATTAAGTGTTTCCCGAAATGCATGAAAAGAATGACTCAGGCGGAGATGAAGCGTGGTTTGTTGTATTGTGTTGCTGACAGGTTGGTGGAGAAGATTTGTGTCCATTTGAATTCGATTCTTTGAGACAAAAGTGGCGCACTGAGTTTTCCCCGCCGTACTGGGGTCGCAAAATGTGTATCATCGTGTAATGTGCGGAAAAATAATGGGAGATCATTTTTCTGTTTGGAAGAATACGTATGCATGAGAGAATAATATCTGACGTATCAAATACAAATGAGTAAGATTTAGTACAGTACAGCTGATTGAGATGACGAATCAAACTGAATAGACGTTTCATGTTCCAATGACTCATGACAGATCAGAGAGAGATCAGTGAGATATCAGTGACAGATCAGAGAGAAAATATGTAAATGCTGAACGAACGGAAAAACACTTCTAATAACGGAATCATCCGTTCTTTCCAAAAATGTTAAATGAGTTCATACACAAAAAAATGTTTACGATCTTTGTTGAAAACAATAAGATATTGACAGGTAATGCTACAACTGAACGCACGCTGAACACGAAGTGTGTGCTTCGGTGCACTTTGTGCTGCAACTTGATGTTACATCCCACTAATTTTCACCGTATTTAGTTTTTGCCGAGAAGTCGAAAAGGAAGCAAAATATTACTTGATTGGCAAGTCAGTATTCTCAAAAAGTTGTTCATACCTTTTATTTATTTTTTATTATTTTCTGGGTTCTATAAACTGCAAAGTTCTTACATTTTTTAAAAATTTTATGTGTTTTCGTTACAGTTCAAAATATAATTTCTCGCGCAGGCAGTCACTGTAGAATTATCGTATGGTCGTATTCAATTCTGTAGATAATCACGTCTTCATTATTTAAATAGTTTTGTTTTGAATCACGAGTCAACTCGGCATCTTTACTAATCTCAGTTTGTGCGATATTTTAATTGAAATTTGTAACGGTCAATAAACTGGCAGTATCAAATAATCATATTAAATCGGTAACAGGAAATGAATTCTGAATGTTAACAACGGGGTTTAACTCAGTTGTAACATTCAACGGGAATGAATGGTGAAGTACTGAGCAATATGCCCTTCCGATGCTATAGATACATTTCTTTCTGATGAAAAAATGTATATTGCTCTAAAATAATATCCACCCTTACCTTGAACAGAAGATCGTTCTTGCCCTTGTAGGGCCCGAACAGACGGAAAAGGTCAGGTCGCTCGGTGTAGAGCTTTCCAACAGCAATGACTGCGTGCCTGATGGCTTCCAGCTCAATCTGAGACTTCGAGGTGCTAGTTACCACCTGTAAAAAAGAGATGATGGTCAGGAACTTTCTTTTCGCATTTAAAGCGGGTACCCTATTTAGTGCATTTGAGAATACACGCGAGAATACAATAGTTAACCATTCTAGAAACGAAGGATATTGAATATCTACATAATTTCAGAAAATTATAAACCACAAAGAAATTTATTATTACTGATATAAGTATGCAGGCTGTTTTTGGAAGAATGGTTTACCACCCTAGGTGAAGCGTATCGGAGACGAGCGGGCTAAAAAAAGTGAGAACGAAAAACATGGCAAAAAGAATACAACGAATTTTAGACAGTCGCTAATAAAAGCGGAAACTTTTGAGGCGTAGATAGAGTACTAAAAGTTCAGTTTTTAACACTGGTTCTAAAAGTGAGATCATGCTCAAATGTTTGAATAAAATAGTGCAACAAATAAAACAAAATACTTTCGTATCGCATCAGCTAATAGTGAAATTAACGTAACATAATACACAAATTATATTCTGTGTATACTTGAATGAAAATAAAATTATGAAAGTTAAATAAAAGTATAAATGAAAGTTAGTAAGGCTAAAACATAATGTATGACACACACGTAGAAAAGTGATTTTATTTTGATTGTAGGATTGCATCACTCGGCCTGTCGGCTTCGTGTCCTCACTTGTCCTACTCGCAAAATAAAATTTCACTTTTACCACTCGTATCATAAATATCAAATTTTGTCATTTCTATTTATAGATGTAGATTTACCGAAATGTTCAAAAATTGATGGTTTAAGAAATTGTATTATCTGGAGATAAGTACAATAGTTGGCAAATAGTTGCTCGTATTTGTAATTAGAATATAACTTAATAACACAAAGAAATGAATATTTAACTTCCATAATCTTCTGTATAAAAATTGGGACTGTTTGCCCATGATTTCAAAACAACTGCGATGTTATAATATTTTTATTTAGATGACATAATAACTAATTAATTTGTTTTTTAATTTATCTAATTAATTAATTTTTTTCTGTCTGTGATCTGTGTTCTCTCTGTAAAGACTGACTGTATTTATATGCGGATTTCCCTGAAATTTAGTGCGTTGTGCCGCTCGTAACTTAGACTTCTTTCATTCAAATTATTATTTTCTCTTATATAAAGAAGGTTAGTTTCTTTGTTTTTCTTTTATACAAATCTACAATTTTATTTCGATCTCAATAAAATTTTGTACTACACGTGACTTTCAAAAAGAGCAAATTTACTGCCCACATAACATTTCCTAAAAATTACCTTTCCCGATTCCGATTAAAGCCTAATTTTTCCATCGAATGCAAATTTAAAGGTGAGTAAAGTCTATTGAAGACTGGTAAATTTGTATATCTGAATGTAGGTGTGTGAGAGTGTGTTTAAAGACAAGCTATTATGGAACATTCAATTGCTAAATTCCTGCTGGTTATGTTTTTTTGGCTAGTAAAATATACTTTTTTAAATGTTTGCCTTTAAAATATTATTCCAACAAATTAAAAAGTAACTTATGACTTACCTTCACATTAATTTCGAATGATACTAGAAATAAACCAATTCTAATTAAGAATTCTTCATATTTATTGTAACTGAGATGCAATCAACGTTGAAAATAAAGAGAATAATGTAAAGTGGATTTAAAAAGAGCACTAATTTATCTTCCACTAGTTCCCCCCTTTATATTCTATTTCATTTTGCATATTTTCATCTAGCGTTACAAGTAAGATAGGAAAATGTGAAAATTGTCTGCATTATTTTTTTTTCTTTAAAGAGGCATTTGAAACATTACAGACTGTTTCTTTGTATTGGGAGCGTTGTCTGCATTCACGTGGCAAATACTTTTTAATAATATCAAGAATAAATTAAATAATGGAAATGAAATTAAGTGGGTGAAATGGGTGTACGTACCAAATGCGCGGGCACCTGCGCAAGGTTACAACTCTCGTACTGATCAACGGGCTTGCGAGAGCCGTCGGGGCACAGCAGTTCGTAGTCGTTGCTCTTCAGGTTCCTTGCCCACGCGGCAGTGTTCTTGCCATCTACAGGAGAAGAAGAAAAAATCGATAAATATCTAACATTGCCATCACGTCTAAAACATAACTTAGTTATTAGGTGGAAGAAATCATTGAACATCATAAATTGCAGTTAAAACGATTTACCGTTCCTATTTGAAATTCATGGCAAAATATCGTACGCTTTGTGTGAAATTGAGAAATTCGAATCGATAATTTATCACTGAAACAAAACTGGAATAGCATCAAATAACAGCAAACGCATTAATTTAACTAGGCAATTGTATCAAGGAAAGGCTTAAACGAATTTGGTGTCCAGGGCTAATCTTCCAAGAGGCAGTACACTCTACGAAATTGTGATAAAATAATAACATTAATAATAATAACAATAATAATAATAATAACAATACAATGCACAGTGTGCATTGCACACATATGTTCAATTTACTATGTACAAGACCCATCAAATATACAAAAGAATAATAATATTCAAGAACAAGACAATTAGAACATACACATGGATACGAGATGGAAAATGCATAGGCAAGGAAAACAAAACGATAGATTACGAATTTGTTTCGAGTGAGAACGCTAGCAAGACCGCTTTATAAAACTGTAGATATTTTGGGATGAAAATATTTGTTTGAAAAGTGGTGTCTCCTTGATAAGAAACAAAAATTCAAAAAGAAATTCCAACTGTTTCCTAAGTTATTCCACGTGCGCGAATATTGCTCAAAAGTTGCACGTGAAAGCTTATACCGTAGCTATCCAATATTGAAAATATCCGCATGACTCCATTACTGGAAATGCACAAAAACGCATGGCAGTCGTATATAAATCTGCGCAAAGTGCATTGTGATTTATATCCTGAAGATTCCGTACTTCCAACCAACGTTCACGTGACGGCAGGGTCACCCTCGACGCCGTATATTCGCAGAGCGTGTGACAGCGCACTGTTTAACTTTCCGCTCACAAGAGGCGCCCTCTGCGTCGTATCCCGCTGCTCCATCCACTCGTCAACCGTCTCTAGAGGCGGCCACACGCCCCGTGCGGACGCGCGGCGGAGAATGTCATTGAAGCGCGCACGTGCGGACCTCCTACAGAGCTTCCTGTCCTGCGGCCTTGTGCACCACTCCGTACGGCTCGAGGGCTGGCCAAAGAGGATTTAACAGGGCATTTTACCGCATTCAGACCGGGAGAGGTGGCTCAGTGGATCCACTGATGTCACTGCAGTGCCTCTGACCGGAAGGTCCGATGTTCGAGTCCCGACGGCGGCAGAATTTTCGACACTAGCTTTTCAGCTAGGTCGAACTCAGTCGCTGTCTGGAGGAGAATTCTAGCGGCCGGCTGCTCTGATCGGTAGTTTGACGTGGTTTCTCCGGTCAACACCAGACGAATGCTGGAGCAGTACAAACGAGCAACGGGCCGCGCGCGATCTTTCCTTCCTCCTCCTTGTCCTATCCTCACCCCTTACACACACACTAACATGCACTAGACTACCATACACGCGGGAGACCGGTGGCGGCTTAGAGCTTGTGTCGGCTGGAGCGATGACCCGCTGGTGGAGCTGGCTTAGGGAAACCGACGGTAGGCCGGCGCCGGAGTTCGTCATCCAGCGGGAGAAGATCACCGCCACCTCCCGAGAAAAGCATGCACCACACTTACGGGATCAATAACCTCCGTTGTTGACGCGCCCGGAATCACTAACAATCAGCACCACCACCAATTCAGGTCGCTGCCCCTAGAATCTACGGACGCCGACAGATTGCCTTACACATTTCGCCTTTTCTATATCAAAAGATTCTTAAAAACAGCTCTAGATTTCGTGAGCTGGCATTCAAGTAGTATTAAATAGCTTTGGAATAAACGGATGTGTATGCCATCTGCAGTGACGCCTAAGGACGCGCTCTTCAAAATTTCCACACCCAAGCCAATTATTGTAAATAAAAAGTAATGTTTTTTCGTTATTACAATAAACACTCGTGTTCTATGTGTATATACAATGTTCTAATATAAACAGAATTCATAAGAATTGAATTAAAATAAACATGTGAAACTTTTTTATCTCAATTTCTTGTGTTATTGTATTAAAAATATTTTAAACTATTAATGTGAACATAAAAGTTGGAATATTATATAAAAAAGTACAAGATTGTTTTTTAATAAAAAAATTGCATTTTTTATAAAATGCAATTTTTTTATAATTTTTTTTTAATAATAAAATTGGGTGGTAAAAAGTCTTGCTGATGCTATGACCGCAATGTGTTACGTGTGATTTGTTGTGTTCGAGACTTTTACCGTGAGACAGTGGTGTACCGATGAAATGGGAGATATGGCACGTGCCGTGGGCGCTTCTGCCACGGGCTGCCATTCAGAATTTATGAAAAACAGGTGTATGAAATTAATTTTTAATTTTGGCACTGCACATTTTACTCGTAAAAAGATGGAATAAGTAATGTGTCAAACTTTTGTAACGTATGAAACTTGATCTTCGATTTATGATCATAATAAACGCCATATTTATTTATTGACTGTCGATCTTGCCCTTGATTAAATTATGGCTGTATTCTTTAGTCAAAATAATGTGTTATTTACTGCCTATATTTCGACCTTGCTCTCTTCAAATGTACTGATTACCCGGTACTTTTGATATATAATTTTCAAACTAAATTACATCGTAATATTGCTTGCATCCTTTATAATTTTAAAAATATTATATTTTTTTGTATATTGTTATATTATCGTTTTCACAATCGGTATTGAGTATAATTTTATTTTGAAATCTGTGCATATCTATTCTAATCAATGACCTGTGCTTTCTAATCCAGAAGATAGCCCGGAGAGTTGGGCCAATAGTCTCCTCCATGAAACTTAACGAACAGTTCCACCAATGACGACGACATTGATTGCTTCTGACAAATTTGTCCAAACATGTTGCAATCCACACTACACTTCACTTTTGACTCGACTCACTCGCTCGGCCAACCAGATTTGGGGAACCCTGGAGCCATTGATAAATCACATGCCTTACGATAAATACCGCAGATATTTCCTTTGCTTTATGGGCGGGAGAGCGCCGAGTTGAAGCCCTTGCGCGTCCACGAAATGTTGGAATAAGCTCACTTATTCCGGAGATATATCCTCCGCGCACACCCATAAACTTCTCAGCACACGGCTGCTTAAACGAAGCGTGAACGCACGGCACGGCGCGAGTCGGTGCGTATTTTACGCAGAGGTGCCTCGGGGAGAGATTTAGCGTTCAAGTATCCCGATGGAACGATATTTCCCGAAGCACGTGAGAAGCCAACCTTGGATACATATTCAATTGGAGGTCTCCAAGCAGGCACGTACGGCTGGGAGCGCCCTCTCGAAATAGTTATTAACGTCATTATGCCGATATAGAGCGCAAGGAATATATGCAGTTGACGACGAAGTCCGCTGTTTGTGATATCATCCGTGCCGTTCAATATTTTTCGATGTACCAAATTCTAAAATAAAATGTATGTAAATAAATACTTCTGCATAAAACAGAAGTATTCATCCATCTTTTAATACAGCTCGTTTGTGTGTATTGGTCCTAATGAACGGCTACTGGTAAAATCCTTAACGGATGTCGGCTCGTAAGAGTAGAATTTTGGTGGCGTTGTGTCGATATAACACGACAGTTTTACGAAAAAAATCCATTTAATGTTGGGTGTGGTTATGTCTCCTGGAATTTGAAAATGTTGGGTAAACGAACTTTACTTTTGCAGTTTAAATATCGTAACAAAACAATTAGTAAATAAAACATCTAGAGATCACAATGTTCCAATTTTTCCAGATGTAGTATTCAGGAAATTGTCTTCATCACGTTACTCTTGAATGTTCTTATTTCAAATTTTTCTCACCGAGGACCCTAGGAAACGAAGTTTTGACTGTCACTCAAAGACAGATAGCTAATCTGAATGAAATTACCAGGATCATAGTATAGTGTGTTAAATTCAATTAGTTTGTGTACAATATAGCGGATTACTTATTATCTACATTACTAAATTTGAAACTGCATTCTATTTTAAAACGGTAGAAATAATTTGTTATCCATGCAATCTCGGTTCATCTTTTTCATTAGTTCGGTTCATTTCAATTCGTTAATTATTGTAAAAGAAAAATTATAAAAATTTTAAAACATAGATCTTACTTATCGCGCTAATTTTGAACCTACTTTTTTGCAACATTTATTTTTGAATAGTCGCATTTAATTAAGTTTCTTTACCTTCATTATTTCTTTAACACATGCTAGTCGCATTTATTTAAGTTTCTTTACCTTCATTATTTCTTTAACACATGTTTTGGTCATTGTTTTTCTCCGAACTGAAAAGATAGTATATGTTGAAAAATATATTATTTTCAATTTTTTATATTTCTCAGTGACGCATGGAAAGTTGTGGGCGTACCTTTATAACTGTACTTGTATCTCTATAACCTTAGACAAGTTTGTAAAGGTCATGAAGACCATCACTCTGTTCGCACTGGGAATATTCCGAGACAAAAGATGGCAGTTAATGGATACCGTTGACTGCTAACATTAGACTAGGATTCTAAACATATTAGTGCGCACTTATACGAGCCTCTGTATACGTCACCATGCTGTGCTTTGCTACTCAGCGAGAACGTGTGACACTTTAAAATAATCCTCGCAAATGTCGGGACAAAGTGCACCCCTCCATCCGAACGAGGAAAACCATTCGATTCCGAAGCGGCAGGGAGCGTTCTGGAACGAAGCGTCGTGGAAATGCGTCACGCGTTCGATGCTCGTTTGTTTGCGCGCGGCGGCGCATTAGAGCGACGCTAGCGACAAAGGGCAGCGACGACGCGCCGGGCGGTGGGAGCAGCTGGGCGTTTGAGCATCGGGCGGAGGGCTCTGGCCGATGGACGTTGGGCGTCACTGTGGGAGAGGATTCGTAAACGATGGGAGTTGTGAAATGGCAGACGAGGGAAAGGACATGGGTAGCGTGGGCGGAAGGGGAGAGACGGGGCACAAGAGGCGAGTCGTGAGAGGAGAGGAGAGGCGAGTCGTGAGAGGAGAGGAGAGGCGAGTCGCGAGAGGAGAGGAGAGGTGAGTCGCGAGAGGAGAGGAGAGGCGAGTCGTGAGAGGAGAGGAGAGGTGAGTCGTGAGAGGAGAGGAGAGGCGAGTCGTGAGAGGAGAGGAGAGGCGAGTCGTGAGAGGAGAGGAGAGGCGAGTCGCGAGAGGAGAGGAGAGGAAGAAGGACGTAGTGAGCGGAAGGAGGAAGACGGAGTTGTGAGTCAGCTGGCAGAGCGAGGGAGGAAGGCATGGGTAGCGTGGGCGGAAAAAGAGAAAGCAAAGCAAGTCGCAAAAGTCACGAAAGAGAAAAAGAGCGAGCAGGCGGCGAACGCAGGAGGAGGAGAAGAGAGGGAGAGGCGAGTCAAAGAGAGGAAGGAGAGGAGAGAAAGGCGAGTCGCAATGCGAAAAGAAAACGAAAAGAGAGAAGAAGAGAAAAACGAAAAGGCGAGAAGAAAACGAAATCCGCGAACGCAAGAAGAGAAGAAGAGAAGAAGAGAGAAGAACGAAATCCCGAAGGAAGGAAACGGAAGTCGCAAGGAGAGGAGGAAGAGAGAGAGAAAATCGAAGTCGCGAAGAGAGAAGAGAAGAGAGGAAGGAGAGACCAAAAGAAGAAGAAGAAGAAGAAAACGAGGCGAGAAGAAAGAGAAGAGGAAGGAAGGCGAGTAGTCGAGAGAAGGGAGAGGAGAGAGAAGGAAGGCAGAAAACGAAATCGAAGAGAGAAGAGAACAACAGAATCCTGAAGAAGAGAACGAGCAATCGCAGGAAGGAAGAGAGAGAGGAGAAGGACGAGGAAATCGAGCGAGGCGAGTCCCGAGAAGAGAGAAGCTGAGGAGAGGAGAGGAGGCGGAAGTCGATCGAGAGGAGAGAGAAGGAGAGGAGAGGAGAGGCGAGTCGCGCAAGAGAGAGAGGAAGCGAGGAGGAGGGAGAGGGAGTCGCGAGAGGAAATCGCGAGAGAGAGGGAAGGCGATCGAAGTGAAGAGAGAGGAGAGAGGAAGGAAGAGAGCGAGAGGAGAACGAGTCGCGAGAGGAGAGGAGAGGCGAGTCGCGAGAAGCGAAGGCGCGGGAGGCGGAAGGTGGTCACGAGAGGTGTGGGCAAGCGAAAGAGAGAGAGAGAGAGAGAGAGAAGAGAAAGAGAGAGGAGAGAGGAAGCGGAAGGCAGCTGTCAGAGCCTTTGTAATCTTCCTTCTTCAGCAGGTTCCAGCGCCTAACAAATGGTAAAACGCAAAACAAGAAGGGAATGGATGCAGTTGCCTTTTGTAACAACGTATTGCCCTTTACAAGATGTTTGGAGACGATGTTCTGCGATTTTCGAATGTCATTTGCCGGTAAAATTTGCCTTTTTGTTTTTGTTGCTTTTACTAATGCACTGGCATTCCGCATCACTGATATTGGCGATTGTCGTATAAAAACTAAATTAAGGTGTATTGAGAAGAAATTATAGACATCGAAATGAATAGGTCCAAATGTACTCTTGCTAAATAGAACTAAGCAAACTCATTAATTTCCATCAGAAAGTTATTCCACTGGGTAAAATTCTTTCTGAGAACATTAGGTGAAATTATTCAAATAAACCTTGAAATAACGTCGGAGAAAGTGGAAAGCGAGACACTCCAAGAACTACTTAACACTCTTGTTTACCACAGGCTGTTGAACCCAAACCCTCATATCTCAGGACTATCCGCTTTCTTCGACTAAAGATGTTTGTCAGCGTATTATTAATATGCAAAACTCGTTTCGTATTTTCATGTAACGCACAGGTCGCGCTAACGTGGTTTCCGATCTAAAGATGGGGGGAAGTCTCAGGTGACAAGGTCGTTCCTCCCACTTGCCGTCTCGTTCTTTGACATTTGCGTCATCCCTCACGCGGGCCACTTCGCGGCGGTGATCGCTCTCGAGGTTCCTGGCTCGTGTCTGCCGGGAGTGCCGCCGCCGCTGTCTCCCCCGGGAACTGAAGCGCTGCCTCCGGTTGGCAACGACTTCGCCTTAGCCTGGACCGGGAGCGGTAGCTCAGTGCATCAACTGATGTCACTGCAGCGCCTCTGACCGGGAGGTCCTAAGTTCGAGTCCTGACGGCGGCAGGATTAACGACACTAGTTTTTCAGCTAACTCGAATTCAGTCGCTGTCTGAAGGAGAATTCTAACGGCCGGCTGCTCTGATCGGTAGTTTTCCGTGGTTTCTCCGATCAACACCAGGCGAATGCCGGAGCAGTACTCTACCAAACGGGCCACGGACCGCGCGAGATCTTTCCTTCCTCTTCCTTGTCCTATCCTCTCCCTTACACACACACTTACACTAACATGCACTACACTACCACACATTCCGGGACACCGGTCGGGAGCTTAGAGCTTGTCCCGGCTGGGGCGGTGCCTCGCTGGTGGGAGAGTCCTGGTTAGGGGGAAACCCCACTAGCCGACGGTAGGTCGGCGCCGGATCCCGCCATCCAGCGGGGGAAGAACACCGCCATCTCCCAAGAAAAAAACATGCACTACACTAACGGGACTAATGACCAAAGCAGTTGACGCGCCCGGAAACACGAAAAAATCAAATCAATCAACCTTAGCCTGGGAGGACAGGAAGCGGTCGTCTCACGATCTGTGAGTTAAATAAGGACTGAATATCGGAACCAATTCTGCAACTGTAACCCAACCAACGGTGTGGATAGACCTGCAAGAATGATGATGAACGAATCGTTTTCAAATTTATCCGGATAATGTTGGAATCGGCCACAGTGTTGGCTAAAGAGAGGTGACTACTGAAGAGTGAGGCTTCTTGTGTGTTTTCAATGAGTATTTTGGTATAAAAATGCGCTGGAAATTAGGCGTTACGCTGACTCAAATGTGTTTTTATTTTATGACTGACCAGACTCAAAGGTGTGTAAAGGTCGGAAACTCGTCTCCCGTATTCGGAATTTTGTATCGACGTTTTATTTCATGTGCAGGTTTGGCAAAAAGATATGCCGTCCCCTTGTTAATGTTTCGGTTTCGTTAATGTATCAACATTGGAGGACACCATTTACCGGACATAATTTTTTAAACTAAAAAATGTAGAATAGCATACTATTTCTTGTTCACAAATAAAAGTACTTCATCTTTGTTTGTTTGTACTGACTTTTGAAAAACGGGAGGTCTTTTTGCCGGATCTGTACATATTAAATGTAGGTTTGGTGTTATCGTGTAAACAAAAATATACGACTGACACAGTGAAACTTGAAACTACTCAACTTCTCTCACTAGCCTTAGAAACTTTCCACCAACAGCCTGATTTCTGTTTGTCTCATGTTATTTTCCTCGTCACTGCAACGTAATTCAACTATCTCAGCTGCATCGGGTTGGCTAATGTGCACTTCATCTGGCTTAAGACCCAAGTATGTTTTCAAGCTGTTCCTACTTCGGACATTAACTACCCACTTGGGATAATGTGAACATTTGAAGGCTAATTTGCGAATTAGATTTGGCCCGCCGTAACATATCTACAAAGGAAGTAAATGTCGAACAGGGCATTGGCACGCTTTGGTCTACTTCTGAACTCCTGAGAGAGTGAATATTAATGACATCAGTTAATCGTGGTCAATAAGTCCCTCACAGACACGGAGCATTTGCAGACTCCGGAACATGCATAAATAGGCACAGAAATTTATAGTTTATGCGGAAGGAATACGGAAGCCTTTTCGAATTGTGAATTGTGTGCGCGATTTCGGTTTAAACTCTACGATGTGGTCGTAATAAAGGTCAAAGACGAGAATAATGAAGCGGAAGCAGAAATCCAAGTACGTAGTCATCTGCTTTGGAGACGTCAACAACCAACATCTCATGTTGCGCTATTTTAGTCTCCTTTGTCATTTCCTATTTGTGTGAACCCCCTCTTAAAGTTGTCTTCGACCAAGATGGGAGACTCATTTATAGTATTCGGATAGGAAACAACGATATATTATGATTTTTAGACTATTATCAATAGTGATTTTGCATTGCATATTTCAATTGTCAATTATTTACATTCATTGTCTGGAGATATTAAACACAGTTTCTTCTTTCAATAACATCTTAGTTTATTGGTGAAAATTCATTTTGTGAAATGAATATGTTTTCCGCGTACATTATTTTTTAATTAAGTCATAAATTATTAATTACTCAATTGAATATATTCCTTCAATCATTTTAAAGACTATCCTGTTCTCGACATTTTAACTATTCCGAAGCTTTATTTCTTGTAAATCGAATCATTTGTTAGTCATGCATTAGCGGATATTTAAACTTTCATATTAGCTGCAGCCTACACATCTTGTTAATTAATCGGTTATAAAAGCTTGTTATCTTCAAAGGTCTCAGCTAGCTGTGACTGAGAAGAAACAAATTACTTTCATTCCTAGGAAGATATTACAATTCCGCCAGCACATTTCTCGAAGAAGGTTTCAAGGATTTTTAATGATATATCATTAGCAGTATTAAATTTCCAAGAATATCTTTTGCATGTTGCTTAAATTAGTTAATTTTATTTAAAACTGATTTTCATATTATGTAACGTTATACAATTTTAGACTGAAGCTGAAAGAAACCTGACAGATGTGTTTTCTTCTCCCAGATGCTCTCACCCAGAATTTTGATACTGAATAAAACATTAAAGGGAATTACAAATACACGTAAGTGTTCTACTATGCATCTTCTTATCATAAAGTAATAAAATTAACAGGTTAAGCGAGTAATACAGGGAAAATCGTGAGAGCTAGCACTTATTTAAGCAGTGCATTATATATTATCTACAGTGACAGACAACGTTTGTTTTTAATAAGGTTTCCAACATTCAGCGCAGCTACTATTGTGATTGCATAAGGTAGATCAAAATCGTCAATTAGAAGCGCTGAATATTGAAAAACGAGAGATGAAATTCATGGCTTTTGATGTAAATAAAGAAAAATAAAATAAATAATAAAACCGGTCGAAGGGGAATACTCAAGTCCCATTCACCACAATACTTTCTTCTAGTCAGCTTGCCTAGCACAGTATCACAGGTTTATCGTCCTAAGAAATATCTCTTCCGCAAAGCTTTAACGTCCTCAACCACGCCATCTTCTCAACTTTCAAACCGAAGGAACATTGATTGGCGGCAGAAGCACACCCGGAGCGAGCTAAAGACGCGCGGAGATGTGGTTCTCTCCACGCCTGTGGTCCTGCGCCCACTCCTCTCCAGCTTCCTCCAATGCGTATCAAAATGACCTCCCCTCCCCCCGGCGGCGGTCGCGTCATTCTTTGAAGAGCGCCTTCCGCCCCGCCCTAGACCGCCCGCAAACCGCCAACCTTCGCGATGGAAGAGAGACAAGCGAAAGACAAGTGGCGAAGTAGTTCTCTGCCTGACTTTGATCCACCTCCTCCCGAAATATAACGATGATGCTGTGCGAGGTCTTCCCCCCTCCACCCGCATCCACCCCTCGCGTGCTTCCTGGAGGCAGGAGCGGCGGTGATGGAGGCGAGAGTGACAGTGACTTTGACGGCATCGATGGTAGTGGCACAGGCGGTGATGGTGGCAGTAGCGGTGGTGGAGGAGGGACCGGAAGCGGAGGCGGTGGCGAAGGTGGAAGCGAAGACGGAGGAAGTAGCGGAGGTGGCGAGGCTGGAGGTGAAGGCGGAGGAGGGAGCGGCAGGGCAGAGATGGAGGCAGCACCGCCTGGTGGGCATGGAGGCGTGGCGGTGGCAGAGGCGGCATTGTTGAGGGGACGAAGACGATGTCAGAGGTGGCGGAGGCGGAGGGGGACACAGGAGGAGGAGACGGTGGAGGTGGAAGTGCTGGCGGAGGCGGTGGAGGTGGTGGTGGCGGAGGCGGGCGGGGCCTGTGCCTGGGAGGTAGCGGAGGCTGCATTGATGAGGGGAAGAAGGCGATGTCAGAGATGGAGGGGGAGACGCAGGAGTAGCAGTCAGTGGAGGTGGAAGCGGGGAGGGGCCGGAGGAGGAAGCGTTGGCGGGGAGCAGGTGCTGAAGAGGTAGCAGAAGCGGGGGCGGAGTCGGAGACGGAGACGGCGATGGTGGCGGCGCCAGGCGGAGGTGGAAACGAAGCCGGCGCTTCCGTCCGTGACGTCACGAGCGACCTCCGCCCCGCCGCACGCGCGTACGCGGGCCTCGCTGCCAACGTTGCACGTTCGGATTTTTCTCTGCGGACCGGAACGGAGTATACGGCGCGAAAACGAACGTTAATTTCTGACCCTGGCGAGTAATTGGAAGCTGTCGGAAGTGCTCTTGCTCTTGATGTATGTAAAATGAGGAGGGAGATACAAAATGATCATGCGAACTCTGGGGGCTGGTACGTTAGTTGGTGTAGGAAATGTGATTAATGCGTGACATTCACATATTAGTAGCAAGCATAATTTCGAATTATAAATAAATGTAGAAAACTACTTAAAAAGATGCGATGTATAAAAGTAATGCAGCTCAACTACTGTGAATTAATAACAATGAAGAGAATATAGTATGAAATATAAGAGTATTAATATATCTATTATTATTATTATTATTATTATTATTATTATTATTATTATTATTATTACTATCATTATTATTATTATTAGTTATAATTAACAATTAATTTAGATGATTTGGTGTTGTGTGGTAACGCCTAATAATGTTCATTTAATCATTTATTTAACAACTAATTACAGTTTATTTTTGCTTTCATTATAGTTGTATTCACGAAAAATAAATACTTAAAAGAACGTATTAACGAAATCGACATAAAACTAAAATGGTCCGAGGAGAGAAAAAAGAAGTCTACAAAAGGATGAAGGAATCTTGGAAAGTGAGGAAGAGGAACCAGCATAGAGAAGATTTGAATTTGGCGTATAGTTCCCAGCTGGCCGTAACGGGAAGGAGGAGAAGAATGAAATGTTATAAGCACTCGTAATATACCTAGAATCCCTACCAAAATGAAAAAAAAAAAAAAAATTTCAGAGAAATGTATTCTGTTATTTTCCACCATACTACTTTAAACCCTTGCCGAGTCATGAACGTGCTGTTCCACCCTTCGTAGTTACTTTTCAGTTTCTTAGAAACTTGGGAGCAAATTCTAGAAGATAATCTTCCTTCTTTTGCACAAAAAGGAAGCTTTTGTTTTTCGTAGAAATCACAGAAGCAATTAGATTAAAACATGTTTCTATTACAATACTCTGTAGTTTGTTTATGGAGCTTCGGAAACTACAAAATAATGGCGTTTCGAAACCTATCAATATTTCTTTTTGACGAGATAAGAAACATAATTATGATTTGCATTTATTTAACTTGCTCAGTACAAAACTATAATAAATCGCAGAGTTAATCGAGATTAAAATAATCGTGATAAGCTATTTAACAACTTTTTATAGCTGGAAATTGTACTGCGGAAATAATCAACGCAATCGTATATCAGTACATTTCATGTCTAGTTCCTCTCATTCACTAATCAAAAAATGTTATATTCAATTCTTCTCTGGGGATCATGAGAAAAAGAGTTTGAAAGTATAAATATAAAGGACAAATATTACACTTAATAGTACGTTAAAAACTTGTTACTCGTTTCACGCATTCGAATGTAGGAAATTAATTCAAATTCTTTTGGGTATTCATCGTCTTTCTTTTACTGTTGCCTTATTTCCTCTTGTTAAAGAGAAGTTGCATTTTTTGCTACAATATTTCGTTGTTCCATCTCTTTCACTCATGTATGTATATAGAAATTAGATATTTAATGTAAGAGTTTCCTCCGGCATTTACTCTGGACACTCCATTATAGAAGTAGTGACATACGTCAATCGTTGACATCAGGATCTTCTGCTAGGAGCAGCGATCACAACTCGAAGCCGAACGCGATCCATCCACCTTAACGGTACAGGCGGTATGTAGGAGACATAAGAAAAGTGCAAAGGGCCATTCACAAAGAAAACGTTAACGTAGACGTGACGACATGAACAAGGGCATATTATTCAAAAGGACCGTGATAAACATTAAAAAAAGCTTTTCGCAGATATAGCTATTTGGTAAAGTTTCTCTACTATCGAACGACATTAAGTAAAATGGCGGTCATTTTATGACGGCAAATATTTCGTATAACATTACCTCAATGAATAAAAATCGTTACATAAAAATTATGATTAGCAATGTATACACTTACAAACTGCATTTATTTCTCTTAAAACTCAAGTTATTTGGATCTTGCTGCGGTACACAAGAGTGTTGTTTTCAGTTCAGGTTAACGTGAACGTGACAGCTTACGAACTTTTACGCTTATTTTTTTTGTTTATGTTCACGACGAGGTTTACGTTTACGATCACTTATCTGAATGGTTCAATCGAATAACATGGTGCCAAACTTTGGAGTACGTTAAGTTTTATTGTATACATCCCTTAATACCGAAGTTACAATTGGTACGGCTGCTAACTGAATTGGGATATTGTAGTTGTAATTGATCCGTCTCCGATCCCATTCCAACTTCCACTTCCACACCTTCCGTATCCATATATACACTTACTCTCACATTCACTCACTCTTTCTCACTCTGCTTGACCACCAGCTAAACAAAGCCTGCGCTAAACAAAGCACTATCAAAGAGCATTTCAGGCTTCTGTCTTTCCGTCACGCGCGAAAATAAAGTTCTTGCGGGCGGCGTTGCAGGGGGCGAGGCCGCTGCTTAAACGGGCGCCGTTTACGCCGCACCACGCGCTGCGCCGTCAATAAAGCCCAGGAAGGGGGCGGGGGGATACTGCACCCGGCACGGAGGCTGGCGCCCAGCTGCGCCTCCCCGCCCGCGACCACTCCCTTCTCCGGCGACCACAGCGCCCACGATCACATGGTCCGCGAACACACGGTGTGCGACCACACGGTCAGCGATCATATGGTCTGCGATCATACGGTTCGCGATCGCACGGTCTGCGATCGCACGGTCTTCGATCGCACGGTCTTCGATCGCACGGTCTGCGATCGCACGGTCTGCGATCGCACGGTCTGCGATCGCACGGTCTGCGATCGCACGGTCTGCGATCACGTGGTCAGCGATTATATGGGCTGCAATCACACTGTCTTCGATCATATGGTCTGCGACCACATGGTTCGCGATCACATGGTCTGTGACTACACGGTCCGCGATCACACTAACTGCGATCACACGATCCGCGATCACTTAGTGTGCTATCACACGGTCTGCGCCCACCCTCTACCTCCTGCGATCATACGGTCCGATACCATCCCGTCCTCCTGCGACCACTTGGTACTTGCTCTAGACCACAGGGCCGACACGCCCGCCTGATCACTGTGCAAGTCCCCGTTCTTATAGAATTGGGTTGTTGGGATCCTTTATTGGTATGTAAATCAAGAACAGAAGCAAGTATGAATACTTCCATGTTTTTGAAACATACGTCACCATCTAATGTCAATATACGTTTTCAGTATAAGGAGTAATTATATCCACATCATCTTAATGCATTTCACGTGATGTTTTTATATCTTACAAAATTGTTACACTTTTTTACGGCCCCCTCCAGCAACTAGTAAAGTTTCGTGTTATTTTCGTAATTGAACATCCCTCCCATTTTCTTCACGTTCGTGAATTCCTCACCGGCCCCTAGTCGCGTAGCAAATCAGAATTAATGCTTATCATAATAGTCTCGTATCCCCAAGGGGAACCAAAAAGAGAATCAAATGATACCCTCCCGAAACTGAGTAGAGTCCAGAAACGAGAGAATTAGAAAACAATGAATCACACCTTCAATGTTTCTGACATCACGTACGTGTACATACGTGCATGCATGCATGCATACCTTTATACTTACATACAGTAAATAAGGCAATATGATATTTATTTAAAAATACTGTTATATTCTTGTTTAACTTTTTGTGTGACGCGTTGGTATTTGCTCTTCACGCTCCCTCAAAAAACCGTTTTGAACGTGAAATCTGAGTAGTGAAATCAGCAAGTACATGTAGATGACCCCCAAAACATTACAACTTCGTCCAACTTTATATATCGTGAGCAAAAGAAGATGTTGGTGGTCTATAAAACGCAGTTTTGTGGCAGTTCTACGAAACAAATGCACGCGTGCAAGAGCACTCTGTTTGTGTGTGCGTGCGTCTGCTTGCGCGCGCGCGCGCGTGTGTGTGTGTGTGTACGTCCAGGTGAGCGCAGCTGTTGGTGCGATGCGCCACGCCCTTCGCAGCGGCTGCTGACGTCAGTGGAGTCCAGGGGGCGTTGCCGCCTGGCAATTCGAGAAGCCTGCTGCTAACGGCATAATATCGAGAGCTCATCTCGGCTTAGTGTCTCTTGCGGTAGATTCGGTTTCATTTCAAACTCGGCTTGCAAGTCAGAAAAGCTGGGATCAAGCTTCAGTGAAAATTGGGGTCGACGCCATGTAAAACAATCGCGAGAACAACTTTTGATTTTACTAACGATTAGTACTGAATGAAAAGCGCGTTAAATGCGTCTACTGATTAATATTTAAATTAACCTGGGAGCGAGAGGAGGATGAGATTTTTTATTTTAAAACTGCTGTTCGGGAAGTGGATTTAATTAACTATTAATGTACACAAGTGTTGCAGTGACTGAATATGCGACTTGTAATAGTAATCTCAAGAAATCATAACTAGATAGACATTGATTAAATTGAGACAATATAGATACATATTCAAACAAATATTGAATGTTCACTAAATGTTCACACAATTCGAAATTTCAAAATAAGAAGCGCAGATGTGCGACGATTTATCTTCAACACTGACACACACTCTGTAGTAAAGAATTTGCAAAATGACAAGAATTGTATGTTCCAAGCCTTTGCTATAAATACTTACGCTTTTATGGCCCCGTCGAAGTGAGGTTCTATTTTTACTCGACGGCTCAAAATTGTATTCGTCAGAAACTTTAGCTACGCTGCCGTAAGCAAAATTTACGTTCGATTTTCTTTAAAGTTTGCATGATGTTCTCTAAAGTTATAAAAAACGTCGTATGTGTAAGGATTTTAATTTTTTTAAATTCCGTTTAAGATGGTGACCGTTTTAATGTTTCCATTTCACATAATCATTCTTTTCACCGATTCTACCCGTAAGGATCTCGATCGTTCATTTCTTCTGCTTGTATATTTTATTGTTAGGGAGGTATGAGAAAACACATTTTTTGATTCAGTGGCCAAACCTTTAAAGAGGGCAGATATTAAATTTTTTGAACGCGATGTGTAACTAGGTACTTTAATTTTATTAATAGCATGAAATATAAATAATAGAGCAGAACGTGATAGTGTATTTTCTTAAACTTGAGTACTTGGGCTTGTTACAGAAACATTACGGCGCAAATTCTTACATCCAAAAGACAATCTATGGGAGATGAGAATTCGAAGTCGGATAGAACTGAAACATATTTTTCGTTTCGTCGTCAGGATCCCTAAGTATTAGAACCTTTCTTCATCAGAGGGACGTGTTTTGTTTGTTCTTTCACATCCCTCCTCAGGAAAATGAACGGTACTCGAAGGAAAGTTCTCTCGGAACTCTGGAGGTTATGGGGTCGATATCCTCAGAAACAAAAGACTTCGAAACCAGGAGGAAGAAAGGATTTCATACATGCGGCAGATGAGGTTACCTTTGCACACAATGGTGGACACTATTCCAAAATAGCGGTTACTACTCTTTCCATTGTTGCCTTTTATTCTTTTACCAATCTTCCATTTCAACTAAACATCAGATGAGATATTCCGAAAGGAGCGTCGAGGAGAAGTTAGTTTTAACAATAATTTTCACAAGCGTGTGAAACTGAACAGAGGAATCCAATAAAATATAATATTCACGAAAACATCGGTCTCATCACATTTGTAATTATTGGAAACTTGTTCTTGCATATCAGTCTCATTGTATACAACAAAGCGTGGCATTGTTTTTAATAAAGTTCTAGTTAGTTATTCGAAAGGCACAAATTTGATACGAGTTATTAAAACAAAATAGAAGAAAAAACACTAAGAAGATCTCACGAGGATTACATTCTACGATTATAGTAAACTGCTCGGTAGTATGATATTAATGCTAATAAAGAGATCATCACATTTTCCAACATAGCTGACTTTTAATGGTGATCATGAAAATGTTTAATGTAGTATTTAACAATTCTAGACATGATAAAAAAAACATTTCTCCAGACAACAAATCAAATGACCGTTTCAGAAAAATATGGCGTTGTAGATGGGGCCGTACATTTTCTTCCTTTCTTTCTCTTCCCCCTCACTCCTTCTACTCCTTCCCTCTCCCCCTCTCCTATAAACTAGTTTAATTTTTTTATTATTGTTTGGGTAATACATGTAGTTCAATATACACGTATACTGAACTACATGTATATTTATACGTATTATTGGCTAGCAATATTATCGTTATATTACAATCTTAAACTATTTCTACGCAAGGGCAAGGCTTCTTATAAGAGAACATTAACAGTTCTCTGAAGACATACTAATAAAGGTCGAACGGAAATTTTTTTTTATTTTAGTCGGAAATTAGTTTAGAGGTTGTGGTTGCCTGTGCCATAGAGTTGATGCTGAAGTAGAATCATAAACATGCGCGCGCGCGCGCGTGCGTGCACACACGCACATGTGGCTCACCATCCCACCACACGTTGGACGCGCATTGAAATGCCCACCTTGTAGACGCAATCTCCGCGATGGAATCAACATGCGTCTAGCGACTTGAAGACGAGCCGTATTCCCTCGCGCACTGCGGGCGCGGCGGGGGCTCCGTGCGGCGCAGAGCGATCGTCGCCCGTCAATATGAGGAATCGCGCGCGTCACTGCGACGCGGCGCCTGGACGGCGGATAAATCACGCATCAGGCGCGCCGGCCGGCACCCCCCCCCAGTGGGCCAAACGCCAATGGGCACGCGGAGACTATCTGTGCCATCCGCACGGCGGTACCACGGAACACCGCAGCGCCTCAAGCCCGGACGTACAAGCGCTGCTACGGTCGCGCCGCCTAGCGCCCTAGAGGGCCAGTCAGCGAGCCTCTGGTCACGGCTCGCTGAAAGCGGCTAACGGCACGACTGCCCCTCCGTCACCTAGCATGGGACAGCAGCGTCCGCCCCTCCACCGCTGCACTACTTAAACGGGGCGCGGCGCACTACGAGGAGTCGAGAGTTGACGAGTCGAAGTCATTTGGTTGATTGATTGATTTTTCCGTGTTTCCGGCCGCATCGACTGCTTTGGTCATTAGTCCCGTGAGTGTAGTACATGTGTTTTCTCGGGAGATGGTTGGGATCTTCCCACGCCGGATGGCGAGATCCGGCGCCGAACTACCGTCGGCTAGTGGGGATTCCCCCTAACCAGGACTCTCCCACCACTGGGGCACCGCCCCAGCCGGGACAAGCTCTAAGCTCCCGACCGATCTCCCGGAATATGCGGTAGTGTAGTACATGTTAGTGTAAGTGTGTGTGTGTGTGTGTGTGTGTGTGTGTGTGTAAGGGGAGAGGATAATACAAGGAAGAGGAAGGAAAGATCGCGCGCGGTCCGTGGCTCGTTTGTTAGGGTATTGTTCCGGCATTCGCCTGGTGTTGATGGAAGCAGCAGAGAATACTCCTCCAGACCGCGACTGAATTCGACCTAGCTGAAAAACTAGTGTCGAAAATCCTGCCGCCGTCAGGACTCGAACCTAGGACCTCTCAGTCAGAGGCGCTACAGTAAAATCAGTTGATGCTCTGAACTACCGCTCCCGGTCAAAGTCATTTGGAGTACGCCTGCCCTTTGAGAGAACGACGTCATCACACTACACTACCGGATTAGGACAACGACCACTGGAAACACCCCATTTACGTTGAATTGTAAGGATTACATCTTCTCGAGGATGAGACCTGGCTTTTGTATTTGGATTTGAATTTTTGGATTTTGGATGAATAAATTGCGTTTAAATTGAAATTTGCAATTTCCTTCATTTAGTACACAACACTATCGCATCACGATTGACTGATTGATTGATTGGTGTTTCCGGGCGCGTAAACTGATAAGTTCATTATTTCCGTAAATTTAGTGCACGTTTTATCGCGGCAGGTGATCTTCCCCGACTGGGTAGTGAGGTCCTGTGCCGAACTACACGAAGGCTTGCAGGGTTTTCGCACGGCCAGGTATCTCCCAACAACGTGGCACCGCCCCATCCGGGACATCGTATGTGGTAGTGTATTGTATGTAAGTGTGAGTGTAGAAAAGGATAGGAAAATGAAGAGGAAGGAAATATCGCACCCAATCCATGGCCCGTTTGTTAGGGTACTGTTCTATCATTCGCCTGGGGTTGTTCGAAGAAACCACAGAAAACTACCAATAAGAGTTGCTTGCCGCTACAATTCTCTTCCAGGCAGCGGCTGAATTCGATATCATTTTCAGTGTCGATAATCCTGCTACCGTGGGGACACGAACCCTAGGACCTCCCGGTCAGACGCACTGCAGAAAAAAGTATAAAAAATGGTAATATTTACGAAGATATTTTTTTAACCGGGGGCTACTGGACACTTTTATAAATTTTTTAGGGGGGGAGGGTGCAGGGCCCCCCTTACCCTTCCTGTGCGCTCGCCTAAGCTCACAGAAATCACGATTGTCTTATGATGTCCGTCCCGTTAGTTCGACTGAGGGCCCACTGCAACGGGTGCGTCGCTGCCGTGCCCTATGAGATACAGCAGGGCATTGGCGAGCGCGCTCGAGCGGTTGCACGCGCAACCAATCTAATGGCGTAAACGGCGAAGGAGAAGTAGCATGTGCCACGTAGAGGCCAGTTGAAAACATTTGTAATGTGAATGTTAGCAGAGGAGTTCTTTTCATATAATTTGCGATTTGGGAATTCAAAGTGTTCTAGATAGTGACCGTAGCCGCAGAAAGTTATCAGTAATTTAATCTAATGGTGAAAGAATTGTCGGGAAAAATCATCTTCTTTTTCTTCTTTTTATATTCAAAAGAAGCTTTCACTATCTAAACAATTACTTACAAACCAAACATTGTGTACAGGTTTTGGGATGTGTTGTTAATAGTAACGCCAAGAAGAAACATAGATGTATTGGAAATGTGAACTCAAACGCTAGGATTAAGGAAAACAGCTTCTCTTACTGTTCTAATCTGACGAAAACTGTTATTAGTATGGAATTGTACTGGATTTCGTTCACAAAAGTTGATTCTATTGATTTGATAACGCCGTATTATATTTTTATCAATTCCACAAATGTGTTTTACTATGCTCCCATGGTTCTCTGACAGTTTGTCTAACTTCTATGAGGTTCCTAATTTCGTGGAAAGTGAACTTTCCGGTTTATTTTGTCCATACCTTTGAGAACGGAAAGACTTTACTTCGAAAAAATTATCAGGTCAGAAAACGTTCTCTTGGATAGGAAAACCCATCGTTTCATCTGAATTTACCTCATACAACCTGTCACACGTAATACCAAATGTATCATTAACAAACTTCAAATAAATTTTTTATATCATTACGCCTCCTTATGATTCGAAATATTAATTGCCTTTGAAATCAACACATTATACACGAGATCAATGAAATATTATTCAATACTACGAGGACAGTGATCACAATCACTTGAAAAAATCGCTTCAGAATTATGACGATTCCCAACAAAAAAACGAGGGAAACCTGGAGTACAAGGAAAAACTACGTTTCTATCAAAAACTAACACTGAACACAAGGTCAAACCCGAACACATATTGCTTCCCACACTAATTGACCAACCATTTCTTTGCCTCTCTTAGCCCTTCAAATCCGCCGGCCGTTTTTCTGTATCTTTTTCCCCCGGCTCCTTCGTTAACTAGCTGTCGAGCGGCGGCAGTGACCTCTTTGTTTACGCCGGTCCATCCCGTCATGCACGCTCGGACAATGGGCGCGGTGATTCATGCGGCCGCGGAGGGCCCGTCAACGTCAACGTCAGCCTTAATCAGCTCTGTCAAGAGGCTCCGGGAATCAACGGGACGCACGCAGCGCTCCCCGCGAGAAAAACGATGACGACCGCTGCAGCCCGCCCGCCAGCCCACCGATGGTAACTTGTTAGACGTCCGCCCTCGACATAGCGTGGACGAGAGGGAGAGCTGAGAAGTTGATTGGCGAGTTCATCCGCGCCCTCAAACAACACCGACGTGCATTGTCCCGGATGTGCCGTTTGTGATGCGCTGGTACGCTACCCAAGTGATCATCAGGATGTTCTTTGCAAGATGTTTTTAAAGAAAAAAATTAAATACATCAAGAGAAAAGTTAACGGGATTTCAGGTTTTAGAATGACATCTCGTAAATGTTACGAGTTCTGAAATCTGTTACAGTTTAGGACAAGCAAAGTGCCCTTTGTCTCTAAAATAAAATTCGTAAAAGTTATGAGAACCAGTATTCTCTAAAACATTAGCGGGATTTCAATATAGCACAAGAACACGCGAAGCTTCGTAAAATAATTATTTGTAGTTTATTTGAAGTACAATATTTGACTATATACACGAAAGCACGAATAAATCGTGTTTTACCGAGTGCTATAAAGATATGCGCACACTGTTTTGTCTGAAACCATGGTTACTGGAATTGCAGTTCTACTTCGAATGTCGAAAATAGATTTCCTAAGAATTAATTATTTATTAATTTCAATATTATTCCTTGTTGCTGATCGTGATGGAGAAATTGATTGAGACTTACGTGCCATTAGTTTGTGGGATCAGAAACTATTGGTTTGGTTGAGTCTTTAATTGGATAACTGAGGAGACGGAATACCAAAAATCGCCTAGTTTCGTTCTTTTCCCCTGTTAGCTTAGAATTATTATTCAATAATCTTCACAAATTTTCAAAACTCCATCTATATTTTATAGTACTGATATCTTCAGATGACCTACGTACTTCGTTCCAGTAAGTTTATATATATATATATATATATATATATATATATATATATATATATATATATATATATATTAGATACCACCATTATAAGAGTAATAAATAATAATAATGATAATAATAAGAAATAGTTTTTTAATTACTACTATTGTCATCACCCGCATTGTAGCATCTATTTCTCATACCTGTTATCTTCCTCTATACTTGTTGAGATTTTACAAAAATTCCTTTGGCAAGTACTGGAAGCTATGTGGCTACTCGTAAGAAATCAAATTGGATATGTTAGACAAGATGTAGACCAAGCTCTCTGGGGGATAAAAAGTTGAAGTGGCCGCGCGTCTGCTTCGGAGAAGATATTGATAATCTAATCTCGGTCTTATTGGAACCTTTGAAAACGTTGAAACAAGATCCGAAGACTAAGCGCAAAGAGTTGAAAGGAGAACAAATTACGAAACTAAAACAGTTTAGACACAGAAAACACTGAAGTATAGAATTTAATGAGAAGAAAAGTTTTAACCCGCGTAAAGTTTTCTTTTTTACACTAAATTCACATCCTCTACTTCTTATTTTCAGTTGCAATATACTCTGAAGCATACTGCAACAAAAGTAAGTAATGTATTTGGAAACATTTTTCTAATTTCCTAAAATACTCGTTGTGGGTTTGAATAATAATTGTAATAAAATTATTCATTTAACTTCTATGAATCTATTATTCATCACCGCTCGCACTGTTCATCAAAAGGATACATCTTTCGTGTAGTAATTTTCTTTATGGTTGATGTAAACTGTGTCTAAAACAAGTGACGTGTGATCTCCAGATCGTCTGATGACACAATTTCTGACGCATAAAACATCACACAAAGTTCTTTTTCACAGCTCGCAAGTGTCAACAGATTGTTAACTCAGATCCCGTCACTTCTCATAACTAATGCCCTCGACTGCTTAATCAGAACATTGCTTCGAAGACCACCAAACACGATTCAACACCAAATGGAAGTGCTGTTAAAGAAGATAACGTACGAAAAAAACATGACATTCCCTGAGTCAGTTATTGATATATGAGTGACATATTGAATATCTATGGAAGCACTCAAATGGAATAATTTATACCAGATGTCAATCTTACACATCCCTCACTTCATCAATCAGAATTAATTAGCGACTTCTCCTTCACTTCATTATTAGAAATATTTGTCAAGTTGCATGTCAGTCAATAACTTTTACACCTTCCCCTTAGTGTTTCTCCCGTTGTAATCTGCTTCTATGAACACTACGAATTTGTGATGTGAGAATATAGTTTATAAATCTTAATCAATGACACATGATGGTAAGTTATCCCAAGCGTTGTCGATACAAGGAATAATGGGTAAACGTTTTTGCATTCGTTTGCGTCGTTGAAAGACTACAACCATTACTCACCAAAAGCACATTCAAAGCATCAGCACTTTGGAACATTGTTCATTCGTCCCTGAACGCTCGCTCTGATTATTAATTGAATAACTGAGAACCAGTGCCATCACGAATTAGAGCACTGTGAAAGTACCGAAACGAGAAAATGATAAAAACATTATGTAACTACTAGAAAGTGTAAATACAATTATTTTAAGCATATTGTTATCCCTGTATCACATACGACAACGATAAGTAAATACATATTTTATGGCAGTATAAGTAATAAAAATTATACTGCAATTAATTTATTTATGAAAAGACATGCTTGATAGTATTTGAAAATTCATTACAAATCGAGTAGCTGAAATAAATTCACATCACATTCCTGTCGGAGCAAACTAAAATATTCTTCTAAATTCCCAAAATAATACCAAAAAGACTGGAGAATCTAAGTGAACTTTTTATATTTTACATAGTGGTTCAGTTGTGAATTATTTATTTTGACATTTACCAGTATTAAGTACGAACACTGTTCAGGATTAGAAATACTTTCCATTATTATTCCCGTAACAAATTTTGAGTACTTACTCGCTTTAGAATGTATTCATTTTCGTATAATCTACATTTATTTATTCATTTATTTTTACAAGAAAGAAATAATTTAATCCTTCAGAGCTTCTCTCCTTATGAAATTAGCTTCTACAACGAGTGCCAAAAGGCCCTTCCTTTGTGAAAATATTCCTCCAGTAACAGGCGTGTATTTGTATTTGAGATTATTCCCAAAGCCCTTCGTTACAATGACTATCCTTTCCCCACAACCCTTTGGCTTTGAACCAAAACGGACCGACTTCTTGCAGTAGAATCAATTAGGTTAATGCTCTTGACAAAACGGATCGGATCACCACCAGTGGTTGACGACGATGGGTGGTCGGTAGGCAAAAGGGTGTCGGCAGTTGGTTCGGCCATTGAAGGTTGTAAAGTAGATGGGGCTTAAGCCACAGTACTTAAAATAAAGATTAGTCATGGAAAGACGAAGGGGGTGGGAGTGAATTTCATACTAATGTGACATGGACTCCAATGGCCAAAGGCAAGGACAGCAGCAACGATGGAATCGATGGGACCAAAAGAGTAGGCGGGAGCACGGGGTTAGACAAGGATCAAAGGGGAGAGGAGAGATAGATACAAAATCAATTAGAAGCTGCAAGGGAGGAAGGGAGGTTAAGGCGGAGAGAACAAGAGAGAACAAAGATAATTAGTACAAAAAGAGGATAGAGGAAGTACAGAGCAGTGGAAATCCGAGGGATGGGGCAGAAAGGAGATGTAACGAGAGTCGAGACTTTAAAACCAAAGGAAATGGGTTCAAAAGAGGCGGCAGAAAGAAGCGAAAGTTGAATAGCTGGAACGTTGGCCTTGACCTAAAGAACCGGGAGTAATGGAGTCAAAGAAAGCAGAGAGGTGGCTGGAATGCGATACTTGATGTAAAGTAGTATGGATGCGTATTGAGATATTTGAGTATGAATACAGGGTAGCGAGGGCGACCACGATGGCGGAGATTGAATGTAGTGGGAACGAGAGAATTACCGAGGTGCCAAGGTGTTGGGTAGGGCGAAACAGTCTGAGAGAGGGGTTCAGGTTTCGATCGGATCAGTGAGTAAAGGTCGAGGGCGATGAAGACGATGGGAGTGCTGAGGATGTTGGAGATGATTGGACGTTGCACTAACGATACAGACGAGAGGCAAGGTGGTGGATGCTGAGAACGAGGGAGACGGAAGGAATGCCGAGGGTAAGGACGATGTTGAGGACAAGAGAGACTATAGAAATAATGAGGACGAAATAGACGGTAGGAATGCCGAGTCTGAGGGATACGATAATGAGGACAAGAGTGGCAATGGGCATGCTGTGAACAAGGCATTCGGTGGTAATGCCGAAGGAGAGAGAGATGATTCTGAGGACAAGGGAGACGCCGGGAATGCTGAGGACAACGGAGGCGGTGGCGATGATGTATCGGCTAGCTTGCATAACCCAAGTTTGCGGGTTCGAACCCGATCGAAGCCGTGCATTTTTAAGGGCCTTCCTTCGGAGGGGAAGTAAAGCCGGCTGTCCCATGTTAGTACATTTACTGCATGTAAAGATCCTCAAGCCTAACAGATGCTTCTGAGCTAAATTCAAATCGCCTATTTCGTCGCCCAAGTAATACATTCTTTCTCCCATGGTTGGTGAAAGTAGCGTAACGAAATTTGCCTGGTCAGACGGTAGAGCAGGCCTCATGACCTGAGTCTCGCCACGTAAAATAAGGCCAATTCAATTCAATTCAAGGGAGGTGGTGGACACAGGATGCCGAGTGTCAGTATGTCGATACTCAGCACAAGGGAGACTGTGAGAATCTGACGACGAGAGAACGAGGATTGGGACAGGGTTTGTAGGAGCTGCGGGGCCTTCGAAATCAGGTGGGCGCGTGCAGGCGTCGCTGAGCGCTCTTAAGACGCGACGCGCGGGTTCAGGGGCGCAGGTTCGCCTTACTAATTGAAGCTTGCAGCGCCGCGTTAATGAGGTTCGCGTGCAATTTGCGCGGGATCTAGCGATTATTTAATTTGCGCGCGCTACTTCGCCGCCGCTGTGGCTCATTAGGCGCACGATGGGCCGCCCCGCAACGCCGCCCCTCTCCCACTCTCCACGTCTCCTTCTCTCCCCCCACCATCGCTTCCCCGCTCCCCTCTCTACCTACCGTGTATTCTGCCGACTTGCTTAGCGCCCTACGACACCTGTCGTAATCCTGCTCCTATCGTAACGATCTCTCGTTTTCCTTCCCGTCTTTCTCCTGAGATTTATTCTATAATGCAATGAAACATGAGTAACTTGTTCAACGCTTAATTATTTTTTTATCTAATTTTGTTCACATTATTCCGTAATTCAAACCTTATTATGTGCAATTAAGATAAATCGATTTTTTTATTATCTTTTTCAAAAATATTTAGGTTCCACAATAAATTCAAATGTCCTTACTTGCAGGTCTTGCTCTGAATTGTTTGTTCGTATTTGTCTATTTTGTTTCAACATTCTGCCGTTTTTATTTGAGTTTTAAAATACAAATGAACGTATTATGTTAGTAAGAAAGAATGATTTGATTTTAAAAGAGTTTATTTCCTTGATCTCTCTTCAGTCTACTTTTTTTCGCGTCAACGTGATTATTAACTGACAAATGAAAACTGAAATTAGCAAATACAGTAATCGCCAATGACAATTTAAAAGTTTATAGGAATATTAGATCTAATGAAATATTTTCAGGAAATCTAATTACAAAAGGAACCGCCATCTTCGTGTACTTCAAAGTATGTAGCACGTGATAATGACATGTCTACCAGTCCAAGAATCCCTGACAACATTAAATAAAATATTTTAAAATGGACAGTAATCGGAGAAGGCTAAATGAAATTAATTCCTAACACCCTCTAACCCTATGCAGGTTAAACATGCAGTACTAAAAAATACTAGCTAAAATATATTTTCACAATAAATAACAAAAAGTGCATTGATGTATAATACCCCTGAAGAGTTCGTCTTCAAACATATTCGTTCTTATTCAGTTCTCTCGTTTTGTTGTCAAATATTTTTCCGGTGAACTACCATAAAGTCAAATACATATGGAATGTAACGCTTATTTACGTCTGATTCTAGTGTATATACTTCCCCCTTAATTACTCATTTCGTTTGTTCTGTTCCGTCGTGCCAAGCGGGCTTGGAAGTTACCGCGCACCCAGGGCGTATTTAACGGGCGTGTTTCGCCGCTTGCGATGGGCTGCCGTGGCTCGTTAGCCGCAGCGTGACGCGCCGCTCCACTCACTTGGCGCCGGCCGCGCAGTCACGCCTACAGGCGGAGGCGTAACTTCGTAACAGAACACTAACGACGCTTGGCCCGTCAGCGCCGAGAAGGCTGGTGCAATAGTGAATTGCTTCTGACCCTTTCGTTGCTTATTCCATACTGATTCGTCAGCATGGTTTCGCTCTTTTTTTTTCACTCTTATTCTGAAGGAGAGCATCCACGAGTTTGTCAAATCTGGCTCGCGTCGAATGAGGACCGTTTTTTTTTTTTTGTTTTGCACAGTGATCTCGATAGATTTACAACATGCTTGAGGGAGACTAGACAAGCGTAGCTTGCCCGTGGATGCTCTCTTCAATCGAAGAATGGTATTTATTTTTTATAGAGAAATGAAGTGTACAAGTATACTTCTTGCCGGCAAGTTTTGATCTTACTTCATTGTATTTTATATTTCTTTAGATTCTTACTCCTCAATAAGTCCAGTTCTTTACCAATGTTGTAAATTTTTTTATCAGACTTCTTTTTAATTTTTCTTAGACCTATTTTCACAACTCTTCAAATAATTCTCTTATTCCTTCATTTCATGAGAGGATCATTATGAGCAATTAACGAAGTCGACTGTTTGTTATTGGTTCTCCAATATTTCTCTTCTTAATTAACTGTACATTTTTCTCCGACTTTTCTTTTAGTATTTTGACGGCACTTACTTTGTGTTCATTCTTTCTCCAATTTTCAATAGTTTTTGTGTTGGTTTGTATTTCTTCCCTTTTTGAACACTTCTTGAGAGACTTTTAGATTTCATTGAGAAATTGCGAAAATATGACGTAATTTTTCTATTGTTTGAAGCGTTACTAGTAATAAGTTAAATATTAGTTCATAAAGAGCTCTTAGAAAGCTTATTTTTAGACACTTTATTTGTTGCATTATAGTGGGGGTATATATTTCAGACTCGTGGAGAAGCGCAGTTAGTTGTCATTGACTGTTGCAAGATGATTATTTCAGGAATATATTTTGTGATACAAGCACTGCAATTCGAATACACCCCGCCGTAGTATCTGCCTTCGTGATCACGTGTGCTCAAATTTTGTATTTCTATCGTCAGTACGTTCTGATACAAAGTGCTTTTTAGAAGATGAACTTCAACTGCGCAGGAGCGATTTCCTAGACTTGGTGGCGAGAAGTTGCCACCGCCGCTCCAACGCTGCAGCCCCGCTTGGAGATGGTCACATGGGATGACTCATGTGGTTCTGTTCTCTGTCGCAGTGGAGAACGCCCTTTGAACGCGGGACTTGGGAATGCTTTTTTACGCCTGACTGAACGTGGTGGCGCCGTTGAAATGCTCGCGAAATGATGGTGCGTGGACGTGTTTTCGTCTGACTCGTCTGTGATGGTCCAGTATTCTACCTGTTCAATATCCACTAAGAAGGTCGTTGTTCGGAAGTGAAATATTACGACGCACCTAAGGAAGCGTTTTTTCGCAGGTATTTTGCATACTTTGTACGATTGGTATTAGTAAATACAATATGTTTATTCCAATGAATTCGATGATTTCGCAAGTTTTGTCAGTCCGCAAGTAAGTTACCTCTCAGTTAGGGGAAATGTCACCTGTATAACATCATATGAAGACCTACACATGCTATGCCACTACACGTAAGTTTTGAGAAAAAGGAAAGGAAATGTTTAGACATTGCATTCTACGCATTGGGATAAAGAACATTAATTTATAAATACACTTGCGGCGAATCTTTAAAATAAATATCCAACATCTAGATACATCTCTGGGGCGTCAAAATACACGAACACTTTAATTTCATCAGAAATGTGGAATAGCATGTCCACATTTCCTTCATACCACAAGGCCTTCATATGTTTATTAGCAAAAAGTTCCATGTTATTGTTGTGACAGTTATTCTCATTTATTCTGTATACAAATATGTCATTTGTGCAATACGTATGTATGTCTAATTGTTATTCCGGACTTCATCTGCATTTCCATCAAATTTGCCATCATGTTTATATATTACAGAGATCAACTCTAAACCCTTACGACTTTCGTATTTCAACAAAAGTGGCTTGGAGGTTACCAGGATTTTATTCCCAGATTTTTTATCGTTTTCCTTGTAACTTTGATCGAACATCTGAACACTTCTACCATCTCTCTCCCGCGATCGAGAGAGAGAGAGAGAGAGAGAGAAGAAGAGAAGTAGCTTCTGCCTGGCAAGAGGCCCCCGCCAGATCGGCGCGCGTTGTTTAACCCTGCCGCGCACAATGGTTCTCGTTGGAAACATCCTCCTGCCTGCCAGTCGCCCGTCATAACATCTCGACCGCTGGCAGGCGCGCTCGCATCGGGCAGCGTCTTATAAGCGGCGTGGCGCTGGCGGTCTACGTCAGCGGCGCACACTGGCCCGAAATGGGACACGAGGCACTCGGAGCGAATCACACATTTAAAATACTAAAGGTTTTTCTATATACATGATCTTTCTACTCAACAAAATTCTGTGATTTGGTTTTAAACTGAAAGATAGCGAGCCCTGGATGTGTTATCAATTGTTCTTATTAACTAGTTTTATTTTAAAAAACACTAAATTTTAATAATATATTAAAATTAGTAGAATGAATGCTCCTGTCATTTGTTCATTACGTCAATTTCAAGAACAACTTCAATAATTATAGTTGGTCTTAGTCGTTTGTTTAGCAATCGAAAGCAGTCTACATTTTGAAATGTATGTGAGGTTATAGTTGCCGAAGCGAACATAGCGAGTTTGTTGTTTTTATAGATCGAAAATTGTTTTGCAAAAACTAATGAGTGTGTATAAACGTAATGTCCGGAAATCTTTTGACACGTTTCATCAGCCAAAACGTTTTAACGATCGTAATTGTATATGAAGAATTAGGTTTCTGAGTTTAGAAAGAAATTCTGCTATCCGCATTTTGCCCACTACAACGTACATGAACGGTATAAAAATACGTACATAAACGGTATTATTGATATAAAAATAACATTTCAATTACATTTTTGCTATAATGTTTAAATCTTACTTTCCCACTGAATAGTGATTCTATTGACCCAGAATTTTTAAACTTCTCTCATTGCAATAGTCTTGGAGTATAAGAACTGAACGACATGAAACGGTATTTTGGGAGTTATATATTTTCCGTAGAGTGCATATGTAAGATGTAAAACAGGATCCTGTAGAAAAGGATTATATTCCTGAATGTACAGTCCGTTGTACTACGATTCGTATTATTATTCTATCTGGTTGATGTATTTTAATATTTGTCCAATTAATCACTATTCTTTATCCCACCCACCTATCACTAAAGCATTGCGCCCTTTTTCGTGGTTTCGTTTGATTGATTAGTGATTTCGAGCCCGTCAACGGATAAAGTCATTATTCCCGTAAGTGTAGTTCATGTTTTTTACCGCGGGGAAGTGGCCGTAATCTTCTCCCGCTGAGTGGCGAGATCCCGCGCCAACCTACCATTGGCTTACGAGTTTTCCTCAACAAGGTATCTCCCACCAACGGGGCAACGCCCCAGCCGGGACAAGCTCTAAGCTCCCGACCGGACTTTCGGCATATGTGGTAGGGTAGTGCGTGTAAGTGTTTGTAAGTAAGGGGTGAGGATAGGACAAGGAAGAGGAAGGAAATATCGTGCGCGATCCATGGCCCGTTTTTTAGGGTACTCTTCCGGCATTCGCCTGGTGTTTTCTCGGAACACTACAGATCAGAGCAGCCTGTCACTTGAATTCTCCTCTAAACAGCGAATGAATTCGACCTAGATAAGAAGCTACTCTCAAAATCCCTGCCACCGTCGGGACTCGAACCTAGGACCTCCCTGTCAGTGACATGAGCTGATGCCCTGAGCCCTCTCCCTGTGGTGGTTTCGCCCACTGTGCGGCGCGGGGGTTCGGAGGGCAGTGCGGGGGCGGCTCGCGAGGGGGCGGGGCTGCGGCGCGTGTGCGTCAGCCTGTGCGAAGCGCAGCGTGGGCGGAGTGCAGCGGACAGCGGGGGCGGCGGATGTGGGCGCGGTAACGACTAGGAGGTGGGTGGACCACCAGTAAGATAACGGCCAGAGGGCAAAGCCTGGCAATGATGGGTGGGAGGGGATGCTGTTGAAGATGTGGTTGCAGTGGGGAAGGGAATGGTAATGGAGGATTCGACGGTCGTAATGGAAAAGGAAATTATCGAAAAGTAGGCGAAAGAAAGTGTTGGAGTTGAGCGGAGATAATGAAAATTAGTCTCCTGGCATCATCAAGAACGACGTTCTAGGCCCGGTGAGAAATTCATCAGATGTTGGGAAGAACACGGAAAACTGATAAACATACACATATACACCAACCCCTCCGCTTTACCAGTACTTTTATTCTTGTACGTGCACAACTACGTTCACTCCTTTCGTAAGTGTTTATCGTATCATACATCATATGCGCTTCGACACTATTTGTATTATTTTTCTAGGAGTCAGTTATCCACATGTAGACATTCAAAACGCATGCTTCTAGGCAAATTACCCAAAAAGTATCTAGGTTTTTGTCAATGTAAAGTAGTTTTATGTGTAAGCAATTCACAATTAGAAGCAGTCTGAGGATAACATTTCTTTAACATCATTCTTTTAAAAACTTCAATTTACGTATTAAAAGAAGTTATTAATATGTATGTTAGAAAACAATAACACCGTGAAAAAAAAAAAAGTTTTGAGAAGCACCGCAACACCCGGTGAGGGCGGCAGGCGCGGCAGTGACGGGCTCGCAAGTGGTGGAGTCGACAATGGACGTGGCGAGTCAGGGGAATGCCGCGGGCGAGGGTGCGCACGGAGGCAGTGGCAGTGCGGAGGGGGGGCAAGGGCGGGGGCAGCGAGATCACGGGCAGCGTAGGCGCGCAAGCGTCGACCGCCGACCTCATCCGTGAGGGTCAAGGTGCCACCTGCCCCGCCCCGCCCCGCCCACCCGTCACGTGACCCGAGCGGTGCGCCGACGGCACGTGCGTTGGTGAAAGCACCGAATGCGGCAATCGGAAGGGCGTTGCGCGTTCAACGCGGCCTTCCATTTCCGTGCAAATTATCTTCAACCGAAGCGAATCATCCCTTACAATATAAAGTATATTACCTCTAAATTGGCTGGAAACCCGCGAAAATCTTGAATGAAGTTAGTAAAAGATTCAGACCTATAATCAATTTCTTTTTAGCAGATATGGCGAATTTTATTGGACTGATAAAATATGAAGATAAATTTTTTTTCGTTTTATTCTATTTTTTAAACATAATTTAGTGTCGTACGATGTCTTGTTAGTGCCAAAAGAAATAATTTTCAATTTATAGTTAATACATGTTTAAACTGGCATTTCAAATGGTTCTTTTCTTTCTTTTTTCATTTTTTTCCGTTTCCCACTCCTAATTCTTGCTACTTAGTCTTGTCAAACGAATTTCTTGAATTGTTCCGCAGGTTGGGAATAGTGATGCACGAAAGGCAGGTAAATGTGTAATGTGGAGGTACATTGTTAATACTTCAATGTTTAATCATACAGCAAACAGAAGTTAAACAGGACACAAAACGACGAAATTTCAAATTCATTCTCGTGAATTTTGACTACAAAGATGTAAACTTTTTATCTCTTTAACATTTAAAGCACGTTCGCTATCTTGTCACGTTTTGTGAGCGAAAATAGACATTAGTACTGGCGTTTATAGAATCAATATAATAAGTTCACAATCGTTTTAATCCATTTTCACTTTAATTTCTCAGTGCAATGAAGAAAATTATTTATTTTTCTCCAACAAATAGTTATTAAGACAGAATCAGTACTCAAATGACAATGTAAGTAAATATTGAAAACCTATTTATTCGAATAGTTAAATTTTTCATTGATTATTTAATATTAAGATTTTTTCTAAAAACCGACATTATTTTCTCTTACGTAACATTAAAAATACAAGCACGTTTGAAAGATTTAAATGATAAATTAAAATTGTATTTCATGATGACAAACTTTGCACATTAAAAGACGCATATGTTCACTTTTTTTAATTGTTAGGGTATCATCAATTTTTGTTCAGGGAGTTTATTTCAATAACTGGTTCAACTTTTTTATAACTTTGTTATAAACTTAACTTTTTTCTTCCGACAGGGTTTTCTGTTGGGTTAAAAATACAATGTTAGAAAGTAAAAAGAATTCGCTGTTCTTTCCATTACCTTCCCCAGATGGTTAGAAGGCCGAAGCAGCATGAAGAAAAAGCTGTTAGAAGGGTCGTTAGCGAGGGAACTACCTCACTCAGAGGAACTGACAAAAAAACTTGAAGCAGATGCCCGCGCTTCTGAACATGCCATGCTTCAAAGATAAGTTCTTTTCGGATGCTGCTCCACCCGCATGTAAGTCTGTTCTTTAAGGGAATGTTTAACATGTGTGGAAGCAGAAGAAGATGGGGAAAAGATGTAGAACATGAAATATTTTTTCGATTGAAATCTTAAGCTAATAACGAGTAACATTATAACACATAAGTTTTTGCGGCCTAAACAGTAAAACATTTAATAGAAGTTTTGATAAATTCACATATTGTTTTCGAGTTAATCTTACATATTCCAAAATAAGAATTGAAACGATTTACATTTTGAGAAAGAATTCTGAGCCGCGTAAGACACCGCCTACGACCATATCTGCCATATTGAACACCCCTGTAATACAGCAACAGAAACGTCAATATATACTCCATCTAACATTGCGATGCATCACCGAGAATCCAGAATGCTCTATTACCTTGCTCCGAAACCTGTCCATCGAACTAGCTCCGTAGCGCGTCAGAAACCAATCGAGGGTTAACGGCAATCGAACTGGAACTCAATGTTCCGAGAGAAGTCCACGGTGCTCCAAACTTTCCTCCTCGTAATAACTCCATCAAAAGCTGGTGTCACTCTCACTAATTGCATGGGTAGAGAAACAGGGGATGCAAGAACACGAACACAAACTTTCATGACTATTTTCACGTATTTTCGTTACTGTTATTAGCTAAGGTTCCTTGCTGGATAATATTTTTTGTGTACAATTTTTGTATTGTTTCTCAGTGTGCATGTTATAAAACGGGTATCCCTATAATATGCCCCGGTTGTAGAAAAGCAAGTAAAACCCTCCACCGTAAGTAGGTGCTCCTCAAATTCGCGCATCTGCAATCCATGACCGACGTCAGTGGCAAATTTCTCGGCTTCAAATTGAAAAGCCGTTTCCAAAGTGGCTTGTCTCCAAATATACCGTTTTTCAGATGGATAAAATAGTCAAAGTCAGCCTTGTATTTCAACGGTTTTGGGGTATGGAACTTACGAGACCATCATCATCTTTAAACACAATATACGGCAGCACGATGGAGAAGTGTCTTAAAAATACAAGGAAATACGGAACAGAAATGGAGATATGTCACTTTGGAAATTAGCTCAATAGGAAGTTTTAGCAATGTTTTATTGACGCCAAGTTTTATCCACGGAAATTTTTAATTTATTACTGAAATTAACAAGGAGCACGTGGTAAAAATGTCAAGTTATGTTGCAGCTATTCGTAGATGCAAAAATAGGCTCGGACAATATAATACGAAAATTGCGTCAGCAAACACGATGGCGGTGTCTAGCGGTTAGGGAAGTAGGTGGCAACCTGCCTATTGGTCCTATTCAGTAGCTATGAAAAATTCAGGCTCACAGGCATTCTACCCGTCAGTTCGGGAGCATCTTCATAATATCTTTCTCACGTGTTCTTAACTTTGTCCACCAACGAACGGCAAAACATTCTGAGTACTACACTTTATAGTTTATCAGTCTGAATTTTATGAAACAAATATCATCAAGATACGAGGATGTCAATGAATATGTCTTTAGTAAAATAAATAAATTAAATTTTTAAAAAGAGATTGAGACCAACACTACTGAATATTCTTGAAAATATTCGAGGGGAATATGTACCCTCGTCACATAGCCAGAGACGCCCGTGCCTGATACAATATCTGATTGTACAGATTTTGTTCAGAGAAATTAATCAAGCGTCATTTTCCCCACACAAAAAGCGTCCAGTCTTGTCGGTCATGTTTTTGAGCAAGCGCGGAAGAGGATGGAAATTGTAACGTGTGTATCTCGCTCTAACGACGCATCTCCGGCGGGGGCGGGGGCGGGAGCGGCGCTTTGAAGGCGCTGCATCCGCGGCGCCGGCGGGCGGGCGGGCGCCCGCGAGGGCCTTTCGTCAGTCGGCGGGAACCGGCTCGGGGCACCACGCCCGCCGGGAATACGACGCAGCTCATTGCCCTGTTAAAATCCATTTACTGCTGCCTGCGCCGGGGGGTCGGCCGGGGTCGCGGGGCCATAGGGGCATGCAGGCGCCCCATGCTGCCCCCCGGACGGCCCTCTACTCCCCTCCTCCACCCCTCTCCCGGGCTTTGGAATGAAGGGCCCGCTTCAGTAAGCGGATGAGATGAAGAGGTCGAGGGCTATATGTTAAGTTCTGGTCCAAGTACGCACTGCGATGGAGAAGCTTGTTAAAGTCACTTGTTCCAGTCGACCACCTTAAGTTCGTTAGTGATGTTCTTTATTAAGTAGAGCGAGGGAGAGGTTTGTTTTTCATGAAGATTTAATTCTCGGTTTGCTCAGATGTGTACAGCTTTCTTTTCTCAAAAGGTTCCATGACTCATTAAGAGAGATATGATAATTAAATGCTTTATTTACAAACGTAAAAGTTCAACAGTTTTGTAAATCCATTAGTAATAAAATTTTTAAAAGTTTTATAAATTTTCGAGTCATAATTTACGTTTGTAAAAAATGCATATTATCCTGAAAATTCATTATATTATGTTGCTGAAATCTTGAAATGCAAATCTAAAATTTGGTCCAAGAATATCGTTTCATTTATGAAAGTTTGAATAGTACAACGTCTTCATTTTCAAATAAAACAACTCTAGCCAGCCTAAAGATAATCAAAAACACAAAATTTATAAAAATTTTGAGCAGTTAGTTCTCCGTTACCCCTGTCAGCCTAAAAAAGAAGCAATACGTTCAACTCTAGTGCATGTTGGGAAGCCAACCTAGCGAGGGGACATTCGCGTTTTTTGACCGACCGGATCCACTAAAGGAAACTACTTCCCTTGACCCTCCTTAACTGACTTTGAGTTTGTTCACCGTTTTTCGAAAACACCCCGAGCCATTACGTCGATATAGGAGGGCTCGTGACGTAATGGCTAGTGCATCCTCCTTCCATCGCGGGCTGACAAATTCGATCTCGTAGAATTTGTGGTGGGCAAAAACTCGGCAGGTTTTCACCTTTTCTTCATCATTCAACCTCACCATCGTCATTATCGCCATCATATACTCATTGGGTCATCAATAATCACCTTAGTAGTTGATGGGAGTCTAAATTCCCTTGGATAATATTTTAAAAAATGTGGTACTCACCGGTGTTCTCGGGGACCGTGGCGTGCTTGACAAAGGCGACATCCCCCGCGCCGCTGGCCAGGCAGCGGAAGGCGCCGGCGTAGCCGTAGAAGGACTCGTTGGGCGTGGAGCTGCATTTGGTGGCGGGGTTGGCTCCGCCTGCGGCAGAGAGACATGTGTGTGATGCTGCTCTGTCAAACACCTCCCAGTGTATCCCAGTTCTATGACGCATAGTCCCCCTCCCTTCTTCAGGAGTGTCATTCTTCCGAATGGCATCTCGGTAAGCGCCTGAACACAAACTCCAGGATCTCTCCCAAAACGTCTAGGGAGGGTCGCAGCTAGAAGTTATGATTTCTCAGATGGTCGAGAGAAAATATAATTTCCCTTCAAAGAAGAGTTGTAGTGCCTGCTTCGACGTATCCCTATCTAACTGGGGACCTCCCAAACGACTCCGGGTGATCTTATATCCCCCTCCAACTCCCCCTTTAGTACCTCTGAACCCATTTTGGTTCTAGCAACTTATATATTATATTCAAGAATGATTGGATATATTCAAGAAGTAGGAAACTGGGTGGTCGCATCCAATATATCACCAGACAAGACCGTTATGTAGATATTTCGGAGGGTGAGAGGAACCGAGAAGTGTGGAGTAATGCAATACATGAATTAGCATATTTGAAAATGACAGTTTTTTTTCACAAAAACTATTTCACGCACGATATAACATTATTAGAATTTAAAAATTAGAAACCATACATTCAATTTCTAAAGAACTAAAGTAGTGACCGAAGTACTTTCGGGGGAGAGGGGGATTGATACTCCGTGAGCACGCCCCCGCAGCTAAGGTCCTCGGTTCTTCTGCAGGGCTCCTATCGCAGTGAAAGACGGCACGGCCACCCAAAATTAACTGCTTCGACTCCAAAGTTCACTGGCACGTCCGCCGGTGTTTTGAATGCAAATAGTCGCGCCGCTGCGGGGCTATAAACGAATACGTATTTATTTGTTCCGTAAACTTTTCTGAAAGACTCCAGAAGAAATTGCCTCTGGAAATATGGAAGCACGATATATTATGTCAACTTGAGAAGCACATGCTATGTAATGTTTTCTAAATACTGTAGAATCATTCGTTCTTAATAATTTGAAAACATTGGAGCTGAAATAGCTTATCTATTCTCATTTAATAATAAACATAATTATATATTACCATATGGCTTCATTTTAAAATTCCAAACCATTCTGATAACTAGGGAGCGTATTTCTATGATTATGCATTTTTGTGTCCGTTGCTTCAGGGCATAGCTAAGTGAAATCTATTGACATTTGGTTAGTATTGAATGATATGTTAGTGCATATTTGATTTGATTAGTATTGAATGATATTCTACCATGTTAGTGCATATTTGTACATATTTGGCCGATTTTACCTGTTGGTGCATATTTGTGTAATTGTAGGTGCATATTTTGCATATTTCGTTAAAATAGGAACTTATCTCTAAAACGTTTCACCATTTCATAGAATCTATTTATTTTTTAGATCGTTCATTCATTAGAATGAGCTTGCCACAGTTTTTTTCTATAGATGATAAAATAATTGTGCAAACGCAGGACATTTCTTGACACCATATTTTTTCAACCAGGCAGAAGAAATGCAACAAGACATACAATGTACTTCACGAAGGTGAATGTTTACTTCAATTATTTCTCTCGCCAAGGAAGACAGATTGTATTATGTTGGCACAAATATATATCTTTTCATTCTAAGCATGTTTCTTCTCAATTTTATCAAGAAAGGTTTATACAGGCAATGAAATGTTACTTTTCACTGCATATTAAAATGCATATTTCAGAATTTTTAGTTCATAAATGCATATTTAATAGCATATTTCAAGATTTTCAGGGCATAAAAATCCTCTGCCTACTGATAACTAACCCCTCAAATGGAAATGTATGAAGTTGCACCACGTCCCGTCATTAATAGAAGTGTAAATATCTTCATCAATATACATTTCTTTAAATACTCACACTCATACATGTAGAGAATTCTAAGATAGAATAATGTCGGATTAAATAATGTAACATCTAAGTGGGTACACGGCGTGCAACAAGTCACAGTGAACACATGAAAATTTAATGGTCGCGTTCTTGTCTGCATTAATACATTTGCAGTTTACACTACATTTTCACATTGTAAAAAAATCTTCAAGATATTGTCGTCGATATTGGTCTAGTCAAGTGTATAAGGTTACATCAAAAGTTCAGTTTGTCGCCAGGTTTTAAAAAAATGTAAAAAGGTAAATGAAAAAATATAAATTAAATATGATACTAAATGGATTATGTTAGTTATGTAAGTTTGGATATCAAAATACTGAACTAGTTTTTAAAATTTGTAAATAAGTATTTTTTCCTAATTAAATGGAATGGAATGGAATGAAATGGAATGGAATGTGCTGTTCGCGTGCTCACCTGCAGCGTCGAGGTCGCCGGCGCAGATGTCGCAGAGGCGCTGCGGGTTGAGGCCGCCGGGGTTGTTCTCGGAGGACAGGGCGCCGGGCACGCAGCTACCTCCGGAGAAGAACTCGCCCACCGCCTTGCCGTAGGGGCAGGTGCCCGCCGGCAGCAGGCCCGCCCTCAGCAGCGTGTACACGGGCACGTTCCACCCTGCGGGCACGCGCGACACGCTCACGTTCACGTTCCGCCTCGCGCACACGCACGCGCCGCTGGATCAGCACGTTCTGCAATTGGTCGGGCGACAGGGCTGGGTCCGATTATGCCCAAGCGCACACACACAGGCCTCTCTACGGCAGACACCAGTCTATACGGCGGGAGATCTTTCTTAGACAGCTAGTGGGTACATGGCGCAGTAATGCGAAACGCAGAAGCTCTTATATAACTGGAAGAGTTTCATATTTTTCACGGACGGACGAACTGATGCACATAAACACATATAGATGATTTGAAAACAGACGCCGATACTAGTTGTGTGTCATGAATAACTTAATGTACCGAACTTAATTATATTATTTAATCTACAAAACGTGATCCTCTCTTCAGCGAATAATTTCTTAAAAATATAATTTTGAATTCAATTGATAGTTCATGTCTGTTGCCATTCTCTTGTTAAAATAAGTTTGCTTCCACACCGATATAAGAGTAACACGGGTTTGCAGTAGTAGGTTTTTTTATTACAGAACTGTATTGACTTAAATTTTATTTGCTTAATCTTCTGAATTGAACAAATTTTAACATTCTTATCGCAATGGATCTTCAGTGAACTGTTAATAATCTACGTGTAGCACTTTCTTTCCTTTTCAACATAATAATTTTTTTGTCCGATTGATCAAAAATATTTACAGAAGATAATAATCCCTTACCAAAAGCGAATTTCCATGTTGCTGAACTTTTTTAAGTGACTAACATCATTCACATGAATTGTAATAAAAATATTACAATTGCAAAACGGTACAGAGAATTCAGCATTTGTATCGGTATTTGATGTGTTTGAATATTTGCAACTGTCAACGTCTACTATCGTTGCAAAACGGAACACAAAAAGTTTAGAAAGCGGAAAATAGAAACAGTGGAACGCCATGATCAAAAGATAAAAAGAAATAATAAGTGGCTCGCTAGGTACTCAAGAATAAAAAAAGGAAGAAATTGATCATGTAAGAAGAGTAGGTAATTTTAAATGAATGCACAATAAGGCACAAGAAAAAATAGAAACACTTCTCAACAAAGGACGGAAACTATAAACAGCCGCATGTATTTCAGAAAGAAGAGAGTTTAAATGTCTCATTCAGAAATAGAGTATTAAATAACAAAGTTGCGTTACTTATTTCTCTTTGCAGACAAAGACTCCAACACATGAGCGAGAAAACTTAAACTTTCAAACATTCACTTGATTTTCATCGAAATGGAACATGGAGGTCAGACGACATTAAATTGTTGGTTTTAAGATAAAATAGAAATGAATACATCACATGTTGATGTGCAACCTTCGTCTCTGTATCGTAAACCTTGCCACACGCAAGTGGTTTGCATATAAAGCGCTTGGTGTATGCGTTCCGTTTACCAGTTTAACTACAATACTGGAGAACAACGATCATTATCCTTCAGAAAATGAATCATGTGTTCCAACCCCTAGCTCGCCACCACTGTAATCGGATTCAGGCTCAAGTGCTGAAGGTTATGCTTGCAAATTCTTAAGTCATCAGCTGCTTTCATCGTTCACTTGGTTCGCGTGGACTCTATCGCGGTAAAAGAAACCTGCTCTAAAAGTATTATTCCTCTGCCTATTTTTGCAACTTTGGTTTATAAAAACACTATGACTGTTCTGAAATAAATTCTAATAATACAATTCAAATGAAGGTATTAACGTAAACATGAAGGACACTTCCAATAGTCACTTTTCCAGGCATTACATTAGACCTGTTAACCTTTTTCTGACAATACCAACAATGTATATTTTAAACATATGGATATATTTGTTTTGCACACCTAAATTTTAAGCAATGTTGCCAAGCCTTGAGAAAAAGTGAGGGAGAGCGAGCCAGGGAAAAGAAAGAAGGATGGAAAGGGCCGTGGCAAAACACAACCTCACTTTGGTTGATGAGAAATTTCACGCGTTTCTGATTGGTAGGGGAAAGAACAATCAACGTATGGAGACTGTGGCACTGAGGGAAAGGGGATTGTGCAAAGTGTGGGTTGAATGACGAGTAGAGGAAACAATTTTCTAACAACGGAAATGAATGGATTTTCAAAATTCATGAATGAAATAACTTCAACTGTGTCGTGCTGATATCGAAAGAAACTGAAGACCATCAATTTTATACATTATTTACTGCGCAAGAATTGTTCTAGACTTAATTTTTGTTGATGGGATTCCGAGTTGGTCAGAAATAGATTGGAAAGATCTTTCACTTTCATTTAAACAAAATATCACTGTGTTACACTATTATTTCATTTTCCTCAAATAATTAACCTATTAAAATTATAATGGATAAATGTGGTTTTGTATTCGTCATTTAACTGGTATGAAAAAGTGCGCAGGCTTGCTAAATCCGACGAAAGGCATGCAACTTATTTTTTCTGAGGTTGAGACATTTACTTTGGCGCAAAAGAGCACTGCAGAACTTGATTAGTACCTGTCCTCTACTCTAACGACGTTCTCGTAAGAGAGACACAACTCTATTGCTTCACACTCACGAATGCTCGTGGAGTAGAGATAGTAATCATGACATTATTATTATTATTATTATTATTATTATTATTATTATTATTATTATTATTATTATTATTATTGTTTTTATTATTTTTAGCGATGTAAGAAGGCCATCAAAATGTCTGGTGACGTATAGGCCATGATGAACGTGATGATAACGTGAGTCATTCATGGAGTGATGTGCATCATTATTTATTTGTACCTCTGTTTATTAAATATATTTTGTAGGCTGAGCAAAAATTCTAAATATATAATTATTGAAATTAAGAAATGAATTAGGAAACATCGATAGGGAAGAAAGGGAACATATTGCGTTTGCAAGAGGAAAGGAGCCGACGTTTCGTTCTTTCCAGGGATAAACGTTGTACAAATGAAATCCGTCGTGGAAAGAGCGGAAGTTAACGAAGCCGTGGAAGTCATCCTTGTGCATGTGGGCACAAATGTATCGAAGAGGCAACCTATCTTCGACACTGTGAACCAGTGCGTAGAATTAGGCCGTGCTCTGAAAAGCAAATTTAAAAAGGCGCGAATTGTTCTGTCAGGTGTGATGCAACGCCGAGATGTGCACATCGGCAGGACATGGCAAATTAATCAAGGGTTACGGTGGGCCTGCGGAAAGATCGATGGTATTTTCGTAGATCCAAACCACTGGCTGGGACAAGAGGACCTCGCACGGGACGGTCTGCATCTAAATTTCCGCGGTGCATGGAAGTTGGGTCGCCTGCATGACGAGGTCATTCAGTCATGCTTGCGAGCTAAGTGACTGCGCGCGAGGAAGGCTGAGGCATTGGTGCTGGCGGAGGTGGAGGCGGTGACAGTGGCGGCAGAGGAGGAGACGACGACGGCGGCGGCGGCGGCGGCGGCGGCGACGACGGCGGCGGCGGAGACGACGACGACGGCGGAGACGACGACGACGGCGGCGGCGGCGATGACGACGACGGCAGCGGAGTTGACGGCGGCGGCGGAGACGACGGCGGCGGCGGCGGCGGAGCCGGAGGCGACGGCGGCGGCAGAGACGACGGCGGTTGCAGCTTCGGGATCCGCGCATTCCCGAGTACACTTTCAGGTGAGGAAGGGATTCATTAGGTTGTTGCAGGTGAACTGTCGTAGTATAATCAATAAAGAAATAGAGTTTTGGAATCTAATTGATGCCTGTGATCCCGACATAGTGATAGGGACTGAGTCGTGGCTAACTCAGGAAATCGAATCCTCGGAAATTTTTCATTCTGATTACAAGATTTTTAGGAGGGATAGAAATAGTAGAGGTGGCGGTGTCTTTATTTGCGTCAAAGCAGACATAAATATTAGATTAGATTGGGTTAGTACAGATTTTGAAATGATGGGAATAGAAATTACTACTTCAGGAACCGTGTTAGAAATTATTGCATGCTATAGGCCACCGGGTGACGGCTACGAAATTTTGGAAGATATCATACAAAGAACGGGAAATGAAAATGGTCATCCTATTGTTATCGGAGGAGACTTGAATATTCCTAGCGCAAACTGGGAGGGAGCCGTGAGCGAGGCGAAAGTCCAAACACTTGTTAACAGACTAGTTTGGGATAGGGGATTAGCCCAGGTAGTACGGTGCGCGACGCGGCAGGACGCGGTTTTGGATGTTTACCTAATTAGGCCGAAAGATCTTTTCATAACTTGTGAAGTCGTTGAGGGAATTAGTGATCACAAAGCGGTTCTTCTTGATTTAGACGAAAATATTTCAAGGAAATGTATTGCGACAGGAACGAAAGTGCGTCAGTTCAAGAAAGCAAACGTAGAGGGGCTTCATGAGTTTCTTAGAGAAAAATACAACAACTTTCTGAGAACAGAAGAAGGTATGGAAGAGATATGGTGCGCATTTAAAGATATTATAGACGAAGCTTTGCAAAAGTTCGTACCATGCAAAACTCTAAAAAATAATCCGGATCCAGAATATTATAATTCAAAAATTAGGCGTATGAAGAGGATAACGAGAAATGCATTTAAAAACCGAAAACGCAGTACCGAGCATATGCATATTTTTAGAAATTGTTCGAAAGAATTAGAGCGAGAAAAGAAAATTGCTCAGGAGACGTATTTAAAAAACATTCTAGACGAAAAGGGAAATAACTGGTCAGGATTTTACAAATATGTCCGTAGAAGAAAGGGAAACAAAGAGTATATCCCAGTTGTTCGTGAACATCAAAACACACTCATCACAGGCGACCGGGCAAAAGCTAACGCATTTAATAGGTATTTCAGTTCGGTTTTCAAAAGCAATACGAACCATCCACTTATTCAAAGGTATTCGGTTACAAATCAATTTAATATTGAAGTAAACGTTCTACGTAATAAAGTAAAATTTATGAAAAATGGTAAGTCAAGGGGTCCAGACGACATTTCTACGGACATAATTAAACTAGGAGGAGAGGCAATATTACCGTACTTAATTAGAATATTTCACGTGTCTATGAACAATTCAAAAGTACCTGAAGATTGGAAATTAGCTTTTGTAGTACCAATCTTTAAAAGTGGGGACAAAACTATACTAAGTAATTATAGGCCGGTAAGTCTCACGTCAGTGGTCTGCAAACTTATGGAGCATCTAGTTGCGAGTTACATTAAGCAAGAGTGGGAAGTCAAAAAATGGCTCTATCATGGCCAACACGGATTTAGGACTAATTATTCATGCGAAAGTCAGGTAGTAACGCTATTTCAGGACCTAGCAGATGAAATTGACGCGGGCGGGAGAGTAGACGCAGTAGTTATAGATTTTGCCAAAGCGTTCGATGTTGTTCCACACGACCGACTTGTTCAGAAATTAATAAATTCAGGCATCGATCCCAGGGTGGTGGCGTGGATTAGCGAGTTTCTGCGTGACAGGAAACAGAAAGTCCGAATTGGGCAAGAGTTATCTTCCTGCGCAAGCGTTACGTCAGGAATACCGCAAGGGAGTGTCATTGGACCTCTTCTATTTCTAGCGTTCATTAATGATTTGCCAGCGCAATTAATTTCAAATGTTCGGCTATTTGCAGACGATTGCATAATATATCGCATTATAAATTCGAAAGACGATGAAAATATGCTGCAACGGGATCTTGATGCATTATCTTACTGGGCGGAAAATAATGGTATGACCATAAATAGTTCTAAAAGCAAATCTATCACTTTTGGCAGAGGTCACAATTACAGCGTAACAAATTACCGTTTAAGTAACGACATTATTCCGAGAGTTTCTTCGTGTAAGTACCTAGGTATCCATTTCGATAGTAAATTAAGCTGGAAAAATCACGTAGATTTTGTTGTAGGGAAAGCGTGGAGATCTCTTCATTTTGTAATGCGTATCTTAAAAAAGAGTACAGTAAACGCGAAGGAAATTGCTTACTTGTCGCTTGTTCGTCCGATAATGGAATATGGAGCAATTTGTTGGGATCCGCACAAAATTATGCAGTGTAAGAATTTGGAAAGGATTCAGCGTAGAGCAGCTAAATTTACTTTCAGGGACAAGAAAAGGATAGGGTGGGATTCACTCGAAAACAGGCGAACATTGGCAAGACTTTGCGCCTTGTATAAAGCTTATAGCGGTCATCCAGCTTGGAAAGAAATTAAACGGCGGCTAAATTTTCCTACGTACATCGGTAGAGGTGATCACAGGCACAAAATAAATTTAAGACCGCAGAGAACGGATGTCGGGAAATTTTCTTTTACAAATAGAACGATAAGAGATTGGAATAGATTGCCTGCAAAAACCTTTGAACCCTTTCCTCGAAGCGTTCAACAATTTAGGAAAGTAATTTAGGGCATTTCTAAGTTTGAGGTAGTTAACTAGGAATATTAAGTTATACAGTGAAGTGAAGTGAAGGGAAGTGAAGTGAAGTGTTGTGCAGTGTAGAGCAGAGAAATAATGAAGGTGTTTTTTTAGTGTAATAGTGAAGTGAAATGAAGTGAAGTGTAGGCAAGTGCAGTGCGGTCTTCATTGTTTAAGCACTCAGTGCTGTTTTAGATTGACGTTTCTTTTATCTTTTAGGTAATTTAATGTTTGTTTTTAAGATTCACCAGTTTTTATATTATTATTATTATTATTATTATTATTATTATTATTATTATTATTATTATTATTATTATTGTTTTTATTATTTTTAGCGATGTAAGAAGGCCATCAAAATGTCTGGTGACGTATAGGCCATGATGAACGTGATGATAACGTGAGTCATTCATGGAGTGATGTGCATCATTATTTATTTGTACCTCTGTTTATTAAATATATTTTGTAGGCTGAGCAAAAATTCTAAATATATAATTATTGAAATTAAGAAATGAATTAGGAAACATCGATAGGGAAAGAAAGGGAACAAACGTTTTCGTAATCAATATATTGGAGTTGCAAACTTTCGGTACTGTTCGGTTCTCTAAGTGTGCAAACTTGTTCTTAAAGTAAATATTTTCGATCTCATCATTTAATGCGTTAATCGTCTGGGACATCTTTGCTACTACTCTTGCCACCAGTGCCGATATGCTCTGCAGTCCGTATTAGCTGGTACCCTTTGGCAACTGAAGTAAAATACGCAGCACTGCTATACCTTCTATAACCTCACGGAATGAAATGAAGAGCAGAGGGAAATTGTTGAGAGCCCATTTTAATCAAAATGAACTGGCAGTGAAACCGTATTGTTTAACCAACATAATATTTTTAATTACTCCAAGAACGGAAAATGGGTGAATTATTCCAAAAAGTAAGTGATGAAGCAAGAAAGAGAAGTGTCATTATAAATGAGCTGTAAGGCAAGGGTCCACTTAGTTGGCTGCGTCGACCCTCATCATTTTTCCTCGTACTCTCAACTTCACAAACCCTGCGTGCTCACCTGCGGTGCGTCCGTAGCCGGTGTGACAGGATTTCTTTCCACGCAAGTCGGTGAGAGAGCGAATGGACGACGACTTCTTGACGACAGCGACAGAGTAGTACAGACCCTGGTGCTCTCCGTACAGTTCAGTCAGCACCGGGCGCAGGTTGAATTCTCTGAGAATGAAAAATACGTCTCATCAGACCCAGAAATTTCCTCAATTAACTACTACAAACTGAAGGCCGCTTTTGTTAGATTTAACTCTTGAATTATTTCTAGAGATGAGTTAAACAGTTAAATTCTTTCCTAGTTTTTGGAATTATTTAAAATGTGAATTTAAAGAATTATTTTAATATTGAAACATGTGTCATTGGTCTCGTGAAAAATATTGAAAACCTCTCATAAGGAATACAGCCAAATAGTATATCCAACTTTTAGGCATGCTTCAGGGAACAATCTTCAACAGTATAAAAACCGTTGTCCCATACCACTCCCTGCACCACTAAATGAAGTAATATTAACCACAAACGTTTGTTTTAATAATTTTATCAAAATATTAAAGTGTCAACTGTGTTTTGTGAATTTAAATTTGGGATAGGCAGGAAAAAATGTGGGTTCTTTGATGTTTTAATAAAACTATTAATACACGTTTGTGGTGAAGATTATTTCATTTATCCAACTCTACTAATAAAATGTGTCAAAGGAAGTGGTATGGGAATAATGGATCTACATGATCTCACCTCCCATCCGTATTATTCGGCCTAACGACCTCCTAGATATTCTCCATTATCGTTGACGTAATAGGATGTCTTACGACACATTTCGTAAAGATCTGGAAGTATTATCCATTTTGATTATCGAAAATCAAACTTTACGACAATATTTTTCGTATTAAGAATTAGAATATGTCTTTTCTAATAATTCATTCCACACTGTTAACTACTATCGACATTCATTTCTCGTTTTTCGCAGTCTGAATGGTCAAATTTAACCAAAAATAATAGTAGATTGGATTCTTTTACAGAGACAATCAACCAAGCCTTATTTTACGTGGCGATGCTCAGTCCTACTTCTCCGCCTGACCGCATATATTTAGCTATACCCGAGAAAAAAATGTATAAAAGGTCACACAAAGGTCACTTTGGTCAAAAAACAGACGATTTGAATTAGCTCAGACGCTTCTCTTGGCTTATGATTTTACATGCAGTAAATCTACAGCGAGGAACATACAGTTTTACTTCCTCTCCACTGGAAGGCGTACGAAGGATTTTTACCGGATTTAAAGTGGATAAAACATTGTATGAAATACCTTACGATTTATATTTAAATACAGAAAACCCTCACTAACATGAATTCCAAGGTATCGAAATAATCGGAATTCGTGTTATCAGAGTATTATAAATGTCCATCATACCATGACCGAATTTTTGATCAAATTATGGCTAAATTCATGCTAACGAGGGTTTACTGTTGATACATTTTTTTTACTTTTCGAAAGTGGTCGAATGTCGACTTGGCTGTGGGGTACTCACGTGCGCGCGACGTGCGCCTCGCCGCCGTCGACGGCGATGATGTCTGCGTGGCCGTCGCGGATGGCGGCGAGGCAGGCGTGCGGGCCGCCCTCGCGCAGCTCGCAGCCGAACTCCGGACGCACGTCGCGGGAGAAGGCGGCAGCGGCCAGCGTGCGGCACTTGGCCAGCTCGGCCTGCGAGCGCACGCACACGCGCACCACGGCGCCGCCGCGCCCGCGCCCGATCACGTCCGTGTAGTTGGCTGCGGACACACACACACACATCGTAGAAAAAAGTCACGTCGCGTCCTCAGGAAATGAATCGGGCCATTGACACTCGGGAGCATATAAGTATTTTGTTAGGTTCAAGGAGTAGGTAATTTGGTAATTTGGTAATTTTGTTAGGTAATTGGCTAAATGTCAACCCGCCAGTTTATGAAGGGATATAATTTTTGGGGGGAGGAGGGTATTTTTGGACCCCATTATAATTAATTTGTTAATATTTTCTTGAATATTTGCAGGATAATTTGAGTCTTCTATATAGGCCTTCGTGCTCTTATTAAACAGATACCAAACCATTTTCATATTTTTTCCAAATTTTATTAAAGAGTTATTAGGTTTTTTCGTTACACGAGACCGGTTTGATCTAACGTATTCGTAAAATAATGCCTGTTATTTTCCCATTCTCATTTGAAATATCTGGTCATGAACTTCAAAAAATATGTCTGCTACCCTCAATATTAAGTTTATCTCGAAATCACTTTCACAAACTCTTATAAATATTTCTGAAGCATTACGTATCAAAAACGTAGGTAACGTACGGTAGAGGTTATTCCATATACGAAATATTTAATATGAATAAATTATATTTATTATGTTATTGAAAATATCGTATAAAATGTATCCTTACATAAAATCAATTCTTTACAGTCAGTATATTGCCTTACACATTCGTGTTTACCTCTTATAAACGTCAGAATAGCTTGGGATCCAAAAAGAACCCAGGTATAGTACTTGATAGTAAATACAAAACGGGGGATTTGTACGTTCTGAATAATTTCAGAAATTTACATTTTCAGACCTACTTGTTTGATTAAAAGAAAACAATTAGTTTGTTAATCAACTAATGAACTCTGACATTTTTTTACTTTTTCTCAATTAACTTAAATGGACGCATAGAATCTGAGGTGGTTCTTTGCTTTGCTTCTGAACATAAATGCAGCTTCATTGTGCGCACATTTTGGTGAGCTCTACTTTTGCTAATTGGGGAGAAATACAGGTAGAGAGATTTTGTTTTAGTAATAATGCCATAAAATCAAATATAGTTTTTTGTTCATGATTCCACTGCGTTGTACAGTCACAAGCATTAATAAGGTCACAGTTAAACTGTAAAATTCCTTTGAGTTTTCAAATGAGTTTATTTATAAAATTTCGATTTAAAAAGTAACAATTTAGTTGAAAAAAAATTACTCAATGGAACCTTGAAAAATATTCTAAATTAATGTGAGTCAGAAACACTTATTAAAATCAAAATTATAGTCCAATTGGAGGTGCAAATACGTTTTCTATTACTCTAAAGCAATCATTCCTTTTTTTCAACTGTTTCCAGCCACCGTGGTATCTTTATTCATAAACCAACTATATTCATTGAACGAGAGAGGTAGATATTTTGGAATTCAAGAAAATTCAATTATATTTCTCACCCAAATTTTATAGATGTTTATGGACGTCGAACAAATAATTGCAGTTCATTCATCTAACGCAAAGCAAATTTGTTTCGCGATTTTCATCTTCGGAAGGTCATGATAAAATGAAACCGCAAATGTCGGTGTATAACTGTCAGATTTATTACTTTCGTTTTGGAAATCGAAAATGAAACCACGTGACCTATGTTGCAAGAACAATGTGCCATAGGACTCGGTCCCAAGCCAAGCATTCTGATATGAGATGAGTATATGAGATTATGATAAATCTATGAGTCCCAAAAATTAATTTTTCTCCATTTTCAGGTGGAATAAATATGTGTCAACAGGGAGGAAAGCACCAATAATGTTATCTTCAATGTTTTGAGTAATCGTAGAAGACTGCACGATATTTATTAATATTTAATAGTAATAATTCCGTTCACATACGATTCGCCTAGACATCTCCAGTGTTGGGTAGTTTGAGAGACGTACTAAAGAAATCTCTACTTCAAGCAAGGAAACAATACAATGTGACAGTGAATACTATCTGCAGTTACTTCACTGCTTATGGCTTCACCACGCATCTCATATTCATGCAAATTTCTCTTGGCAAAGAGTGCCTGGTACTTCTATCTTCACCTGTGCTGTAGCACCGTTGCATCTACCTGTCGCTCTCTTAGAAATGGAAATTTCCCGTGCGAGCTCTACGTTTAGCAGATTATCTCGTGTTTGTATCTCTGCTCGCAAGGCGTGACCATCTGATAGGCTCCGTTATGTATGAAAAGAAGGTACCAAGGATGTGTGGATCTTCTCCTTTCTCGACAATAAGGCTCACTTGTCCATTACGTTGCCATTCCTCTTATTTGCATCGCTTCATACTTAATTAATAAATGAGCGTTGTTAAAAGTTTCTCCTCTGAATTAAAAATCATGTTTTTTACGCTTCATGTTATCTCTTAGCTTTACTATAATTAATGTTGAGCGTTCATAAGAAAGACAAACTGATGATAATATCACACATAAGATTAGGAAAACTTAAATAACAATCTCTAACGAAGATTATCAATGACAAACTTAACAAATGAACGCCAAGAATGTAAATATTTCACAAATATTAAAATTATCTGAATACTGATCATAAAAATTAATCAGCAGTTTGTGATATAATACGCCCCAAACCTGAGTTTGAAAGTTTTAACTGATGCTTAATTTCTGGTTGAATCTCGGATCACACTAAAGAAACAGTTTTATAGAAAACCTTTGATTCCGAAGAATTAAAATATTTTTAATAATAAACTGTTAATTTCATTTGTGCTAGGCAACCGTTGAAATTGTCTGCCTTCAATATCTAAATACATTGGTGAAATCCAACAAAACTTAATCAACCTTTATATATTGATAGTGTATCCTAAGCTAAGCAAATAGAGGTAACAACAAATATTTCATTCTGAAAGTAATACTCTCATTAAAGTGTACTCTAGATTTTTGAAAAAATATAATTTTGGAATTTTACAGAGTGCTTCTCTATAGCATAGAAAGTTAACTGTTGTAAAGTGTAAACAAGGAAACCTAGAATTCATAGATATTGAAGGTCACTCTAGAGAATAATTGAAGTATTGTTCGAAAAATTGGACTGCTGCAAGACTCTTTTCATGAATCCAAGTATGAAATAGTTTTTTCAACGTCTATGGCGACGGAACGTACGAAACTACACCTTGCAACACCGGTTACGAAAATTACTTCCGGGTCTGTAGCGGTGCTTTGATTTTGGAAAATAGCACAACGTTTCGACGAAAGAGAGAGAGAGAGAGAGAGAGACCGCGACGAAATTGAAAAATTACTAACAGTTCTGTCTACATTCTACAACAACGTATTCCATATAGCTTTATTAAAGGGTTTCCGATTTTCGGTATACTCGTACTGAACATACGAGACGTCTCTGTACGATACGTTTGGGTATGACGAGATGACACAGACAGTGGTATCCTAGTCACAATCAAAGGCATCAGCCTTTCTAGTAACATAATCTACTTTGGTTACCAACAACTCGAAGTGAATAAATTAAAGAGATAGAGCATCATCCCAAAAGATCACCTCTGTCGCGTATTTACAACGACCAACATCAAAATTTTACCTCATTAAAAGAACCTAAACAGTATTAGTCTGAAAACTATAAAAAAATATGCCACTGTAAACTGGCCTTTGTTTTGGATTCCTCGAGAAAGCTCATGCAGCACGCACGTGACAAGAACAATATAGCGCGGTAAGTTATCTCTGACAAGGTCCTCTCAAACAGAAAGAACTTCGTTACTACGTACACTTATTGTATGCATATGCTAAACGTTTTCACTGCAAGAAAATTTCTATCGAAAAATAATTTAACATTCCACCCCAAAAAAGGTTCATTTTATCTCCTTTTGATGTTTGTGTTTATACTTCTATTTATTTAGAGCTTCATTTGACAGGTCATCACCTGTTACGGTATCAACCAATTGGGAGGTTGAACGTCACCATAGTGACGTCACTATGGTGACGTTCGACCTCCCAATTGGTTGACACCGAAACAGCTGATTTACGTTAACTGAAGATCCGTTTAAGTCCAAGTATAAGAGCTGTTAGTGTTACAAAGCGAGGGCTCACCCTTGTCGAGGTACTGCTGCGGGGAGATGGGCGGCTGCGGGGCGCTGACGAGCAGCGTCTTGTCCTTGATGACGGTGAGCACGCTCTTGAGCCACTCTGCGTCGGAGGCGGCGCCTCGCTGCGAGGCCTGGTCCAGCACGCGGCGCACGTCCTCCACCTCGCTGCCGACAGCGCACCCACCAAATGAACCACTTCATGCTCGTAACTAATTTGCACTTCATTACTTTCCATATGTATGTACGTGTGCATGTATATAATAGGTACGTGTGTATGTATATATGTATGTATGTATAAATGTAATATGCATGTGCGTGTGTATGTATTTATGTGTGTATGTATATATATATATATATATATATATATATATATATATATATATATATATATATATATATATGTGTGTGTGTGTGTGTGTGTACGTGTGTATATATGTAATATGTATATATCTACGTGAGTATGCATGTACATTTCTATGTATATAATGTGTAAATATTTGTGTATATATATATATATGTAGTGTGTATGGATGTACGTTTGTATGTATGTATGTATGTACGTGTGTATTATGTAAGCATTCATCTACTAATGCCCTCTGTCACTACAGTCTTGAGAGAGCAAGGCCCTGCCATGGCTTCTCAGCCTGAAGGCCATGGGCTCGAGAGACGTGCGGTAAGCCGGTCGCAGACACATGCGCCGTCTATTTGACATTCTCTACCTGCGAGACGCTTTCACATTGTCACACGGCTATATGAACATGACATAGCAGTGAAAAGCGACAGTTTTAATGCCTGGCCCCTCCGGGAGTCAAACCCGTAGTCGCAGCATGGAAACCTTGCTCGCTACCCAGCGCGGGTTTTCAAGGCGTATATTTTAAATTTATAATAATCTGCTGGTATATTTTTTATACTATAAATCGTATGGATTTAAGGACACTGTCAGTGTTATGTTTTAGATAATTTTTAAAATATATCAATTGGTAAAAGTATTTAAAAGAAATAAACAAATAATATACCATTTTAAAAATATTTAATTTTTTTAATTCCATACATTAAGACCTGGCTTGGCCCTGTGCTTCAATGAATCACGCCAGGAATATCGTTTTCTTCTCATTGCAAATATACATTAAGAAGAATTTTGTGAAGTGTACTTGCATGAGCAATTGTGTGTATATTAAAAATCAAGAGGCAGAGCATCTCAAAATTATAGGCCAAACAACAAAATACCTTTACCCACAAGAAACAGAATATCGTACTGCGGCTTCATATTCTATCTACTTCCTTCCCATAGAAACGCCTCACAAAGGAGTTGTAAACTGTTTCTCATAAAGCAAGCCCCACTTCGCCCCGCAACTCCCGCAGTGTGGCGGCTTCCCTGTTTTCCGATTAATAAGCGTAACTTCTGTTATAGGAAAAGTTTTTATTAAATTGGTGATCTTGTTTTACCTTTCGCAATCACCACCTCAGGCTCGTGTTATTTACATTCCAAAATGCGATATAACTCGTTTAGGTTAGGGGAGTCCTATATTCGGAAAAGAATATTTGTTCATCAGGGAGGTGCTGAAGGCTACATTTGAGGTTTCCCTTTAAACACGGAAGAGTGAAAAAGTTGGTTGGTATAACTTTCAAACTCTTCAGTGACCTGTAGCAATTCGCTAGTTTCTCGCATTAAAAATTACAAAATGAGAAATTACTTTTGTATGCGAAATTGTGAAAGGAGACTTTTTGTATTTTTACCCCATTTATCATCCGTTTTTTGTATTTTAGATAGAATTATAATGCTGTGTCCTTGCAAAAATGTAGCATTAACAAAACTTTCCGATTATTTAAAACTTAATATTATTACATTCGAATTCCATTTGTGAACAGTTACTGATCCTAAATTCAACAACTTGGAACTATGTTTTGAGTTTATAGTTGAGATAAAATGTTAGAGGAAATAAAACAAAAAGCCTTTAAACATATGCTGATTTAGGTTTCTAACGAAGTTTAAGAAATGTAGACAAAAAACCTGTTTCTCAAACAATTTTGAAGTTCAGTACCATCTTTGTGAGTAGCGTATGTGACCTACGCGTTGGCTTGCAGTGATTTCCCTCTCCAAGTGTCTCCCCCTCCAGCTTCCCAACCGCGTCGAGCTCTAAGCTCATGTCATACATAGTGCATGTAAGTGTAAATGTGTCCAAGTGAGAGGAAAGGAAGGACAAGGACAAGGAAGAAGAAAGAAAGATCGCGCCCGGTCCCTGGCCCGCTTTTTATGGTACAGCTCAGCGTTACCTAGTATTGATCAGAGAATCCACGAAAAACTACCGATCAGAGTTGCAGACCGCAAGAATTCTCGTAAAGACAGCGGCTGAATTCGATCGAGATATGTAGGTTGTTTTTATATACATAAATATATGATCCCTTTCTTAATTGGCTTAATTTACAAAACATCATACGAAATTTTCAGATTATTAGTTTTTATTTAATTTTAAAAAAACGTTTCGACAATGTTTGTGTATTGTGATCATCAGGCTGTGGAAATAATAACGTAACAAAACAATTAAACTAAAAACAAGACAACCATTTACAATATTTCAATATTAAAACGGATGATGAATTTTATTAAGCAATATTTAAAGATTGTAATTGATTTTCTTGTTTTTAGGTTAATTGTTTTGTTACGTCATTATTTTTACAGCCTGATGATGACAGTATACGTCCATCAAGTCCATCTACAATCATTTGAATGTCTTAGTTTGGCCCAATAATTGCGAATTCGTTTAATACTGTTCTGCCCACCTGGAAGTTGGGCCGCGTTCGCGAGTCTGCAAAAGACGCTGTGGAACCGAGCCTGCCCTCCAGTGAATGTTGAAAAGAGTCTGTCGTAAACGACGGTATTCGCCTGAAAACGAAATCGTCTAAATACTGAGGATCTGTGACTGAATTTCAAAAAACCCTAATGAACCGAAAAATTTGTGATTCATTCCAAGAAGCACCACAATCTCAAGAGTCGGAAGAGGAATTACAGGAAGTGAGAAATCGACTAGAATGGGAAAAAATTGAATTCGTTTTGTATGAATAAAAAATCATTACAACGTCCTTAAAATAAAGTAAAATAACATGAAAAATTAAAATTAAAACCGACAAAACGTCTGAAATTTGAATTCCATTCTTATCTCATTGTTAGCAGGAGAATGTCATGACAAAGAAAACTTCACAATTCGAAAACTGAATTTGAAAAGAGATTTGTGATGAGTTCGTACCTGGTGATGTCTCCGTTGGCGATGAAGCCTTGCCAGGGGCGGGCGGCCCAGCGGCAGGCAGGTCCCAGAATGGGTCTCTTGGAACCGTCGGGGCACAAGTAGGCATAGTCGTTGGGGTTGTAGCGGGTGGCGTTGGTCACTTCCAGTGGACCGCCCACAGGGATCTACAAATTCAGGTTTTTATAATATTTGGGTGATTACATTCGATATTAATTAAACCTGCTATCTGATGCGAGTGGTGCAAGAAATCAGTGGGTTAAATCCGCAGATATCGAAAGTTCAATATAAAATTGCACTTGTAGGCAAACATTGAAATAGAAACTGCTATACGTTCGTTGTAACAAATCATATTTTTTATAAATAAACTGATGTATTAATTTATTTTATTAAACATTATTTTTTCAATCTGCTGTTGCAATTGTTATAAATTCATTTTCTCAAATACAACCGTATTAAAAAACTGATTTACAGAGATACTGTTACTTAGTTTATCTCTGTTCTAACTCAGGTTTGTTTCCACCTTAAGCAATATCAAACACTGAAAAGTTTCAACAGGATCTCTTCGAAAATTACACCAAAAATATCTCTAATATGTTCTTCAAACAATACGACTACGGTGAAATGAAATGTTATATTGCGAGTGAAATGAAACAATGCTAAGTCAACCCTGAAGGAAGTGAAATGTATATCAATAACAGTGTAAAGCCCTCTCTGTTCTAAGAAAATTGTTCATTAGAACTTTCACTTTCATATTTACGATAATTACGATGCATAAAAATTTTAACGCATTAACACACTTCTCTCACCAAATATAAAGACGACTTACGCGACAAAACGCAAACGTGAAAAAATGGCACAGATATCAGTACGACTAAAACGATCAGGACAACTAAAACGAAGAGAACGGTGCACGTTCGTGAAAAGCATGATGAAAAAACATGGATGAGCTCCGATACACTGATTTTCGCTCGTTCTATGCAGCACCAGTTTGCAACACTAATCACATGACCACATCACGGGTATTTCGTTTGAAAATCCAGACACGCTGGCCGTCATGTTGCAAGGCGAGCGATAAGTGTTGAGAAACATTTTGAAAGAGACATAGTGATAATTTTCAATAATGACCAACTGAAAACAACACAATGAAGGTGTAATTAAAATAAAAAGATGCAATATTTAACAAAAATGTTTCTTGTATCTGTTTCAATGACTTGTAAAACAAGATAATTTTGGTATCTGGCTGCATTTAAAATTCCCGCTAATGTTGTGATGCTAACCGGTTCCTAAATCTCGTTTGCTGAAGTCGAATACGATGCGCAATAGCTCATCCATGTCTTTTATACCATGGGTTAAAAGAAGAAGAGTCATTCGTAACCGCTCACCCCGAAGTGCTGCTTGACGTAGATGACCTTGGTCCAGGCGATCTGCCCGCCGCCGTCGGAGAGGCAGCGCAGGGCGCCGTCGTAGCCGGAGAACTTGTCCGGGTAGTTGCACACGTCGGGGTGCTCGCACAGGGCGCACAAGTTGCTGTACGTGTTCTCTGGAAACCGCACAAGCACATCCACGTAAGACTCGGTTTTACTCGATTAAAAACGTAAATAATACAAAATAGGAATTATATACGTCAAACAACTGGCGCACTGAATCTGGATTTTTATTTTTTTGTAGTAACTCTTTTTCAAGATTTGTTTGTAATTAAAAAAAAAGAATGCATCACGTATGAAGTTTATTAACTTACATAATCTTACACTGAACATATAACTATAAAGAGTTATCATTTTGTATTTTTTACTTACGAAGTATAAGGAAGGTAATGTAATGTGGCAATGTGGTAAAAGTCAATTTTTCAACAGAAAACTCAATTTGATAATAATTGATACCAAAAGCGTTGATAAATCTTGGTAATGCAATAAATGACTTCCTGTAATAAGTTATGTAGTCAGAATCCACCTCTTGATGTTCTTTGATGCCAAAATATTTACAGCAAAACTTCTGTCTTTGTTTGTTTGTTTGTTTGTTTGTCAGTCCGTCCCTCCGTTTGTTTCTATCTCCGACCGTCCGTTCGTCCGACCGACCGACCACCTGTCTGTGGATAACGCCTAATAATTTTCTCCAAAATTGATGTTCCCCGATCAATCTCGCCGAACTTCGTCGCTGCAAATTTGAAACGGATTTTTGTTTTGGGGGGTGCTTTACATGAAGCCTTAACATTGTCATAACTTTCACAAGGTGACTACAAATTGTTAGTGTTTTTATTTCTTGTTTTTTTCTTGGTTATAACAAACGAAACTTACAAAAATGGTACAGGTCCCGTTTTCGTTGAATTTTCGGATATTGCAAATATCCAATTTTTATTCGGCGCCTTTCTGCAACTACAATATTGAAAGTAGAGATTTTTTCCTTAATGAAATCTGTTCTTCGAAGTTAGGTATTTAAATAAGGTCCTGCACATTTTTTTCAAAAACGTGACTATTATTTGCTTAATTATGAGTTTAATGATGAAAAGCTTAAATGTTTTTGGAACTCATTTTTCGCATTTAATAGTGAAGCTCAGTGCAATCTATTTCTCTATATTATATCTTTAAACCATTACATGTGTAGTTTTTTCGAAATATGGATAGTTTTCGTTATTCTGGGGGACGTTTTCTGAAATGTGAATATGATAAAAGCATAGTTCGATTGCCGAAAATACATAGACTTTTTTTGCATGTGTACTTAACTAGTGCAAAGTACACTTGCACAATATTTGTAAGTCAGATTATCATTAAAACCTATGAACTTTCGAAAATTACAAATTTGAATTTCTCATGCTTGTTTTGCCGAAGAGTCTTTCACAAGATAGCTCAAGAGTTAGTTGAATCCAATTTGCAATAATATCATACGAATATTACGAATCCTTTAGATACAAAACTAGAAATTATGTACTGATGTACATTTTTTGAAAATAGTTCTATTAGTAGTTTTCATTTGTTTACGCCTATGGGCTCATATCAAGTCACAATACTAGAATGGACAACGTCGTTACATGGTATTTGGAGAAGAATCTATGAATGCCATTATTTAGCGACACTTTTTTCTCGGTATATAGTCCGCAGTTTTGAATTTTTGTTGATATATGTAGTTTAAAAATATTAGTTTTGTGCAAATACTTCTATAATTCTAATATTTAAATGACAAAAATTAACTGGACATAATCTTTATATTTACAAGTACATCATATATACTTCTGTATATTCGTAATCCAATTGTGATGTAATCATATTTGTTTGCTTTGTAGAAATAGTAACTGTCTCTGACTGCCGATGTCGGCAGTCAAGAGGGGTTCATCGGGGGTCAGAGGGGTCAAAGGTTCGCATCTCATGCGGTATGTTCGGTAAGAAGATTTTTAAGCGATGGGTGAGGTGCATGTATGGACAGAAATCGCAGTATTGTAATACTACGAAATCGTTACTAATGCGAGAAAGTAGTTGCTGTTCTACAACTATTAGTTCAAACCTGTATGATGAAATCTGATGTTTTATTGAATGAAAGTTTGAATATTATACACCGATATTTCCAAGAATTCCATAATTTTGTAATTATCAGTTGAATTTTATATTTTGGATGTAGGTAAATATTTCATTCTGTACATACAACAAATGTAGTGGTTTTGTACTGTCAAATGTGTCGCCCCTACGAAGATGCTTTCTTGCAATACATATGTGTTAAGAGTGCGGCCTATCCAAAGAACCTCGGGGCGCTTTCTTGTTGGAGTAGAACGGAGCGTATAATAGTGATTTAATAAACCGCAAACATTTAACGTCATCATTCTCATCTTTAAAATTACTCACGGAAGTTAGTGTATACTTTATGTTAAACTGTATTTTGAAAACAAAGCATTGTCATCGTTTATGAAGGGGGGGGGGGCATTTTGGATATATTTTTGTATGCATGTTCTTTCCAAAACCTCTTATAATATATTGTATCCAAATATTCCTGCAATTATTTTCAACGTCGAAATTATTTTGCGTAATATAACAAACGTTGGGTTCATTCCACTACTCTTAAAAGATCATTTTGGGCATATTTCCATCTGATAAGGTAGAATCATTCTCTCTGTAAATGGCAAAAATACAATGAATTGGATGAAGAGGGTTAAGAATGGTAAGTATACATATTATCAAAGTGCTTCTTACTTTCTCTAGAAATGATTAGTTATTAGAACTTGAATTAGTGCAGAATAAAATATCTTCCTTCGCCCAATATTTCTTCTGACGCTTTGCTTTATTATTCTTTAATTGATTGTGAGGTATTTTTCGTTGATTAGGGTCACCCACTGATCGTTGTGTTTTCTGGAGAACCCGTTCGTTCCAAGAATTAAAGGTAACCGTGTTGCAAGTAGAAGGGACTATCTCTTATGTGTATTATGCGTATCATATAGTGCTAATAAGCAAACATGGACGAGACCACGTGACGCATGAGAGCCTTGTACGGAAAGGAAATAAGATAAGTAGTAACACTGTGTTACATAATCGATAAGTCTTATTGCAACGTTAGAGTACAAAGAAGAGACATTATTTTAAATATTTTTTTCCTTTAATTGTTGCTTTGTAGGTAATAATACTCTGTCATCAACTTACTTCGCTCGCCTAATTGTTATTGGTCAAAACGAAACAGTTACTTCCATTCTAAGTATATCAGTTATCGAGTCATATTATAACTAGTCCTGCGCGGTCCAGGCGCGAAGTGGTCTGCGATTTGTAGAATGCTCTTGAACAGGTACTTTTTGCACAGCGTAAAGCACAGCAATCTCTCGACCACTCTGTACCATTTGGAGCATCTGTGCAGGCGCAACTCCAACTGCGCGTGCGCAGAGGCTCGAGATTATTGTCGATTGCTGTAAAAAGTTCTTTATATTAAGACTTTTTGTTCGGTGTAGCGTAAACCAATCGACAATCGCGACTACTCTAAACCAGTTTTAAGCATCTGCGCATGCGCAGAGGCTCGATATTCCCGTCGATTGCTGCAAAAAGTCCGTATTTCTGTGGTGACGTCTACTTACTGAGCCTGCGGTCAGCGGCGACGTCGGACGACCAGTCTCCCACGAGGCAGGCCTGGCTGAAGAGCTGCGAGAGCGCGCGCAGCTCTATCTCGCGCGCAGTCAGCAAAGAGTCGTTCTGCGGCCGCAGCACGCCCAGTTTTGTCAACTGCGGACAGAGCGCGCGCTTAGCGCCGGTCGCGCCTCGCCTCGGCCACACAAGGAACTGAGTATGGGGGCGGGAGAATAAACGTTTGGATGAAGTCCACGCACGAGGTTCTCTTTTAAATTCACGTGGCGAGATCAGGTTTTCGTGAGTTTGAGGAGGGAGGGTGTTTGTTACATGCGTATTCATAAAATGAAATACATTTTCCATCCATTGATTACTTTGTATTATTTAGAGATCCAATGAATCTCATTCGGGAGAATCACTAACAATTTTATTTATAACAAGCATGATATCAAGTTTTGATACATTCCTTTCTCTGTTAATACTTTCACTTTATTTATAGTTCCAGTTTAACACACTCGTTTTATACTAACATAAAGTTTCCCATACAGCTACAGTTGTTCGTAAGTAATTAAAACGCTAAATTATTTGATCATATTTCATACAGTTCCCTATCGAAATCAACATCTCAGATAAGGCTGTACTGCTGATCCAAGAAGACTTCAAGACCCTCATCCCTAATTAATTCATTTCGCTTGCTTAGAAATACTACAGATGTATAAGATTAGAATTGAAAAAAATAAAAACATTATTCTTTCCTACATGCAGTGATTTTATTCACCCAATGCTATAACTAGAAAAATATTTAATTGAGTCCCCAGCCGTAATTGGGTGGACATTCAAATGGACCAGTGATATTCAGTCGCTTAATATATATCTTCTTTCGTCTTATTTGATGTTGTTGGATTTATTAGACTTTATTATTGCATTTATTCACGAAAAGGGCAAACAAACTATCTCATGGTTTAATAATTACCCACATCAGTTTCCAAAATATGATTTTGACATTTGTTTTCGCAAAAATGACTTCATCATGCATAATAGAAGCCCCACCTCGCGGGTCCCAAAACAATTTTGACTCAGACTTTAGGTATTCTACATGTTTGGCATGCCCAAGACATTTTTCGGAACGAAATTAACGCCTCCAAACTAAAAATGAGAATGAAATGGAGTTCGTTTCTTATTCAAAGCCGTTCCTCCCCTGTAAACATTTTATAAAAATATTTTTTTTCTTTAGAAATCGATAAGAAAATATCCCTTCGCTTTTGACTTTGACATGGGAATCCTGACAACTCAGTAATGCAGAGAAAATGAGTTATCGAACAATTTCGCTGAAGACGATTCGAGTTTCCGGAGGAAATAATTAGAAAAGGTCAGTACAGACGATCGACTCGAAAATACGGAACTGTTTCTAATGGAAAGCGTTCAGTTAAGAACACAATCACGACAGTGAAAAGACCTCGAATTTCTTCAAGAAACAGGTTCTAGTTTTTCTTTTGGAATAAATTTACTGACGTAAATGCTGAGTCACCCAAGTCACCCCAAAACTGACAACAACACCCTTACTGAATTCTGCCCAATACAGCCCCTGAGGTGAAACGATCAATTCCAATTAGAAATACAAGTACGTTAACGTACAATATGGCTTTTCTAAGATAGTTTTTGAATTCAAAATTCTTGGAATAAAATTTGAAATTGCTTTTGTTTTTCTTTCATTTATATTGTTTGTGTTTTGTATGGTTTAACAGTTAACCAAAGGTGAGCGAGGAAAATGTTGATAGTCTACATACAGCGGTATTCGAAAGTTGTCGTCCTTCACTTCTGTACACAACCCTGAGAAACGGGTAAGAGTGCCACTACAATAATAGCTTCACTGAGATTCTTGTGATTATTTCTGGTTGAGAGGAGAATTGCTGATTCGATAATTTTAACACAGATTACTGAGTTGTTCTAATAGGACGACTGCATAATTGTGATATAACTTGTCTTTGAAATGACGAAGGTCTTTGTGCTGTTCAACCTTGACACTGAAAATATATTGTGTAACGTCCACTATCGCGTGCTTCTAGAAAATAGAACAGGGCGCTTCGTGGAAAGTTGTAGAACAAATCTGATGATCCCTAGAGAACTGGAGTCAACGCATCTGACGCATGTATGTTTCATAATTCCTTAAAATACACCGTACGGATGGCTGATAATTTGAGTGCGGCAGCTCAAGAATACAACCATGCGTGACCACTTATCTCCAGAGGAATGTGAAAGAAAATAATCAATAGGCTCTCCCTCCAAATGATCGGTCATTGTGTTGACCTTGACCGTGAAGATAAGAGAAATCAGAAAGTAAAATTTCATAGCGAAGGAAACATTTTAAGATACCTTGGAAAATTTTTAAGTGTATTGTATATAACGAAAGCGTTCTCTTCATTAAGAAACAAAAATGTCCTCATTTGTTATCTTATGCTTATTGTCTGAATATTCCTTTGACATATACTTAGTGTTTAATATTTCACAATTCTCCTTTTTTAAGTATATTTACTATTATTATGATCCTCTGAGCTTTTAATCATTTACATGAGCTATCCAATACTTCTAGCAGTATTTTAATAATTCTTTGATCCCGGCGAATAAGCTGATAAGTCATAAACCCTTAGTTTTACAGGGGAGCAAAAAACAACTTTCAACTGAAGTAAATCGCGGATTAATGATAATGAAACGAAAGTGATATTAAAACGAAACTATTAGTATGTAGGTTTTGTCTGAATATCATGAATCCCTGACTTACAGCGGTAGATTAAAGTTGGTGGGGTGGTTTTTTTTCTTCTGCTATAAAAATAGGCTTTTTTTACTTATAAGCTTATTCGCCAGGGTTAAAGAATTAGGACCTTGAAAACTGTTAATGGACAATTGCAATCAATCCTAGTGATTTTAGCACACTAATTAAATTGAAACACACAGATAAAATATAAATATTCTTTAATTGTATATCGTCATGCTAGGATTTTTGTTATTGTGATAATATTCCATTGTGTCAAAATTAAATTTTCTTTGATCATTCAGTTGACCTGAATTTTAGTTAAATCTATTTGTGAAATTAGATGAGTTTGACACATTACACGCTTTATAGGAGCCCAAAATTGGACATAATAATTTTGAGGGGAGTGTTCAAAGAGAGCAATTTCGTACGAATTTATGATTCGTGTGAAAATCACGCGCTTTCCTGTAATTTTGCCTCTTGCAGTTGATAGAAGTGAGTGATATGTAGTGAGTAGATATGAGTGCATTATAGGAAGGGGCGAAGGCTCGTGTTTGAGAGTTGCCAATTCAATCACCATCCTTACAACAAACCGTAGACGTTAGGGACGTTCAAGTATCTCGTTTCATTTGAGGATAGATAAAAACAGAATGGGAACCTAATGTTGTCCCTTGGTTGTAACAGTCTGTTTCGACAAAACAGACAAACTTTCCCTAGCCAGCATACCTTAGTGATGGGAATCTTGTACCCGACGTTGCGGCCTACGCCCGTGTGGCAAGACTTCCGCCCTCGGATGCCCTGCACGCTCTCGATCTGGAGGTTCTTGTGCACCACGGCGACGGCCTCGTAGCGGAACTCCTCTGCAACAGCGGATTAGATTGCACATAAAATTATCTACGCACTTGCCCGGTTCAACTTGCATTAAACACAGAAAAAGGTCAAATTGCAACATCCATTTATGATTTCTTCAATAGCACCACAGTTGCTAAGTGGTCACAATATTTTATTATTAACAACAATATGAATCTTACCTTCATTATTATAATTATTAGGATATAAAAGTTATTTGTACATAGGTGCCTACGAAGAGCCATTACAATTTCCATGGCAAGCAGACATTGCTTCTAACATTCAGTACATAAATTCCTTGTAATTGAGTAGTATGCATAAAGTACAAATTAACTTGAAGATGTATAAATAAGAATTAAAAATGAAATATTCGGTAATTAATATACTTGTGTGTGCAAGTTGCCGCGTGAGTTATCTAGTGAGGAAGTATATGTGCTCAGCTATAGATTAAAGAATGTCTTTCGTATTCCCTGCATCCAGTGGCTCCCCACGCAACCGAAATCGACCTGGGTTTCTTGTATGCTTTCTAAGCAGGAATTATTATTATATCTTATTATAAGAAAAAGATTTGTTTCTCCATTAGTTCAAAAATTGGAGTGGTAGCGCCACTGGGAATCCCAGAATTACAGACGACAGGAAGGCGAATGCCATTTAATTGCATGTGTATCGAGTGCTCATTGAACTGAATACACTATCTTCGATGAAGACGAAAAATTATAATATTCCTATTGCAGAATACTATTTAATTTTATTTGCCAACACGGTAGGAAGCATTTGTTTTGTATTTTTTAGCCGTTTGCCTCCAGACCCAGACATTAGTTTTCCAGGACAACTTTCAAGACACGTGTATTTCATTTTTCTCGTCTTGCCAAGTGGAAACTAGTTTCGCCATTAGCTCCCGATTCGGAGCAGGGAAGGGGCGTCCCTGGGAATCCCAGCAGCGCAGATCTGGATGACCTGACCGCCCGCAACGTGAGCTTCTCGGAAGCGTCCGGCGGAGGAGGTACGGCGGGGCGACCTTGGGCCAGGGACACGTCCCCGTCCCACTCCACCCCGCTCCCCACGCCACGCCACGCCCCTCTCCGCCGCACTCCGCCCCGCCCGCCGCCCGCTGGCGCTCTGCCAGTGCCCGGGCGCGATCTGCCACCGCCGCGCCAGAAACGCAACATCATCAGGAGGCATGTACTGTAGCTTGTTCCAGCCAAGGTATCTAGGGACGACCATCTCTTCCTTGGTCTTCCCAGCTCACCCCCCTTTGGTATAGTACTATTTTCTTAAGGATGAGCCAAAGTGACAGCTAGTGCTGGCAACGGAACTGAAGGTTCTGTGGTCGTTGTGCCCTCGAGCCCATTAGACTCCCTTCCTGCATTCGTTTGTTTGCAGTTTGCTAACTTGTAAATGGCTTCGACGCTTCCTTTTGTGATCCGACAAAAGTATAGTGCACCGCGAGAAATAATTGAAATTAGGAAGTGATCTTATGTGTATTTATGTGCTCTTCTGTAAAAATTCTTTTGTTCTATATACATTACATTAAATTTACTTTTTGTGTGATAAATAATGTGTTTATTTTAAAACCGAGACTTGAATGCGAGATGCGTAACGGTGCACGTGTTTCCGGCTTAAAATCATTTTTCTTTCTATTTACATTCATGGCAGTTTTCTTTTACTGATTGTGAGTGCATGTTAAGACATTTTCCACATACGTAATTAAATTTAAATATTTCCCGGACTCGCGTACGTGCATATACCTCAGCGAAACTCTTAGCCTTTTGCATAAGGATGTTTTCACAGGAGCCATTAACACTTGGCTGAACAACTATCGCGGCAGAGGGATACTTCTCTGAATTACATGTGATGTTCACTTGTCACGCGAACTGACACTTTGGCTCATCCTTAGGAAAATTCTTCTATAGCAAGGATTAGGCCACTGTAGCCTATTCCGGCCATCTAGGGAAGACCATCTCTTCCTTGGTCTTCCCAACTCATACCCCATTGGTACACTATAATATAGGCTTGCGTGGACAGTCTTTCATTGTTTATCTTTTACAAATGATACAACCAGTTCTTTAGAGGATTTTAGTTTGTCTTTTATGCAGTCTATACTTCATTATTTTCTTACATCTTCAGTTTTTCGTTGGTTCATGAATGTACAAACCTTGAGGTTCTTCATGAATCGCATTTCTTCCTCGTTTATTCTCTTGTTTACCCTAAATGTTGTTGGCCATGCGTCGCTCGCAAATAGGAGAGTGAATATCGCCATTGTTTTAGTGTTAATCAGCTTTTCTGTCAGTTCTTTAAAACATGATGTATGTTTTCTTAAAATGAGTAGTTTAGCGTAATCTTGCAATTTTCAAATTTCCCAGTCTTCGTTTGCCAAGAGCTGTCAGTTTTTTTTTTCCTCCAAATAACGGCAACGCGGCGATACAACAGTCTCAAATTCTTAGGATTATTCTCCGGTCGACCCGGATGAAACCATCGGGCTGCTTAATTTATTTAACCTAAATGTTACAATTACGCCAGCTTCAATAAAACGGTCCATTCACTGTAGTCCGGAAGAACATGCATTACGTGATGACACAGTAGTTACATACTATATAGTTGAAATCTGTTTTACACCCCACTTACGATGAGTCGACGCTAAAATGTTGCATTTGTGAAGAGCATTTGCTTTAAAAGAATTAACTTCGTACAAAAGTTTCTAGTGTTCCAGATATAATATTAAAATGATAATGGACGATAGATTTGTTACCTTATTAGTATCCATTCATTTGATGACATATTAGATGGCCTTCAGTTCTGGATGTTTAATTTATATGTTAAATTATCATTCCTTGTCTATTTAATGTATTACAGATATTGTAGCATTTGACATTTATTCAAGTTTATTTGTTTTGTAGAAGTCAGAAATGACCGGAGATATGCACCGCAAGAGCACCTTTTGGATTTGTTTGGATGGTTCAAGTGATGGCTGAAGTGTTAATTGGACACAAATTGATATTATGTAATCGTTGATTGTACTTTGTCGCCCACGACAGCACTTCTCTTCCGCCTCCCTTGCCTCACTTGGGCACACCCGCGCACGAACACACACAAATGTGTTTGAATTAATAGAAGTTAACTATTTCTTTCGATGAAGTAAATTCAATCATGCAGATTGTTTGCTTTTTTAATTGTCTTAAATATACCTTTGGTTCAGTTTTAAGTAAATATTATAATTTGATGGTCTTGTATTTTTATCATATCGTTGCTAATAAAAAAGATTGTTTGTGAGAGTTTTGAAAATAACTGTTCAAATAATTCCATTGCGGAATTCACAATATTTATAGTGTATGCTGTAAAAAACGTTCTGGACTAATCATAAACATTACATCTGCAATGGTCCGTACCTGTTGGCTCCAGAGTGGTGCGCACCTCCTTGAAGACGGTGAATGGCACGTCTGCAGACGTGGCCAGGTACATGTCTTCAGGGTCGGCAGCCATGATGTCTGCTTGTCCATGGCCCACCTTCTCCAAACAGTCCACTCTGCAAAATAGCCCTCGTAATATATCGGCGTATTTTTATGAAAAACTGTGAATGCGATACTACAACGATTATCCGACCAACTCATCAAGATAATATTAAAATGATTCTTCGACGAAGTTTTAGGAGCAGGAACTTGAAGAGTAGAGTTAAAAAATATTTTTGCGAAAAACATAGTTAAACAAGGCATATTTTAATTAATAGGACACATCTTAGTACGAAAGTAGTCAAATATACTGCTGGATATCAACAATCAAATGCCAATGAGGAGAATTTCCAAAAGAGAGTAAGAACTTCGAGATTGGTGTTTGGAACGAATGTAATTGTGGAAGCCTTAATTCACAATTTTTATTATTATTAAATTGATTCTCCGTACACTAGTTTCTGAAAACATTGAGTCATTTTCTCTATGTGCGAGTACACATTTAATCATTAATTAAGGAGTGTGTGGGTGTGTGTTGTGAAAGTATGTTCGTTGCTTAAGCTCAGTGAGTCATGTTAATCCAGCACACATGGTTTCAAGAAGCTCACCTGTCTCTGGCCTTCACGCATTTTATCCGCGAGCCTTCCTGTTGTTGCATGGTCTGACATGCAGCGAAGTACGGCTCAGGTACGCAAAGATTAACTGAAACATAAAAGAAAGAAACGTTAAAGTGAGGTTCATTTCAGTATACGACATTGTTTCCTTATGGAAGACTCCTTTCGTAATCATAATCATTAAATAGTTGCAGGAAAGTCAGTGATCGTCGAAATTAATAGTTATGCAAGTTATAATACAGGCATTTATTTGCGATCATTTTCAGGGAATTTCCATGATAAAAGTTTTAAATGATTGCGAGAATCGTAAATTAAATTACAACACAATAAAAATATCGTAAAAACGAATTAAAAAGTATTTTTAATTGAAAACGTTCAAAATACACACTTTTGAAGTAAACATTTCAGGCGGTTTCACCTCTACAATGTTGTCAAGTCAACAGGTGTGGTCAGTCAACAGTGTACACTGCCTCCTCTTTCGCGCCCACCTGGCTATGTCACTGCACATAGTTTAAAGAATAATGTATCATCGTCGGTGGGTTTCAATGTACGTTCGTTTTCATGTATGATGTCCGAAAGACTTTTCGACTGCCTCTATCCATGTATTTTCTTCTATATCGTGTTCCACTTTCAGAGCACAACTATTCTACATCTCAGAATGTACAACAACGTGAACCCATTCTGAATTATCAAGTAATGCGTTGACTGATGCCTTCAGGCGTACGAATAAATTCATGGAAAGTTTGGAAACTGGTTGTTCGATCAATATAATCTGCAGCTCTTATTAAATGTGTATAAACGTCGGCATTCAATGTAAAAAAAATATTTTCATTGTGTTTTGATTGATTTTTTTTGTGTTTCCGGGCGCGTCAACTGCTTTGGTCATTAGGCCCATTAGTGTAATGCATGTTTTTCTCGGGAGATGGCGGTGATCTTCCCCCGCTGGATGGCGAGATCCAGCGCCCTTACCGTCGGCTACTAGGGTTCCCCCTAACCAGGACTCTCCCACCAGCGGAGCACCGCCCCAGCCGGGACAAGCTCTAAGCTGCCGACCGGTCTCCCAGAATATGTGGTAGTGTAGTGCATGTTAGTGTAAGTGTGTGTGTAAGGGCAGAGGATAGGACAAGGAAAAGGTAAGAAAGATCGCGCGCAGTCCGTGGCCCCTTTCGTAGGGGACTACTCCAGCATTCGCCTGTTCATAGGAGAAACCACGGAAAACTACCGATCAGAGCAGACGGCCGCTAGAATTCTCTTCCAGACAGCGACTGAATTCCACCTAGCTGAAAAGCTAGTGTGGTATAATAGTTCGAGTCTGCCACCGTCAGGACTCGAACCTCAGTTGATGCACTGAGCTACCGCTCCCGGTTCTCATTGTGTCTTACTAGTGGCTTACCAGAAAGATTTTCATTTGTTGGTTTCATTTGTTGGTTGTTGATTTTCATTTTTCGATTTCTTCCTGAGTCGGAGATAGAGAGGGATAAAAAGTGAGAATTGGAGGCGGGAGCGAGGCCGAAGTAGCGCAATTGTTGCTGTTTTTTTATTGAACAAAAACATGCCTTTGGGCAGTTAGGCCCTTGGCAGCAGAAGATAAACAAATTGAATATTAAACGTTGAAAATGATTAGCTATAAAAATGCAACTCACGCATCAAGAGCAAAACTATTTCATATGGTTAAATAAGATTCGAAAGAAGGTTATAGAGTGTCAAAAAATTGTCCAGATAATTTGTGTTTTAGTCGGTTACGACGTGGATTATGTTTACCAACTTTAAAATGAACTGCAGATGGAATATTATTAATTTTGCGGTAGAATTTTCCTTAAATTTGTAGAAAAGTTTTGAATTGGAATTGGTATGCCTAATTCAGAATGAATTAGAATGTTTGAAATAAATCAAGGGGCTTTAATAATAGTTCTTAGACAGGTATTCTGAAAAATTTGTATTTTATTAATGTTTGTTTTAAATACTGATTCCCAAATTGGACACGCATAAGATGATATAGGCCGAATCGTTTTATACAAGTGTAATTTATTAAGTATACTTCGCGAAGACGAGTATTTAATGAGAGAAAGTACCTGTCATCGTTTATTAGCGAATGAAATTATAAGGGCGATATTATTTTGCCAATGGAATCTTCTGTCCATTAACACTCCTAAATATTTTATTGGTTCAGTGCTTGAAAGCCATTTTATTTGTTCATTTTGATACGTAAGAGGAAGTGATTCATTATATCTACGAAAGGAAAAAGTTTTGCATTGCATTTTGATGTATTCACTTTGTTATACCAATTTTTATCCCAAGATTCTACCTTATTTAAATGATTTTGCAGCAAAGTAATTGCCATTATTGCGGAGGGGAGGGGGTGATATTGACGGAAGCAGACAGAAAGGCAGGAGAGAAATAGTAGTTTTATTGTATTTTTTTGCTTAATTTATAGTAAATTAAGTAAGGAAACTGAATTCACGCTACCTACCCCCCGATTTTACCTCTATTTTTTCGTATACTCTGCTTAATGATCAATTCTTATCTCATGTTGTATGAAAATGTTATTATTCTACTACTTTGTGTAATAAATTAATCGAATCTAACATATATATTTAAATTTTCATTACTTGAAGAAAGGAAGAGAGAGAGTAGCATTCCTAATATTAAGCACTGTTTTTCGTGCTACTTAATACACGAAATTTCAAAATTCTTCATCGTGACGTGGTTATAGATATATTGTTTTCATTATGAAGGTTTTAATTTTATGACGCCTTATGCAATTACTGGCATCTTTTCTTTTCCCCCAACCTCAGGTGTTTACATAAGATAATTTTTTTCGTTAGCTATTTTTTTTCCATTTAATTGGATCTAACATTAGCTTGGAAGTAGAAACAGGGTATGATGACATTTTCACATCTGGAAAGACAGTGACAAATGTTAGTTTCTCTGCCAAGCATTCGAGAGAGCGGTATTGGAAACATTAGTGAGACAGCCAGATTCTCACAATAAAATTTGTAATCAAGTGTAACCTAGTCTTCTGTTATCTGCTTAGCAATTTGGCGCATCGGTAGAAGACCCTAAATAATAACCAGAACGCTTTGAGAGGCCGAATTTGAATAGACTGTATTGAAAAGGTTATTAGACCCATGAGTAGTGGATTGCTTATTGTATGTTCAAGTTTCCACCAAAACGCTTGGAGAAGTCCAGAAGACTGATTGAGAAACTTCTCAGATCGTTGCGTAGTCGATTGGTAATTTAATGTTAAAGTTTCGGAATATCAGTAAATTTGGGACGATTTATAAAATCTAATATGAGAAAATTGACATAATAAATTAGCTAGGTATTTGTTTCTAAAAAGTTATTATTTCTCAAGAGCGGTTGGAGCAGTTAACGGGTAGATAACTGGACTTAAAATAGATAACTTATAGAAAATTGAGATGTTACTCGAGATAAGAGCCAAACTACATATAGCGTTGTATACTGCAGCTCAAAGGCTGTAAGTAGTCATTTTATAAAATCTGCTTTAGGATATTCTTTGCTCCTTAATTTTTGAAATGGAATTATAATTTCATTATCACTTCAAATTTAATTTTGACTCATACCAATTGGTTAAATGTGAAATGTGGAAATGGAATTCAGCGACATAATATATTATAATACAATTCCTTAAGTGTTTTGTGAGTGATCTTTAGCAGCAATTAAGAACTTAATATAGGAACAATATTTATCTTCTGCTACGATTAAAACAGGAAGTCATTACAAGGTCACGAGCTGGCAGGTGAGGGGGACACTGTCATCGAATCGCAAGCTTCGTTACAACTTAAATTTTTGGTATTGAAGCTCCTGATTGGATGATAGTGTCCCCTTCTCTTTTCTGCTCGTATCCTTGAAAGGACTTCCTGTTTTAATCAGAGTATAAGATAAATATTGTCACTATATTAAGTTCTTAATTGCTGCTAAAGATCACTTACAAAATACTTAAGGAATTGTATTAGAATCTTCGTGTTTTAATGAAATATAAAGCAACACTTCTTCTCCCTGAGGACATTTTCAATTATTTATCTACATAAAAAATAAACACGAAATTGCACACCTAAAATTTCGCATTTGTGGTTATTTTCCCTCAACTACGTGAAGACAATAGAGACGAAATTAGTCATCATACTCCTTAAAACTTGCCGGAACCGACCTGCATACTGTAATACACACCGCCATCTTGTTTATGTTGTTTAGACTTTCAGTAGAGTTGTATGCAGTTCGAAATCCGCTAACATCTTGGAAGACGTCCAGAATAAGCGAAACGTCTATTTGATGTTGGCAGTAATACGTGAATAAACACAATTTAAAGTTACAGGAAAAATTTATTACTGAAAGAATTATCTTCCTACTCCCCAAACATCTAGGTTACCAAAATATTGGTCATATGTTGTCTCAGCTTGATATGTAAAGGACTTATGTCTGCAATGTTTCTGTGTCAAGCAGTTGATGATACTGTGCATTTCAGACACAAGAAAGGGTTACGTTACAACCATGTCATGTCGGGACTGAAATGCTGATTAAGCACAGAGTAATGCATTCTTAAATTATATAATGTGCAAACAAATAGTGAATACTCCGCAAGTTTGAGATGCAAATTGACAGTATGAATTTTATTCAACAGTTTCTGTAAAAGAAACTCAGAAATTACTAATAAATATAAGTTAATAAGAACTATTATGAACTATTATTGTATTTTGTCAGTACCAACTTACATTTTTGAAATATATAAAAATCAAAAATATTGAGTGTTTTTCTATACTAATATATTATAAACGTTAGTTTTTCTTACGACCTAAATGTGATGTAATCTATTACGGCTCTACTTTATTATGAATTCATTTATTGTACTTCATTAATAATTATGCTCATGCTTTGCTGAAGTTGTAGATATAATGGCAGTATGAACGCTCGTCCTAAAACTACGGTTCTCATTTTCAATACAGAATAGAATTATGATAATTGTTATAATTTATATCACAATTCTAATTACTTCTCATTTATAGCGGTGTTCAAAAGTGATACTCTTCTAATTTTTACATTCAGCTACTTTATTGATTTCGCATATTGCATACCTACCAGAAACGGTTTTTCCATTATTTATAATCTTCAAATAAAAATGTATTACCGGGACAAACACAAAATCAGCTGACATACTCCTCGTCAAGCTTTGATAGGTGATAATGGTTGAGACTCATTGTCTTCATAAATAAAAAAAATTTTTGACGATTATTCCGTACCACACATTTTCAAGTATAATAACCGAAAATGGGAGACAATTTATCCACAAACATAATGGGTTAAATGGAATACTACAGAGGTATTTGATGGGAATGCACACACCTAAGAATCCCCAGAATAAAAGTATTTTTTTCAGTTCACAATCAATATTTTTGTTATATTAACTACTTGATAAATACATTTTAATACCCATTGATTAATTCATAAACATTTTAATTTTATGAATGACGAACATTCGGTGCTCATCCTACTCACTGTGCTGCGCTTGCTGTGTCTAGCGCTCATCAAAGAAAGTGAACATTCGCCGAGCACATCAGCTGCTCGGGATTCGGTGAGAAGTCGCAGGGTACTCGGCAAATGCCGAATGTGTGGTGCCCGACGAGTTAGAATTTACTACATGGAATAGCCGACCCTATGGTTTCGGCGCTCTTGGAGGACGATAGCAGAACTTGGGCCGTCTAGTTGTTAGCAGTCAAAACATATGAGTCGGGACGTTGTTATACTGAATCCTACTTCCATATTGTCTTTTTCGTTTAACTGTATTTAAATTATACATATTTAACTTATTTAAATATTATTGTGTTTAGTTGCTTGTTTACTTGTTATTGACAATTATTAATCATAACCGTCACGCAATTGCTTATTTTTGTCGCTTTATTTTTGATCTGTTGCTTTGCTTCTAATTGTAATTACACACATTTTCAGGCGTAATGCTAACTACAAGAACACTTCAATAGCTTCCTTTCTTAAGACAATAACCGATGCAGGAAGCAACGAGTTTTTAAAGTTTCTATATCCGTTCTCCTTACGTAATAAGATTTTGTTTTTAAATGATTGATTTTTGGTCGGGAAAACACACCGTAAGAGGATTTATATTACGCGCGGCCCGCGCCCACCCGGCCTTAACCATCGCCTTACGGAGTACTAGAACACTTTGTTTCACCAGAGAGCGCCGCTTTGACTACAAAATAATGGCTTCAGTTTTCTGCATAGATCGCGACGCTTCAGACACACTATGTAGTTTATTCTAACTCGGTGGAGACGCCGTGAACCCATTAGTGCTCAGAACTGTTTTATTATCTCGCATAGCGCTCGCCCATTGTTGTCGCGTTCGTGCGCGCACAGGAGCCGTTGGAACGCTCTGGCAGCAAGGTTTTTGCAACATTTAGTGCTAACCAATTGTTGTGTTGCTAAATATTTGCTACTGGAGTGCTCCAGAGCGCAAACCGCATCTTTTCTATAAGAAGCAGCCAAACCGTTAGAACATATGCCCCGTCAACTTCGATCGTGACCAACCAGCATTTGCTTTACACCGGCCTCTCCCTCCGACTTAACACAAGCATATAGCAGCTAAGCACGGTCTTAGATGAAGATGAGAACCGACGTAAGTCATACCCTGTCCAGGAGTATACAATTCTTTAGCGATCACGGATAAATCGACACCTGGCATTCAGGAATGAAAAAAAACTTGCTTGTGTGTTTCTTTCATGATGTCTATGTCTATTGAATATACAAAATTCGCAAAATAATTGCGTTAAGTTAAGGTAAAAGGTTTTAACGTCTCTTCCTCCCGAGCCCCCTTCTCAACTCTGAAGACTCCACCGCGGGCGCGGCGATTGCCGGGGCCATGAACCGGTCCGCGCGCCGCCGCGCCGCCGCGCCGCCGCGCCGCCGCGCCGGGCCGGCTGATTCGTTTTGTTTTCGCTCTCTCGCCAACTGGTTCTCTCGCGTGCGCCTCGCCGAGCCACTCAGCGTTGCGCTGCTGTTTTCTCCGGTTGCCCCGGGCAACGCGTCCGCCTCGCCCTGACCTAGCCGCAAGAACCTCCATTACTGAGTTTCTCGTTCGGTTGTTCGCGAAGCTTGCACGCTTTTCCGAAGAGGAACTCATCAGTCGCAGTTACGATGATTGATGGTTTGTTTGGGTGAATATCTTGGAGGAGGATGCAAAAAGAGCGAAGGAATTTTTGTTTTTGTTGCTGTTGTTTGCGTCGGTCAAGAGTTGTAAATTACGGAGGAAAGCGGATTGTAAATTACATAGCATCGCGGTAGTGTTTAATTCCACTAGGAAAAAATCTAGAATGAAATTGAACCGTTCTTCAAGCAACCGTTCTTCAAGCAACCGTTCTTTAAGCGAAACTGCTACAGCTCTGTTTTTTAATTGACTTGCAAATTCATAATTTCATTTTGTATAAAATTTTAATAATTTCGAAAGTTCTTGAACGTCTCATATTTGTATAGAATAGTATTTACGGCTTTATCCCATGAACTGGTTCAAAATTTAGTTTTTTGAAGTGTCTGTATAAATACTTAATTGAGCCAATATTATATATTTTATAAAGTTTTTTTAAGTAATTCATTAAATGTGTTCTTGAGACATTTTGTCAGTTGTTACATTATGAGATATTCTTGGAATAATATTCCGTTAATTGAAGTTCACAGGATAATTTCGCCTATCACGCTTAATAATCGCTTTCATTTATTTTATTTGACGGATATGCAAGTAGTTAGACTCAACTTAAATTCCACGTAATACAGATAATTAGGACGCAATTAGGAATAATAATGGAGTGAAAGAAATTCTGGGAAACTAACTTCCTGTAATGCCCCACCTTTCTGTGAAACAAAATCAACAGCAAAATCAAGAAACTCGTATGGCCCGATATGGAGAATCGCAACACCTACCACCATACAGAAAAGCCAAATTGTCCAAAATAAAGTCTTCTGTCAATTAAAGCTCAATTTATACCTAACCATCAAATTCAGAGAACTTCAAATCGTACCCACAAGAACATAAAAATTAGCAAATAATTTCTCAGCTTCTCATCTCATCTCATTCTATTCGAAGTTCACAAGGAATAAGTATGTGTACATCTCAACACAGCCAAATCAGTTCTCTGTATACCAGACATATGTAATAAAATTCGCACGGGTCCTAAGCAGAGCATTCAAGCTGCGAGCGCATTAATGTTGCATCGGCAGTCATAAACAGTTATTCTCATCAAGAATAGAATGTAGCATCCTATTTATGAATAAACATGTTCTAGATATCTTCCATCATATGTCTCGTTTCAGCAAGTTTTCTCAGTCACTCTAAAACTTAGAAAATACTCGGAAAGTTATCAAGTATACTTTATTGTACAATTATTTTCTGAACACACGTATAGAAGCATAAGAATAGCTTGGAATCAAGAAAAGGTTGTTACTCTCTGAGATACTTCACGCACCTCAATCTTTGGAGGGACCTTACATGAGGATTTAGCAAATATTCCGCCTAGAAGACGCATATATACCCTTTTTGCACATGCGCGTGGTTAGAAAAACTTTTTTGAAGGGAAGTCGAACAACCTTTTTGTGGTGACATTACGGTTGTTTGTGTCGTGTATCTTTATTCCTGTCTTAAGGATATGTTTGGGTCCACCCCGTTTAGCCTCGGTTGCAATAATGGAATTGAGCAATTGCCGTAATGTTTATAGGCTCCACATCATAATATTTACTGAAATTATAACACAATTATAAGCATTTCCAAAAATTTGCGCAAGTTGAATTTTTTTGATAAGGCGCTGGTGGAGAAAAATTTATATTCGTTATGCAGGACGATATTCATTTACTGAAAAAACGTAATAAAAGATTCCTTTGGAGACTCAAGTGGCAAACAACGGATAAAAGGCAGTAACGTATAACGTTGTAAATGTTAAAAACTAAATGTATTAATTCGATCTGCGTAATCCCTTCTTCGCCGACTGGTTCACCTACCTGGCAAGGATCTGCTGAAAGGGTCAAGGTCATCATCTGTAGGAGAGTCTTTGTCTTAGCAGGTTCGTCGTATAGCCTTCCAGTCGTTTGATTTGCTAAAAGTGTCAAATGGTTCATATAGGACTCTTCAAGCATTCGTTTCGACCGGAGGAACCACGGAAAATTACTGATCAGGGCAACCAGCCCCTAACATTCTCTTCCAGGCATCGGCTGAGTTCGCCCTAGCTAAGGGTTAGTATCGAAAATCCCCTCCCGTCGGGTCACAAACACCAAGACCTCCCGCGACTTCACCGGTCACAGACTCTGCAGAGGCAACGGATGTTAACTCTGAATCATCGCAGCCGGTGCAAAGTTCGAGATGAGATTCCTACTTTTACATTTATGTTGAAACAAAATACCGCTTATTACGAATTTAATCTCTGCAAATTTCACCTCCTCTAATCCACGGACGCCAAGAAGAGCAATCGAAGCAAGAACATATTTTGGGAGATTACTCATAAATATCGACTTTATAAAATGATAAGAAACACGTCAAGTGAAATGTTAACGAAATCCTTAACTCTAGAAACGCTGAGCCTATGAACAGCAGGAATCGTAAATAGCAAATATAATGCATCTGTTATTTCTTTGAACTTGGAAGGTAAGAAGGAAGGGGAGTTTCAGATAGGAAAAGGGTCCGCATATCTCCCTTTTCGCAGACCCAAATCATATAGCAGTGTTTCACATTTCGTAACGAACCCTCATTAAGATGACTGAATCCGTCACTTCCCCTGTATCTAGGCCAGGGGCGCATTCAGAAAGTATTTCGGGGCATTCCAGTTTGAATTCCCTCCTCCATTAATACTTCTGTCATCCTTTTTAGTTTTAATTTTTAGCTTGAATAAAAAAAGATTAGCATATTCATAAAGGGAGTACTGCTTTGGATTTGATGCGATCTATAAATGACAATTATTTTAAATAAACAAACAAAATTTGGCTTGGGGGACATGAACTCTGTCCTTGCAACTGCCACTGACCTATACCTCAATTTAAATATAGGGCAAATTGACGTTTGATCAGCTGAGGTTCGATTTTCCCATCGAAGGCTACGTTACGACTTATTTTTTTAAACAATCTCCCTGTTGGGTAGGCGCGTCCCAGCTGATCAAACGCCAATTAGGGTGTGGGCTGTAGTGGTTCGTACTCACAGTCGTGGTGGGTGCGGGCGGTGGGCCCCGCCAGGGCGGCGGCGGCCAAGAGCAGCGTGAGGGCGGCGGGGAGCTGCATGGCGGCGAGTGGCGGCCGCGGCGGCGCGCCCGCTTATATAGGCGGCCCTCACGCGCCGGGGACGCCCCGACCGACGCCTCGCCCCGCGCCCCGCGCCCCGCGCCCCGCGCCTCGCGCACAGCTCGCCTCCGCCCCGGCCCCCACCCCGCGCCACACACGAGACACGCCTCGACGCCGCCCCGACCCCTGCCCCGCTCTGCCGCTGGCATCAGCCACCAGCCGCCCGCAGTTACGCTGAGCGTTGACGTTTGCCCCCTTCGTGGTGTAAGAGGGATTACTACGGGGCGGATTTTGATGACTTAAAACATCGCCAAAAACGATCAATAAAATGCTCATAAAATGATTTAAAAATGCCCCAAAAACAAAGAAAAATTACGTAAAAAATAGGATCAAAAAGAGTTCGGATGAACAACTCAAGCTGTTGGACACGTTACTGATGTAATAGAGGTTTCTTCCATTCGTTCGAGTGAACTCAGCTTGGAAACTTTTGGTTTGGACTTTTCTTTATCAGGAAATCTCGGTCTTTAGTTATCCCGAATTCGGCCGAACCGGCAATGGCGCTGATATACGTCACAAAAATTACATACTTACAAAGGCTGTCAAAACAATTTCAGAGCGAACGAATCGAATAGGCTACTGAGTAATTCTGTGAAGAACATTTTTTGTACCTCGTAAATATTATTGAAGCAAGTACTATTAAAAACGACATTAAAATAGATGAAATCATCAAATAATGCATTAAAAATGACGGGAAAAGGCAAAAAAAAAGTCAAAATCGAGAAAAAATGCGAAATAATGACCTATAAAATAGGTCATTTCCTTTTGTCATTACATAAAATGAATTTCTAAACTAAACGGCTTTGTTCTAAAGTGAAAATAAATAAAATAACATTTCATCAAAATCCGCCCCCTAGAGATTACCATTAGAAGGGATCGCCTCGACAGCTACGCCTTGGCCAATGTTGGCAATATAATTGCAAGTTACGTTCAAGCACTCATTTTGTCATTACATCCGTTTACAGTTCACGCATTCGTAAATGGCTCCACCATTATCTCTGGCAGTGTCATCGCCCTAGGTGACGTTCACTTGTTTCTCGACCTGTCAGAGTGGTCCCTTCTTATGGTAACTCCTTGTCTATTTTTAGTGTATCTCGATTCTGCGGGGTAGGTCGGCGCCGGATCTCGCCATCCAGTGGGGGAAAATCACCGCCATCTCCCGATGAAAAACATGCACTACATTAACGGGACTAATGACCTCAGTAGTCGACGCGTCCGGTATCACTATCAATCAATCAATCGATCGCTTTATGCTATATGGAAGCTAATGACTAGGGGGCGGGCTTAAATGAAGTGTCATTTTTCTTTTTACTTTAGAATAATGATTTTTAGAAGAGAGATTAATTTTAAGTTATGACAAAAGGAAATGGCCCAGTTTTGCATGACTTTTTTTTAAAAAAAATTCGTTGATTTCGACTAATAAGTTACTTTTTTTACCTTTTCTGTCATTTCTAAAGCATTCTTCGCTGATTTCATCAATTTTAATATCATTTTAATGGTACCTGCCTCAAACAATATTTACGAGATGCAACAAATGTTCTCCACAGAATTCCCGAGTAGCCTTATCGATTTCTCCGGTCAGAAATTCTAATGTCAGCCGTTGTGAGTATGAAATCTAACGTCATTGCCGGTTCGGTCAATTTCGGGATAACTATAGACGGATATTTCCAATTAAAGAACAGACCAAACCAAAAGTTTGCAAGCTGGGTTTATTTGAACGAAAGTAAAAAGCGTTGATTACATCAGTAATATATCCAACAGCTTGAATTGTTCATCTGAACTGGTTTTGATCACATTTTTTACGCCATTTTTGTTTGCTTACGACATTTTAAGAGTATTTTATAAATAATTTTTGGCGATGTTTTATGGTATGGCCTACTAATGACGATTACGTCCACAGGAACCGACACTTATGCTTCCTACAATATTAGTAGGAATAAGTACAGTATTTATTCAAGTACATTTTCCCAACTGATACTATTAAATATAGAGAGGTTACCTTAAGAAGGGACCGCTTTGATAGCTGCTACTTGGCTAAAGCTGGCAACAAAACTGCAGGTTATGTTCCCAGCTCCTTAGCTCAATTTGTCAACGCGTTCGTTTGCAGTGGGCTCGCTTGTAAACGGCGACGACAGTGTCTCATACAATGCCATAGTCCCCACGTCGTTCATTGGTTACCACACGTGTCAAAATGGTTCCTTCGAGTACCATCTCTCTACCTGAACACCAGGCCTGTCTAAAATGCTCATAGTGCCACCGCCCAGGGCAGCCGCGGCCACATGGACCACGCGTAAAACATCTTGCTCAGTTATGCGAACTCTAAATTTGCAGAGTGCGACGGGCCACCCACAGCGGTGAAGGGGAGAAGGGAGTAAATGGCTCTGCCCTGAGCTTTTTTCCGGGCCACGAAGCCCACCGTCTGCTGTACGCTTTTAATTATGTACTTTGTAATATAGTACATTGGACCTTTCTGATTTACAATCAAGACTTCAATTATTGTACTATGCTTCTGATATTCGTGTGTTTTAGCGTCTTATATCGGAGTTCTATTCCTCGCTTTATTCGCCGCGTGCTTCACGTAGTTGTTTTCACAAAGGCATTGCAATGGACAACTTCTTCGGATGTATTCTTTGAATACATATTTCTCCACCTATACTATAGTACTAATATTAGAGTTCTAGTTACTGGTATGTTCGTACTAAAGTACTAAGACTTCTAGACTGCTACAAAAGGAGATTTCACACGTTCGTTAGAATTCGTTCGATAGACGTTCATTAGACGAATTACTGTGCCCCTCATTGACATTGTCTACAGTACTACAATGAATAGCGTTTGCTCACAATTTTCATTCAAATCCCACGAAAGCAAACACAATTTTCTTAATTTTCTAGTTTTCCGTTGTTTCTCTTTTCAGCACCAGGCGAATGCCCGAGCAGTACCCTTACCAACAGGCCACGGAAAGCGGATGATCTTTCCTTCCTCTTTCTTGTCCTAACCTCTCCCCTTACACATTTTCATGCACTCTCCATCTATAACTGTCCAGAACTCAGTCGGGAGCTTGTCCCTTCTTCGGCACCCCTTTGGGAAAGATACATGTAGGTGGAATTGCCCCATAAGGCAGCGTTCAGGTCTCGCCATCCAGCGGGGAATGAACACCGCCACCTCTCGGGAAAAACCATTTACTACACTTAAGGGACTAATGACCATAGTAGTTGACATGCTCGGAAACATCTCTCTCGATGTCTTCATAACACGTGTAGAAAAAATCTAGTCTAAATCAGTGTAAAAGACACAAAGCAAAATGCCATGCCAATCACCCACGAAACCCATCAAAACCTCATCATCTCTAAATGATATGAACACAACTTCAGCTACATCAGTAACACTTCTTTCTTCAACTCCGCTCCCGAAATAACTCAGTTTACCGCCATGTAGTTTATTCCGAACGATCTTCTGCCCTGAAAATCTAACTTGACCACCTTCAATTTCGAATATAAAATACTATTTTAATTTATTGATTAGATCCTTTATTACAAATAAAAAATACATTAATAGAATGTGTCTAGGTCAATGGTCTTCAGTCCATTACAAAGCCTTTATCTTAAAATGTTCTCACCGCTCGAATCCTGCTATTCATCCCAAATGTTTATCCGTCCTCTGAAAGTTTCGGAGAAAGAGTTCGTAAGGTATGCTTGAGAGAGGCTTGGTATGGCTGAGAGAGGACCTGGAGTCAGAAGACTTATGCACACTAATGTACTGTACTGTTTCTAAACTAATGAAAGTCAGGAGCGGATAACGCCATTTTATCCTTCCAGGACTTTGACATCTCCTCCCCCTCAAATTAAACAGCGCTACATGAAATCGCTCGCAACGCTTAGTTACACAACACACGCCCATCGACACCGACAATAAGATCATACGAGTATTTTCCACCCGGTCTAGGCTAATATCATCCCAAAAGGTTCTGACAACGTCCTATATAAATTTATTCCTAATCATTTGTACAAGCACCTCCATTCTCATGGCGAGTGTAATTATGACTTCATACTGTCACCAAAACAGTTTTCTCTACAGTCCCTGTGATTCTATAGTTAAAAATGAATTTTCAGTTGACTTTTTCTCCCTCATCTTCCACGACTATCAGGTCGCTTTCAACTACACTTCCACTCAGGCACCTCAGGCGCCTTTCCCATCCACTAACTCCCAGACGGTGATCCCAACGTAGATCCTGATTCACGTATGGAAACAATAGACTGGGGCCAAGAGCTACAAATTTTGAAACATATAATGAATTACCATTAGGACTGATACATCATTGGAACTGATACATAAAATATAAGTGGAAACCTGTCTTAAGCGGTGACAATGGTTTAGCATAAGTGACCGTGTACGTGATGATACAAGACTGCTAGAGATGAATATGCGGTTTAATTTTTTCTGTGTGCAATTAAGTTAGCTGGTATTTAAGTATGTTGATATTCACTTCTTTTCATTTACACATAGTTACAAAATGCTGAAAGCTTTTTGGTTCATGTGTACTCTTTTACAAATTCATTCAATTCCCTGTCTTTGCACTTTATTTTTCTCACACCGCACCATTTTTTTCTCTCATTTATTGACTTGATTCCCAAATAGATTTGAGCTCCACATCGCACTGAGAAAACTATAGAGATTGCATGGAAATCTAGTGTTCTTTGAAATAGAAAAATGACTTCCTGTTTAACGACTGTATGTTCAAAGTATTCATTATATACGGCGTGCATTCTGTGATTACGCAGGAAGATTCTGAATAAACAATAATCCCCACAACTCTTCTACTATCACCACTCAAAATTGCTCTCAGAAATTTGTGAGCAGATGTGTGTACAGATCAAACTAAGAAGTGTGCTTGAACGTGACAGCGGAGCCACGTACCACATAAAAGCGAGTATAAACAGAAGTTGGATCACAAAAATATTGTAATTCCCGCTTAATCAATGTTGCCGTTTCCGCGGGTTTCATCGTGTATTATTTTTAATCTTTAATTCAGAGTGATGTTTGACAGAAGGTATCAAAACGGCGAGTCAACACCTGACAGTGTTCAGCATAGTAGTTTTTTATCTTCAGGTATCATAGCTCAAATCGATCGATCGGTTGTCGCTCTATGATTTTGTGGACGGTGAGGGCTCGTTGCCGGTTTTCTGGGGTCTCTCATTTTCCTTTTCGTCTTATTTCACCATCTATTTATCTTTCTTTCATCTCATCACTCTACAATTGAGAAAATCCATAGTCTTCTGTGATTCTACATATCATCATCATCATCATCATCATCATCATCACCATCATCACACCTCACTCGTTACGCCATACCGAAGAGACCCAAGAACAAAAACGTTGAAAATTTGTCTGCGTAACTTCAAAACTCCACCACTTCACGCCTAGCCAAATGATATTTGGTCTGAACAATAAACATTCTAAATCCGATCGTGCCTCAACTCGTCTGCTGTGTCATTATCTCCATTGTGGCCGAACATCTGCTGTTCGCTCCTTCGTCGCGACCTCGGAGGCTCGTCGCTCGTGCGCGCAAGGCGAGGCGAAGCCAAGCGGCCCCCACGCCACGCTCCGCCGGGAAAGTCCCAGCCGCAACGCGTGCCATGTTGACGCTGGACGAGAGGGGCAAGCACCTCGCGCTCCCCTTTCGGAAGGCGCGACATGCCCCTGCCCCACCCTCCGTCCTCTGCCTTTGCCCCGCCCCTCCCTGCCCAACCCCGCCCAACCCCGCCCCGCCCTTTGCCCTGTCCCACCCACTGACCCACCCCGCCTTTTGGTCCTGCCCCGCCCTTTGCCCTGCCACACCCTTGGCTTTACCCCACCCTTCGCTCTGCTCCAACGTTTGCTCTGCCCCACTATTTGCCCTGCCCCACCCTTTACCCTGCCCCATCCTCTGCCCTACCCCATCCGTTGCTCTTCCCCCCTTTGCCCTGCCCCACTCTCTACCCTGCGCCGCGCCTTTACCCTCCCCCCTTTGCCCTACCCCCTTTGCCCTGTCACACCCTTTGCCCTGTTCCACCGTTTGCCCTGCCGCATCATTTGCCTTGCCCCATTCTTTGCCCTGCCCCACCCTCTGCCCTGCCCCACCCTCTGCCCTGCCCCACCCTCTGCCCTGCCCCACCCTCTGCCCTGCCCCACCCTCTGCCCTGCCCCGTCCTTTGCCATACCACACCCTTTGCCCTGCCCCACCCTTCGCCCTGCTCCAGCGTTTGCCCTGCCCTACGCTTTGCCCCGCACCGTCCTTTGCCATGCCCCGCCCTTTACTCTACCCCCTTTTGCCCTGACACACCCTGTGCCATGCCCCGCCCTTTTCTCTGCTCCATCCTCGGCCCTGTCCCGTCCTTTGCCCTGCCCCGCCCTTTGCCCTACCCCGCCCTTTGCCCTACCCCACCCTTGTCCCTGCCCCACCTTTGTCCTGCTCCATCTTCTGCCCTGCCCCGTCCTTTGCCCTGCTTCGATCTCTGTCCTGCCCCCCCCCCCGCCCTCCGTCCCTCCCCGCCCCTCAAATTACGTAACGCAAATTTGCACGATTTTTACTCCCTTCCCCCCTTAACGGACATATAACGTGCTCTTGAACGTCCTGACATTATTATGTAACGTTTGCGACACCTCCATTTGCAATACATAAAAATAAATTATATATCAGTGAAAACAATTTATATTAATTTCATTTTTTTATATTAAATGTATGCTAATTAAAGTCGTAAGTAGCTGACAATGCACACTGCACGTAACAATGATATTGGGAACAATTTTTATTTGAAGAAAGGGCACATATGCGAGAAAGTTTGACAAAATGCTACGTCCACGCGTGAATGCATGGGCGAGAGCCTACTATTTAGAAGAATCATGGGCGAGTGCCAATTTAATTAGAATCTAGAATGTAGATCGTTTTTAATTTTTTATCTTCGTGATCTAATAGATTCAATCAATATACCACTGATGAAAAAGCATTTCTATTTCCCCGTGCCCTATCTTTGGCGTTTCGTAATTTATGGACGATCCCTTACGCAGTCTACTTTCCATTCACCGAAATCATTGTAGAGTACATATTTTTTAATTCTCTATTATTAATTAAGCCCTCTTTGCAGATTGAAGTGTTTGATAGCATGAAGCCAATTTACTCGAAGGTCATGTTAGAAACTGCATACAGTAAATGTTTAATGAGCTGATGAAGTCATATGCATTTTTCTCAAATTCTTGACGCTCTGGAATTACCCTGATTATACGATAGATAACATCAATACGTTTCAAATTACTAATTATTTCTACTAGGCATTAATTAGAAGAATTTTTTGAATTTCTGCACTTCCGTAAGTCATAACACTACAAGCAGATTTAAGGTAATAACATCATTATAGGTTGTCTGATCTCCTCTGTCGCGAAAGCAGTATCTTCGGATTTCTTTATTTCTGAAGCACAATCAGCTACTGCCTGGTAGGTTTCCAGTCGCTTCAGCCGTGTAATTCCCTCCATCCGTTGTTGCGGAGGAGCCTTGAAAGGGAAGTGAAGCAAGTGTCCAGGCAACGTGATGTGCGATACTCCGCCGTGGGTGCAGCAGCCTCGTACATCCTTCCTTGACTTGCAACGTGCTCTCGGCGACGCCGCGATTTCCTACATTTTTTCCTTCCCAGTGACCATGGCACGAAGTATGATATCACTGGGGAAAATTATCTAGTTTCCGGAAAATTTTATTATTGTTATTGTCATTGCCAAGCCCTACAGATGTTGAATATGTCTATTTCATAAGAGTTCGTAAGAGAAAATAATCGTTGAGTCAGTTCAGTTCATTAGAAAAGGTTTTCAAGGTTCTGAAGGTGAAATTTATAACGATATAACTTGTAGTTATATTGTCTCTAACAAATGTTAGACACAGCTCGTAAGATGTGAACTGTCATAGTCACTGAAGCTTTAATGAAAGAATAAATCTTAAGTAATGCGCTTTGAAACAATCAGTCGGGAGAAAGTTCAGCTTGCATACACTTCCTAATTTAATATTTCAAGCTGTTTATTATATATTTTGAAATGTTTTTTTCTCTCCAATATAATCTACGTACCGGGAGCAGTGGCTCAGTGCATCAACTGATATCACTAGTTTTCCACTATCTGTTCGATTAGCTTTTCAGCTAACTCGAATTCAGTCGCTGTCTGAAGAAGAATTCTAGCGGCCGGCTGCTCTGATCGGTAGTTTTCCGTGGTTTCTCCGATGAACACCAGGCGAATGCCGGAGAAGTACCCAAACAAACGAGCCACGGACTGCGCACGATATTTCCTTCCTCTTCTTCGTCCTATCCTCGCCCCTTACACACATACTTACACTAACATGCACCACACTACCACACCCGGAATCACTACCACACATGCCGGGAGACCGGTCGGGAACTTCGAACTTGTTCCGGCTGGGGCGATGCCCCGCTGGTGGGAGATACCTGGTTGGGGAAAACCTCGCTAGTTGACGGTAGGTCGGCGCCGGATCTCCCCATCCAGTGGGGGAAGATAACAGCCACCTTCCAATGAAAATCATGCACTACATTGACGGGACTAATGACCTCAGTAGTTGACGCGCCGGAATCACTAATCAATTAATCAATGATCTACGTGTCACAGAAATTTCATAATTATCAGATGTTCTGTACAAGAGAAGATCAGTAGGTATATTGAAGACTTCAATTTTCAGTAGCAATGTACTCTCTCTTATTCCGTCTATCTTCTTTGATGTGATATTGGCACGGAATGGAATACCAAAACATAAAATTTTAATGACATTTCGTTTAAGATATTTTCCAGTGTAATGCCCATGAGAATATGAAAATCAACTTCATTCTAGTCCCAAAATAATTGTTCCTGAAAAGAAAAATTATATAAAATAAACTTTGTGAGTTGGAGAAAATCTGCACGAAGAATGGAGTTCAAGGATAAATATTTTAGTTCATATATTTTTGGTTAATAAGAAAAATAATGAAAGGATTAATAATAAAATGATTTTTTTTCACTCCAAATTTTTTTGCAAGAGAAATTAATTTCTCTGATTGCGAAAAGACGCTTATTAATTTTTCTGCAAATAAAACAAGAAATTGTGAGAGAGAAAAAGAATTCCTTGTAAGTTCGTTGGAAATTTACAACTTTAAGTAGCATTTCCCCATCTTCACCAAACAATGCTTTTGACGTTAATTCTACATTTTAAAAAACAGTATGGAATGCAAAAGCTTTTATTTCAGTTGTTTGTTTTAAAACAGAATATACTGTACCATGGAGATCACAAAAATCCTTTCTTTCACATGAAAGCAATTGCGAGAAGAAAGTTTTCTAATATCGCAGAACTGTTTCTCTTTCAGAGATAAGTTGTCTCATTCGGAAGAACGGCGCTCTCTCCGGTGCATCTGTTTTCCCCGGGAGGCGTAGGGTGGATGGGGATGTCGCTCCTTATTCGCAACCGTGCAAGAGACAATTTTTCGCTATTTGACAGCGACGCGTCGCGGTTCTGTCAAGCCTTGAGCTACGGGCGCGCCGGCAACGCCGCGATGCGGTGCGGTGATGAATGAACGGCTGCCTGCCACGCCGCGCCGCGCCGCAAGGAGCCCCGCCCACCTGCCAGGCAGGCCCCGTTGACAGCTCTCCCGGCGACGGCGCCACGCCTCCGATGGGACTCAATGGAGACGGCGCGCGGCGAGGCGCGGCCCGGCGGGTGGAGAACGTGGTTCACAAGCTGTGCGCCCCAGGCAGTGGCGGGGATCCACGGGGCTACGCCCTCTACCTCCCCAATCCAGTTTGTGTGTGTGTGTGTGTGTGTGTATGTGTGTATGTGTGTGTATGTGTATGTATGTGTGTATGTGTGTGTATGTGTATGTGTGTATGTGTGTATGTGTGTGTGTATGTGTGTATGTGTGTGTGTATGTGTGTGTGCATGTGTGTGTATGTGTGTGTATGTGTGTGTGTGTGTGTGTGTGTGTGTGTGTGTGTGTGTGTGTGTGTGTGTGTGTGTGTGTGTGTGTAATTTTACTCCATTTATTCAAGGCCAGTTGCCACTTATTGGGTGTGCAACATTCCATACAAGCATTCACGTTATGATTTTCTTTTAATTTCAAGCGAGGATTTTGTTAAAATTTAAAAACATTAAGGGCGGGGTGATGCTTTTGAACGAAATTTACCCCACTCCTGAAATTCTTCCCAGATTCACTCCTTATAAAATTGTAGAAGATCGTTCTAAGGCAAGCTATGGAACAAGAGGGCGACAAAATAAATCGTACCTAAAAAAATAAAAATAAGTGGTCAATGGGATGGAATGCGTAATTATTTCAAGTTATTGCTACCACAGTGTTTACACAAATCTTGATCGTTTGTAAATTATAATGATAGTGGTGACACTGAAAAAAATAAAATCAAAATTAAATAAATAATTAGATTAAATGAAAGCTAAGACGGTTCCAACGCTTTCAACTCTAACAATAGTTTTACAAATCTCAATTGGAAGAATTGGAAATAGAATATGGTTCCCAAACATGGCCTCTTTAAGATTTAACAGGATCATCTTGAGAAATCTGAAAACAGCTTTTCATCACATTTAAAGTGTTGATTAAATGTGATAATATACTGCAAAATGCACATTCTTGTGGCAGAGAGACGGGAGCGGAAGCATGATGTAAGAAGTTCCATGCCCCCAAATTTGCTGGGGGACGATGGATATTAAATAAGATTTCCAAACTGAAGAATACTAGGGTGGTCGCAAGAAATCCATGTCCGAAATTTCTGACGGAAAACCCATAAATGTCAATTCTTGTAAAAATGGGACTGTACAAATTTCAATAAATTCACAATATTTTTAAAACGTCGTATATTGAAATATTGTTTCGGTTAAAGTGGAAATAATTCGAAATAATTTTTTCACATTTATAGCTCGTATTAAGGTTGTTCTTTTTATCGAAATTCCGCGTCCGACCTACGAAAACCCCATAAGAAGAACTAATCTATTTTCAAGCAAGTTATGGAAGTAAAAATTGAAACCATAAACATTCTCAATACTCAATTAAATACATTTTGGTGTTTTAATACTATTATTGTGTTGTATTTAAATTAATATTGTTGGAGGCACCAAATGCGTTGTTTTATGATTTGTTTGGTTACGCCGACAATCAACAGTGCTGGTATGACATGGCTAATGTCCGAATCTGGCGAATTCGCTAATTAGCCGGTTCACATTATCCAAAACAGGTGGATAAAGTCCGAAGTAGAAACGGCTTCAAAGCATACTTCGTGCTTCGGACTTAGGTAGCTGATGTGCACATTAAGGTAGGAGAAGTGCTTTACTCTGACTAAGAATAGCATTTACATTTCTAATTTGCAATGTGCGCAGAAATTAAGAAAAGACGATGCAGCTGCGGTCATGTGAGATGGCCCAACGGTAACGTTAGATACCCAGGAATTTGTAGAAAATCCGAAAACAATGAAAGAGTTTCGATTTTGCTTGAAAAGTACTAATATTTTTTTAATGTGATCCACTTATTATCATACTGTGAGTGCCGACTGAGTACTCAAACTCAATACGTCTATGGTCACGATACAGTGGACGTCTTGCGACATTAAGGCTCCAAGGAATTCGTGAAGATTTATTTTTTAAACATTTAGTTTATTGCAGTTTTTCTATGAGAGTATTTTATTAGTTCTTGAGGAGTGTATATGACAACTTTATGAGTGGTTTTGTTCAGTAGCATTTTTGGTGCTGCAGGCCACTAGTTATGTACTAAACAGGAATCGGACTAGTAGTGTAAAGTTTCTAAAGAAAGTGAGAGGCAAGGTGTGCAGTTTCGAGTTCCACTGCGTCAGTCATAAATTTATATTTACACGATACCATGTAACTTAACCTCACTATATACGTCAGTTGTCTCTTCGCTACGGCTTCGCGATTTACATCTAGAATAACAAATGAATTCCGACGCATTTTTATGTCACAATACTTCTCGTGAATACATAAGACGTCTCACACACGATTTACTTACCTTACTTTCGCCAGCGGTCTGTGGCTGGTTCACGATTTAGCCGAATGATCCCTAAAATGACACACTCGTCGCCTTTCATACAACTTTATCCAAACCGTTTAGCTAATGTGCGAATTGAACGGGAATTAGCTATATTTAGAACTTAGCCGTAATCAATACAGCAAATGATCATGCGTGACGCGCTTGGGAAGTTTGGAAGCGATATTCGTTTTTTGACAGATAATTGACATCAGTAAATGGATCCTATTAGGATTTGCCTTTGAAAATAAAATATTTAAAAAGTAAGATGTATTTCTGATTGTGATTTGAGAGCTTTTGAGAACCGGAAGCCCCCAGAATGCTCTTATCTCAACTGCTTTACCCTGTACGACAGTTGCGGTGTCATCTTGTCACTTTACAATAAGCATCGTACGGGCGCCCGCATTACGAATCAAAAGCCGTAAACGTCGTAGTCACAACGGTTAGGAAGAGGGTGGGGTTATGTCACATGTGTTTCTTGAGTATCCTCTTGTTCCGAGTTCTAGGCAGGTCTTTTTTTTCTAGGCGAGATGCAAGGGAGCGTGTTTGTGCCTCTTCAACATTTGCAAACTTCATAATAAAAAATATATTTGCATAGTTCCTTAGTTTTTTCTAGTGGATATGCGTTGCATACCAAAACTTCCCTCCGTCTTAGCAAATGCATATTTTGTAGTGAACACTAAACGAGCTGACGGTGACAACTCACACAGCACATTGAAACGGTTTAGGATACTATCAAGAGTGTTTGATACGTTATTGTTCCAAACACCTGAGCACTGCCATCACAATAGGTTCCTCGACCTCTAGTATAGGGCCTTCCTTATATATTCATGAAATATTTGAAAAAAATATAATAATATTTAATTTATAATTATAATAATTCAAAATATTTGGAGAAATTAACTGTATCGGAAAAATGGCTGACTTTAATAGTGGAGGTGAATGAAAGATTCTAAAAATATTGAAACTTTTGTAATATTCAAAATTTCAGGAATTATACTATATTTATAAATTCATTTTTCTCTATTTGAGCGAAAACATTCAAAGAAAAAAATGCATACATGTTTCAGGAAATGTACAATACGTCACAGGGATTTCATGTAAAGTAGTAAAAATGTAAAAACTACCAATAGGGAGAAGGAAGGAAATGGAAAAATCTATTCTTCGTAATCGGCGCTCATTTAAACCATTGTTGGCCCACATTTAAGAATTTTTAAATCTACGGAGTACGTTAATTCGTGATCCCGGAAAAAACATTGACGAATAACCATGTGACGAATAAAAACCGATATTTATATTTCCTTATACATTCGTTGCACTTATAACTTTACAGTATACTCGTACTGTAAGGTGGAGAGTTTTTTGCAGATTTCAAACTGATGGTACTCGTCATAAGTTTTTGAAAACACCGCTGATCATATCTGTGATAAGTTATCACAAAGGTGTGTTAATAGGAACGTTAAATTCAAATAAATATATAAACAGGACGTCAGCAACAATGGGTGACAGAAGGGAAGCAATGGATCGAATAGTAAATAATAAGAATTCAAGGGAATGGCAGCATAATTGATTGCGGGGAAATAGAGAATATATTATAAATAAAAAACCGTGAAAGGACATGTGAGCAACTTCCGTGAGTGAGAAAGTGAGTGAGATGTCGCTGCAGTACCTCTGACCGGAAGGTCATAGGTTCCAGTCCCGACGGCGGTAGGATTTTCGATACTAGCTTTTCAGCTAGGTCGAATTCAGTCGCTGTCTGGAGGAGAATTCTAGGGGCCGCCTGCTCCGGAGCAAGTACCCTACAAAACGGGCCACAGACCGCGCGCGATATTTCCTTCCTCTCCTTTTTTGCCGCAATATACATTCGAAAATCCTCCAATTCTAGTCGATCTTTATCCAAATCAGAAGCTAGTACAAAGAGATGACTAGAGAGTGGATAATGGGAATTGTTCGGAAAAGTTAAATGAGAAAATTACGTACATTATTAATCTTGGAATAACTACACGCGGTCCTTGGAACCGCGTCAATTTACTCCATTTTCTGTAGAGCACAAATTTTCTTTAAATTCAAGTTAGGTATTGTCATGTTACAGCTTCCATTACAAATTAAAATTTTATTTTCTGAGAAGCACTATTGTTTACGACTTTTTCTTCTGCCAACTTTTCTTTTGATTGTTCATTCTTGCACAGCGGATAACAGAAAGCGCACGTCCGATTTCTGTTAATTTACTTCTTTAGGATGTGTTTCGCGCGGGAAACGGTGGTAGATACCTGAGAGCAAGATTGTATTGTTGCCACTCACTGGGTTGTTCTGAACATAGATCGGACATTCTCCCTTGCTCATACGAATATAAAATAACCGTAAATTTAATGATTCATTTGAACACTAGGAATTTCTTTTCTATTTTAAACCAAAGATGACTATCAAATATGTGGATTTTGAAAAATGTTCAGTGTCTTGAGTAAGGAACTTCATGAATGAGTAGCGTACGCAAGCAAAAAACTCGTTTATGAATTGAAGAAGAAAAGTCCTTTATGTCTTGTGAGAATTTAAATGTGAAGTTGTTGAAGTAAAAGTCTACATAATTTTCAAAAGGTTCATACTGACTAAAATAATATAGAATTAACAAATGACCTTAAAACATTGTTTTTTATCGTAAAGTACAATAAGTTTTCAAGAGAAAGCAAACTAGAAAGAAATTACAGCGTTTTAAAATTGAAATTGAAGTGGGGTTAAACAAAATTATATAAACCGATCACCGACCGAACGACATGAGACGATCGTTTCGAGCGCGCTAAATATTGTTTTTATTATCGTCCAACTCAAGAACCAGGATTCATTCAATGTGGTTGGTCTCATATCAAAATTTGAACTTCTTCTTTTCTTCTTCCTCTTCTTCTTCACTTCACGGATTAGGGAAATTCCCCGTCCCGGCTTCATTACACCATCTCTGTCGTGGACGGCCAATATCCTTTCTTCTCCGTGGTCTGTACAGAAAGGTATGTCGGAGGATTCTTTCGTGACACATTCTTCCTAAGTGCTGTACCCACCGTGATCTGTATTCATTTTTTTTTCATTGATAGACAATATATTAAGTTCCTGTATTATATCTTCGTTTTTTATTTTGTCCATTAGGGTGCAGCGTTTTACTCTCCGGAGGAATTTCATTTCCGAGGCTTGTATCTTCATTTTATCTTGTTTTCTTAATGTCCATGATTCACACCCGTAAAACAGTTGTGGTACTGCCATGACTTTATAAAATGTTAACAGTGCCTCTTTTCTAGTCTTATTGCGAAGATATTTGTTTATTATTCCACAAGTTCCGAAATAACAAATTAATAGTAAACGAAAAGAAAACGGTTTTAATGCAGTTTTCCATTTCAAATAAACAATTATGTGCTCCATTGAAAATGAACGGTGTACCATTAACTGATGTTAAGGCAACAACATTTTTAGGTCTCTCAATTCAGTCAAACCTTAAATGGAACGTCCATTTAAATGAATTGAACACAAAATTAAGTTCATTATGCTACGCATTCAGAATTCTTTCAAATTCAGTCAGCCTTCATACTGCTCGTTGTGTATATTTCGCAAATGTTCATTCCCGCCTGAGATATGGCATAATATTCTGGGGAAATACATCTTATAGCTCCCAGACGTTTAGATTACAAAAACGAATCGTACGAATAATAACCAAATCCCACCCACGTGATTCATGTAAGCCTCTCTTCATTAATCTAGGAATTTTACCATTACCTTGTCTGTTTATTTACGAATCAGTTGTTTTTGTCAAAAATGACTTGCTTAAGGGCGGGAATATATTTTCAGAAAATGCCGATGTCTATTACTATAACACTCGACGTAGAAATCATATTCATCCGGTGACAGTATCAACAGCTCAATACAAAAAATTCACATACAATACTTGTACATTATTTTACAACACTTTGCCAGACGACATTAAACGATTAAATTCGATAGAAAAGTTTAAATCCCAAGTGAAATCGTTTCTGCTGCATAACTGTTTCTATACAATTAGAGACTATACTGAGCATCACAAGGAAAGTAACTTTAATTTTAACAGTGATACTTAAAGCATTATTTACTATTTGGACTGTATAAATGTGTATAAACAACCTGTAACAAGTATTGTACTACAGCCTCCGGGTCAATGACCCCCATCTCGATCAGGTTTTTCGTCCAGTTTCCCTGATCCATTGAGCAAATGCTGAGATGGCCCCTTGTTTTGCTTCTGGACATAAATGTAACTTCAATTTCTGTGCACGTCTTCTAGAATTCAGTGGGAAATACAATTATTCAAATTATCGTTTCCATGCTGTCGCGGCAGGAAGTATTATTCCGAAGGACAACATGGATAAGAGCCAAAATTTATTGCTTATTTATCCTTGAAAATAGATTTTATTACATTGGAGGGTTTTTTTCTGTTTTCAAAATTTAAGTAGTATATGACTTAGTGTAGGGATCACAGAATTTTGAAAATGTGCACACAATTTACTTTTCCCCATAGCACGTCATACGCAGTTTTAACTGTTTTTTGACGTAAAATAAATAAATAAATAAAAGTAAATTAGGGAAATTATTACGAATCAATAACCAAAGAATAAACAAATACAGTGCTAGAGTGCCAGTGACTAATCAGAAATTAGAATAGCTGCGAGAAAGGGAATGGCCTGCGCACTAGGACGAAAAGAGAAACTTGTTTGGATACGATCTCGCGCAGGGAGGAAGACGCGTAAGATAAAGAAACGGGACAAACAAACTTTTGACGTGATGAGGGGCACATGATGTTTTGACGCGAAGTGAAATGATAAAAATAGATACAGACTTATAATCGCGTGTGTGAAGGAAGCAGATGCCATTGGTCTGGACGAGATTTAGGAAAAATGGAACTTGGAATGGATTACTGGACGACGTTGAAGAAGGCAGAGGGTATACGAAAGGAAAGTGACTAAACGGGGGACATATTAAATAATTTGGTGTAGGAAGATCAAGTTTTGCAATAAATTAAGAATTTCTTTTTTTTAATATATGTATTTCCAGTTCAATTTTACAAATTTTTCAGGATGATGAATAAATGTATACATAACATTTTTGGAGATGCCAGAAATTAATATCATAATTAAAGATAATTATGATTTGGTTTTAATAGTAATTACGAATAAAACTTTGATTTTAATAACTATTGCTTAATTTTTATAATAAATTTAGAGTTTTAAGAGAAGGTTTTATTGAGTAATAAAGTAGACAATTATTTATGGGGGGTGAAAAATATCTTTGGGGAAGCGGGATCGAATTAGTTGAATGTGATAAAGAATTTCTGGATAAGGATTTAAGAATGATAATAGCCATGCATGCAAGGGGAGGGACTGGGAAACAAAACAGTACCCAATAATGAGGTTTTTTAGATTTTGTTTTGTCTTTTTGAAAAGTGGTTGTACTTATTGACTGTTATGTTTAGATGTAATATGAATGTCTTGCAGCAGAATACAGATGGAAATTTTGTTAACTTGAAGTAAGTATTATTATTCCTGAATAATTGTAGTAAAAGATTTCCCAACCCCACGTGAGGAGAATTAACTTCCGTAAATTTGTCATCACGGAATATCTGTAGAGATTGTCCATCGGACCCACTAGTAAACTTTATCATGACGGGACGACTTTGGTACACCCTTCGGCCAATTCATGCGTGAAAGATTAAATGTTAATTTAGGCAGAATAAATAAATAAATAAATAAATAAAAAGGAACCAGGCATATACCCCCGATTGATTGGCGTGAGACTCCGTAGAGACGAAATTTACGTAGAGTAGATAAAATTTGAAGAATATTGTTGCAAAATTTTACCCAGAGAATATACAAGTAAATATAGACGCAGAATTTTAAGTAAGAATTAATAAGGAATTATCAACAAATAGTAATATTTGAGATTAATTTGCTGTCTGTTGTGTTAAAAAAAGAACAATTTTTACATGCATGACAGGCTGTCATTTTGATTTTTCAATAGACACTGCAAATTATTATAATGGAAACTCATAGTAAGACTGCACAAAAGGTATCCGAACGGGAGGATAGTGAAACAGTTTCTACCGCGAGTGAGGTCGACAATAACGGGGAAAATTTATAATTAAATGTAGAAATGGAGTCTGAAAGCAACTTGAAAGTTTTTCATGCCACCGCGGAAGCTAATGGCGATACGGCAAACCCGCAAATGATAGATAGTAACACGAGGGCTACATATATGAACCAATTAATTTTAAACATGTTAATGGAGATGCAGGCTAAATTTATTGAAAATAATACTAAATTAGACGAAATAAAAATAGGGAAAATATTAAGTTACTTGAACAATATGTCGAGGAAAATAATAAGATGATGCAAGTGAATAATGCTGAATTAAATAAGATTCATCAGGAAGTCGCCGATGTTAAAGATGAATTGCATGACACCATTGCAGAAATGCTTCAGGAAATGTCAAATGTTAGGGCGGAAACGGATAGCAGCTTAGATTCCAAAGTAGAAAACTTTGTGGTAGACACGGAATGAATTGAAGCGGAGCAGAAAATTGAAAAGGAAAAATTAATTAATTCTAGTACTGCGGCTCAGGAAGCAATTGTTGTCGGAGAAGAACTTCGCCGATAATGGAAACAATGGAAGATTTAGAAACAAATGTTTGCGAGCTACATATAAACATGGCGACAGGATTGATATTATAGAAAATAAATGGGGAATTTGGAACTAATAATTGAAAACAAGTTGCAGGAGATAAAATTAAAAAATTCTGATATTTCTGGTAATGAAGTGACCACATTGAAGCAGAAAATTTCCAAGCTACAGGAGAAAAAATACATTTTGAACGAAATGCAGGTCAATAAATTTACATGCTGTATGAAATCAATGCCGCCTGAATATGTATATCCAGGGGTTGTTGATTAAATTTTCCTAGCAATATTCGGTATCATGGAGATTCGAAAGAGCAGTCCTGGTCATTTCTAAAGAAGCTAGAAACCTTGTTTGTTATTAACAATGTCCCCGAAAGATTAAAACGTGCCATGGCCGGAAAGGCGTAGGATTGGATGATTGCACTAGACCCGGAGCCCCAAAATTATGGAAGTTGGAAGATAAAATTTTAGGAATGTTACTGGAATGATCATTAAAAAAATCGAACTAAAATGTCTTGTAATGTTGCAGCGATATCGAAAGAGAAGCGTGGAGGGAATGGCGGATCACACAGCGTGATGCATCTCAATTTTCAAAGCTTGCGATGAGAACTATAACCAGAATCAGTTAATTCGGTTTATAATTAGGACCGTTTATTTAATTTACTTTGGAATTCGATGCTGAATGAATTATTAGTACGGCTTAACAGGTTCGACCAGACCAGGGACAACAACGGCGCGGATATCGCGCGAAATTCAAATGCCAATTCGGGGCAGGAAAATAATGACAGAGATGCATCCCATGGTGTAGAAGGGCGTAAAACGCAGTACGGGGAAAGAAGAGAAGAATCAACAGGGGAATACAACAAACAAGACAGGTTGGAAGGCGGACAGCAATATTTTAAGAAAAACAAAGAGAATCCTAGCAAATTAATGTCATAGTGGAAAACTAAATTAGTTTGGGGTGGAAAGAGGGGACGTCCCAAACGACGAATGTGAACGAGTGCAGGTACCAGGCCATTGAGATATTACTGGTATCGGAGGACAACTTGCTAAGGGAGGAAGTAAGGGAAAATCGTAACGACAATCGGTGTTGAATATTACGGGGCAATTGTTTTGGAATTGAGGTCGATGCATTAGTAGACATGGGAAGCAGCATTATGGCGATTTCGGAAGAATTGTATTTGCAACTGAAAAGGAAGGGGATAGTATTGGAAGAACTACCAACGCGAAAGTTGAAAATTCAGGTAGCAATCAAATGACTGGCAGGTTGTCAAGGCTCACGAGTGTGATTAGAGCTCGTGGTAAGTAGGATATCGATTTGTGCACCAGCTGTCATCAAAAAAGGGTTAATCCGACACATGATACTCGGTGTGGACTGTCTGAGAACGCACAAAGAAGTGGCGGAAAGATTACGCTGCATGCCGATGAGCTGTATGTCCGTTGCTTGGACGTGTCACACGGTGATGGTCAGGGACTCGAGATAAGCGCGATGCAAACAACTGACGCAGAATTCGAAGACCAGCTTGCCGTCGCAGTCGCGAACGCTACGGACAAAAGAGAGGAGACTGTTCGTCTAAGGTAGTTGCTTTGATAAAAGAGTATCAAGACGTTTTTGGAGAGTCGACGGTACCGGTTCGAGGGTACCAGTTCCGAATAGAATTAACGGAAGAAAATCCGTTTAATGCAAAAATCTAACCCCTACCACAAGTACGGATCCCATGTACGGAAACATGTAGAAGAGATGGAAAAGAAAGGAGTTATTAAGAAGATGATGACCCCACACATAAGCCCCTTAGAGATCGTCAAGAAGAAGAATGACAAGATACACATTTGCATAGATGCCAGAAAACTAAACGCCATCACGGTACCTCAACATGAATCCCCACCAAGGTTGGAAGAATTGATACGGAAATTGCAGGGCGCTACCGTATGGTAGCCGGCTTCAATCTTACGGCATCATATGGGCAAATGGTGATAGAATCCGAAAATCAGAAATATGTCAGTTTTGCATTTAAAAACAACACATTGTTTCCGACGAGTCTCGTTCGGGCTCCGAAATAGTGGAGTCGCGCTTGTCAGTTATTTGAACGATGTTATTCCGGCGGAACTGAAAGAAACAATAATTATGTACGTAGACGATGTTGTTTTCGGCTGATTTGAACAACCATTTAGAGCCGTTAGAGAGAAGGAGGTCAGCCATAATATGTACAGTATTATACTTCTTCGAAGCGTAATATTTTTGGTAGAACTTGTCCCCATGGTTTTGGAATGGTCACTTGACCAATAACAGAAATCGTAATGATTCAAGTTTGACAGCGCTCCTGCGATCTGTTGAAAGCCGCAGGTAAAAGCTGTAAACAAGACTGTTGTTGGGAATCACTTTAAAGCTTGATTTCCTAGTGGTCTGGAGAAAATGTTCGCTGAATATTAAATTATGTTGGTAATAAAACGGTCGAAGGAGGATCTAAGAGGTAGTGTATATTGATGCGAGTTCACGGCACAAGAAGCCCAGACCGAGAGATCTTAGGGACCTGACAGGATGGTACAACCGGCTGCGTGGCAATATGGCCGTTGATTCTGCAGCATCGCTGACGTAAGATACCAAGGATCGAGTCCGAACGTTGGCGGCTTTTGGACACTAGATTCATAGATTGGTCGAACTCAACTATTGTCGGGAGGGGGATTATAGACAACAGTTGTTCTGTTGGGTAGTTTTCTGTGGTTTCTCCCATTCTTACCAGGTTAATGCTGATGTAGTAGGCACTTTAAAAAAAGGCCTCAAATCGCGCGCGATCTTTCCTTCCTCACCCTCGTCTCCTCTTCCCCTCACACAAACACAGACCCAAACATTTTTATATGCATAGCACTAACACACATGTCGAGAGCTTGAAGATGGTACATACACACCTCATTCACCCCAACCAGACTCCTTTCAACCTTCCTCGCCAGTGCAAAGGTGACTCACTTGCTGCCCGGCGCGCCCACCGCACCCGTGCACTGCATCCCAAACACAGCGTCTGTGCCTGTGTCCATGACGGCGGCGCGCGGGCGGGAGCGTGCGTCGCATTGTTAGGCACCGCCGCCGTCACCACTACATCCACCCCGCAACCATCACCACCGCCGCGACCACCACCATCTCTGACCGGGAGCGGTGGCTCAGTACATGAACTGATGTCACTGCAGCGCCTCTGACCGGGAGGTCCAAGGTTCGAGTCCCGACGGTGGCAGGATTTTCGAAACTAGCTCTGCAGCTAGGTCGAATTCAGTCGCTGTCTGGAGGAGAATTCAAGCGACTGGCTGCTCTGATCGGTAGTTTTCCGTGGTTTCTCCGATCAACACCAGGTGAATGCCTGAGCAGTACCCTAACAAACGGGCTGTGGACAGCGCGCGATCGTTCCTTCCTCTTCCTTGTCCTATCCTCTCCCCTTACACACACACTTATACTAACATGCACTACACTACCGCACATGCCGGGAGACTCGTCAGGGACTTTCAACTTGTCCAGGCGGGGGCGGTGTCCCGTATGTGGGAGATACCTGGTTGGGGAAACCTGCTAGTCGACGGTAGGTCGGCGCCGGATTTCGCCATTCAGTGGGATCACCGCCACCTGCCGATTAAAAAGCATGCACTACTTTTATGGGACTCATGACCTCAGTTGTTGACGCGCTCGGAAGCATCAATCAATCAAGCCACCAGCACCAGCACCGCCACCTCCACTACCACAACCACTGTGACCGCTGCCACCACCAATACCACCACCACCGCCATCGCCACCGTCACTACTGCCGTCGCCACCACCCCCACCCCCACTATCGCCACCGCCACCGCCACGGTCTCCTACTCTGCCGTCGGTGCAAAGGTGACCCTGGCGTGCGGGCCTCGCACGGCAAGCAGCCTTTCCTGCGCGCTTCGCAGAAAACGTCAAGGAAGAAGCCCTCGGACGGCGAAAACCAGCTGCCGTGGGGCATCCAGCTGCCCGGGATATGGGCAGGAGACGCCGCCCCCGCCGCCGCACAACCTGTTTTGCGCCGTCTCGGAGAAACGTGTGCTGCTCTCGATTAAGTCCTCTGATTTCATCTTGTAAATGGGAAGCTTTTTCGCGGAATCTGGGATAGAATCTGCGGGATCACGCGGGAGCGGTTAAAAAACTAAAAGAAGAATGGGTTAGGGAGCAACATTCTTATAACGGCGTATGAATATTAGCATAAGATACCCCTCTCCGGTTGTCTGTTACGCGATTTAGGTCGGTATGTTTGACCTTAAGTCACACTTACATCCCTAATTTTTAGGCAAATATTTGTAAACGAAACTTTTGGGACATTATTAAGGATCCAAGAGATATCAACCACAAATCCTTATAAATATATATTTAATATTATAATTAACCAGATACAATCACAGGCATGTACAGAAATCACAGGCACTTCAAATTTATTAATATACATTTCATATATGTCTTGTTACTTTATTCTTTCTATAATTTCTTCCCGACGGTATTTGAAATAATCGAATTATTACAATGAAGCAAACAACAGTATTAATCAATTATCTTAATATCTTGATTATTTATAATCAATAGTCAATAATCAATTTAAATCAAATTCTATAAGATTAAAGTATTTTATCTTATCCTTTTAGGTTGTTTATTTACATGTTGGGAGTCGGTGAAATCGCCCTGTAATAAAAGTAGCTATCTCTATAGTAAAGTAGCTGGAAATGAAGGAATATGCATAGAAACACACTTATACTTATTTTATTAATGAAAATAACACATTTACTCATAATACTCATCAAATAACAAAGTATAATACACATTTTCGAATACATTTCTACGTACCTGCGTTAAGTATTGGTACTTACTTTCGCTGGAAAATAAGTTAATATAACTTTCTAGCATACGTTTTTAATATTTTTCTCTCCTCCGCTCCTTGAACATTTCGTGTTCTTTGCGATGTATATCTTTAGATTTACTGGGTAGCAAATCTTCCACAGCTTTCGTAACTTCACTCTTTATACTTTCAGGAATATCTTCCATTTTCTCGCGAGACAGGGATTGTCAACTCAAATATACCCTCCAAGGCCTCCAATGTACCGCCGAAATCAATATAATATCATTCATCGTTATTCCTACTTATTGAAGAGAAAAAGCTCAAAAAGTTGCAAAGACAATCGAATAAGATAAAATATTATATATTACATGTGGCTGAAAGATCATAATACTATTTAATAGAACATGCTCGTTATTAATTATACACTGTATGTTTCAGCCACTTATAAAATAAAATGCTTTTGTTAGTGAACTCGCCGTGTTTACACTTGGATTGTAAATTATGTCTCTAATATTTTGAGCTCATCTGACACTTGATTTTTACATAAAGTTTGTAATTAAATGTCATGTAACTTAATTGAGAAATTTAGTTTCTTTCAATTTCAGTTTCTTTGTAGTTTATTTGTGCTGTCATTTTTAATTTTAATTTTAAGAGTAATACAAATTCAATATATCCATTACAGATATTACCATAACAAATCCGCAGGAACCTATTCTTGCCCTTATAATTTGACTTCCTCATTTCTTTAGCCATTTACGATGTCTCATAAACGAGAACCCTTTCCATGAGGTGATGCATTCTAAGAAAAGACACTCATGTTCCAATGTTTTAATGCAACTTCCCTCAGAACGCAGCAGTCTTGAGAAAGAGTGGCTGCCAACGCAATAGCTCTTGACTGCTTTTCTCCCAAGATTTTGCAATTCAAACTGAATGTAACTGATTAAATAGTGGAATCTAGAGGGCAATTCCCATTTTTTTGTTTAAGGAACTAGTCACCGAAAATAGTAAATGAAGTCTTTATAGAAGGGGCTTATCAATTAAAAAGGTAGTGCTGTCACAACACATACTTTGTTTCATTATTTGTAACTTATTTGAACTTCACTGTGATCACCGAAAATGAGAGCTGCATTATTTTTATATGGATACTTTACTCTAATCGAAAAAAATAGAGCAGTTTTTGAGAAAATAATTCTTTAACCATTTCCTCTACTTCACGGAAAATTATGCAAAAAGCTACACATATTTTTGAAAAATTGTATATAACCTCTCTGTGAAGAACAGATTTCAATAAAAAAAACCTTCATCTTGAATTTTGTTCCTGTGAGAAGACGCCCGAAAAATTGAACTTTTCGATTTTCAAAAATTGAGAGGGTACAACTTAAATAAAACCTGCGCAATTTTCATGTCCTTTGTTCTCTCCGAGAAAAAAAAATTGAAGTCACTTTCCAGAACATTTTAAGTGTTGAGGGTTCATGAATACATCCAGAGATCAAAATATCCGTTTTATTTCCCTTTTAAGAGAATTGTTTTCTTCGTCAACCCCTTAAGTTTTCAATAAACAGCATTCATAATCATAACACAAAGAATATAAATGTCTTAAAGATAACAATTTCGTACGCCAACATTCTCGTAAATACCAATCTCGCGATTTTCAATAATTATTGAAAATTAATATTGTTTTCTTATTGTATATACTATAATTTTGGTAATATATTTTCATTGTAGTGCAATGGAGTTTTTAATTTCCATTGTAGTGCAATGGTTACAAAATTCTTCAATGCATACTGTGAAGAGTACTTTCCTGAACGATAGAGTATCATTTTGAATGACTCATTATCATTAAAATTGCTTCAGTTTTCTATACATCCTAACTTCTAACGATGACCGATGGATACGAAAGAAGAGGAGCGAATACGTCATTTATTATGTTTTTTATATCAGTGGGAGAGAAGAAACTCTCGCGGTTCGAAACATAGTTAAAATTCTATAAGACAATGACAATACCAACCCTGCTATACAAGAGCGAATGCTGTTCATCAGTGATAAAGCTTCTGAGGGCAATAAAAGGTTATACTAAAACTGATCACGAAAGAAATCAGAATATTCGAAAAAAGCTAAAAGTTGTATCAGTCCTCGATAAAATCCAAAAGTGTTGGAATGGACCCAACTCTACGAGATATAGTATCGTATATAGAATGGAGGAGCAGCGACTTCCTCAAAAGGAATGGAAATATCGGCCCCTTGGAAAACGAGATCCCAGGAGACTAAGAAACGGTAGACCATTGAACCGGAATAGGCCGTTAGGCCTAGACCGTGAAGATGGTGATGATGATTGTTTTATATCAGAAAACAATTATCAGTTTCCCATTCATTACAAAAAAATAATGATGTTGATCAGGCACCGGTTCATATTCGTCAGTTCATTCCCTTGTGACATTATTGACACCTTCAAAATATCATCGACCCCCAGGGGGGTCGACACCGACCCCGTTGGAAACCGCTGATTTAGTAGGTGCCAGTGTTGACCGCAGACAGACGGACGGAGGGACAGATAGACGTTTTGCCGTCAACCAACTTTCCGATATCAATGACCCACAAAACGTAGATTCTATCTACACAACTCATTAAAGGAACCAATTTACTATGTTGTAAATTGCTTCACTTATTCAAGATTTATTCATTTTTTCCTTATCAGGACCCCACAATACGAGTTATTCCTCTAATACGAGATTTATTTACTTTTTCGATAGCAGGACCGTACCGTTTACCGTTTTAGCGTGAGTATTACAATTCTCTATACTAGATACATATTACGATGGAATGTAAAAATGTATTGCGTAGGAAAAATTCCAATTCAATTTCAGAAAATTCCAGAGAATCGAAAGTTTTGATGTAACAATTTCAGTAGTGTATTCTTGAGTATTGTATTCTTGAGTACAATGACCCATTAAATGCACCATCAAAACATACAGATCAATATTACTTAAGTGTGTGTGAACATACATCATTACTGATTTGTTATAAAGGTCTGAGCTTAAGACGCACAATGAATGTCATACACAAACATTTCTAAGCGTCGCATACTGGGTCCCGAAAAATAGGCCAAAAATCGAAAAAAAATATTTTGACTACACAGTTGGATACACTAATGTTGAAAGTGTCAGAGAAGCGCGTTCGCTTATACCTGCCTACATCGGTTAAGATGCGTTAAGGCGCGCGAAATGACTGGGCTAAAAAAGGCAAAGAAATTATGTCTTCTTCTATTGCATGATAAGTTAATAATGTTTAAAACACGTAGGTTTTTCATTTGGAACGAAACATTAGTATTATAGTCAACCAAATGTTGATATTTTTTCTTAAAATGATAGGCAGTGGACCCTGTGTTATCATATGCTCTCATTAACTCGTTTTATAGGAAATAGCACAATATTTTAATATTTTAAATTTAATAGAATGAACGTTTATATGTCGTCATTTGATCACTATATCATGTTCTAGACCTACTATATTCCATTTATTTGTTGTATTGGTGGTTTTGTTTTGTGACTCGCAATAAATCTACCGAAAATAATTTACAACGGCTCTTAAAAATTGATTGTACACTATGTAAGAAAATACAAACTGGCGTAGAAAAAATATTTATTGCTGAATTGTGAGGTAAAAAATAAATATATGTGTTAATACAAACCTTCACTGATAAGATACAAAAATAACAAAATAAGTGAATAAATAACAAATAAATAAAACTTCTAATGCACATGCAATTCCCCACAAAAATTAACGTACACTGGCAATTTTTCTCCTAGAAGAACAAAAAATTAAAAGTCAATATTTTGTGTAAGAACCTTTAGCACAAAGAACAGCCTCCAGCTTTGCTGACATTGATCTCATACGCTTCTTTGTAAATTCTAAAATTGATAAATATCCAAATGTGTCAATAAAATGGATATTCCCGACACCTGGCGTAGACATGCAGCCCCATACCATAACGAAGCACCGTCGTGCTTTAGTTACACCCAAATTTGTATCTTCTAAGGCTGCGTTATCCTTCCTCCACACGTGCTGTTGCTCATCTGATCCAAATAACTTTAATTTATTGAAATTGCTGTTTGTCTACACTCCTAAAGGTGGTTTCTGTAAAATTTCGCGAACTGCAGTCTATTGTGCCTATTTGCCAAACTAATCCAATGCTTCTTCTTCGCTATTCTCCCGTTGTAACCTATTGCCTGTCGGATAGTTTCTGTGGATAAAGTTCTCCCTGTCTTCGCTACTCTCCCGTTGTAACCTAGTGCCTGTCGGATAGTTTCTGTAGGTAAAGTTCTCCCTGTCTTCGCTACTCTCCCGTTGTAACCTAGTGCCTTTCGGATAGTTTCTGTAATTAAGTTCTCCCTGTCGTTGGAACCACTGACGGGATAATTTTAACGGCACCCGATATTCAGGTTGTTGTGATTGATAATTTTTCTTTTATCTCGTTCGTTGAGTATATGATTTCGGCCTCTACCCCTTTTATTAATTAATCTTCCATCGTACTTGAATATTTGAATATGGTCTTCCCACTGTCTTCGCGATATCTAGAAGTGATCTTCTCATGCCTAAATTCACAATTTCTTACAGTCTCTTCCCTTTTCGGGGCCATTTTGAATTCGATGATGCTCTTCCCAAATCTTACCATGAACTAATCTGTTTGTCACAACTTTGTGCCCCAGAAAACATTTCAATAGGTACGTTTCAAAGTGCGCTTCTGATGGTGGAAGTTCATTTCTGTGCAACATTTGGAGTGGGAAACACAAATTTTTTTAATAATAAAACATTTTCTGTTTTCAAACCCCACTAGTCTTTTCAAGAAACCTCAAATATCCTAATTACATATTTTATTTTCAAAAATATTCGTATGAGAAAAATTCATGGCATCATTAAATGTTACAATAAAGGAGCACGTTCAATTGTTTCCTAGCGAGTTTTGTTTTTCAAAGATTAATGAGAATTTTCAAATGCAAAGATTAGTTTACATAAACGACCAGCAATCATCTGACACATGTGTTCCTATACGAAAAATGTTGAACGATTTTAAATATATGTTATGTATAACGTTTTTAAGTAAATCGATATCAGGCTACCCTACCACTACACAAAACATATACTCAGATCTTGCTAAATATAAAACATTTCATTTACATTTTAAGGGACACGTTTATATAATCTGTTCGCAATGAATAATTATTATATTGTTCCCTACTTTGTTTGTAAACTTCTTAATTTTTTAGTCTTAGAAAATAACTAGTGAGAGTCATGAAACAATAAACTTGAGCTTTTCAATTTTCCATGTAGGGCATACTGAGTTCTTTTTTGTTATAACATTTCTACAGCTGTTTCTTTCGTGCAATGTATTCGCACAGGTTCAACTAGTTTTGATTTTTCATTCGTCAAGATTACTCGTGCCAATGTAGACATGACAGAAGATAATTTTCTTTACATACTAATTTGCGCTTGATCTACTTGCAATGATAAAGAAAACTGGAATGATTTCTTGGAACCGGGGAAACTCCAGCCATTGCATTCGGGTCAGAGGAGAAGAGCAAGAATTTCCCAGAGGTTATCACTTCGCAATGTGCTCTGGGAACCGTTACACTTTATAAATTACGTGAGTGATACACGATGGGATTGTCCGAAGTGTGTCTGTTTTGTTATCTGCTTCGGAAAGGCAATACAAGTGGGATTTTCACAATGAATATGTAATAAGTGATAACTGTTGCGCAGAGACTGCACTTTCATTAAACTCAGTTTGTTATGTTATTCTTATTTACTCTGACATCTCTGCTTTAGCAATGCAACGGTATTTATATGCTGAAGAATATACGCTAGCACAGGTTCATTTTAAAATATTCGATTTTAATACAAATACGAAACATTTAAATACAGGGATATGTATAGTGAACCATTTTATTACAGCTAAAATTATAATTAGTTTATTAACAATATAGTTTTTTACCTGTAAGGTTATCAATAATGTACATCGTACATTCTGCATAGACAATAGGCACATGTAAAAACTATATTACATGCAGGTAAAAAACTATATTAACAAACTAATTGTAATTTTAACTAATAAAATGGTTCACTATACATATTCCAGTATTTAAATGTTTTATCTGTTCTGTGGCCCTGATGAAGGCCAAATATATGGCCCAAACTTCGGCAATGTAAAGTGTTTGTTTTCTTTACTGTGACCCAAACTCAAGAACCAATAGACATATATTAACAATCCTGAATGAGCAAGGTTCGCAACTAATGAAGACACTGGAACAATTTTGAATACCTTCTCTTCAGCATTTTTATTTTTCGCCTTACTACGTACGTAGTGAAGAGAAAGATTGTAATCCACGGCGGAAATCGGCTATTTATTGACAGAAATTCTCGAAAGTCAGAGAATCGTTAGAAAAAAATTGTTGGACACTGGTAACTAAAAGTGGAAAAATCTTGTTCCTAATTGCAGTAAATTACTTTCCCTACCACCATGAGTCAGAATCCACGTTTTGTGGGTCCTCGATACCGAAAAATCGCTTGACAGCAAAACGTCTATCTGACCGTCCATGTTAAAACTCAAATTGTTCAGACAATTTTCGCCAAAATTGACATTCAGTAATCGATCTAAACGAACGCGCAAGACATGCGAGTTTCAAACGGATATTTTGATTTTTGGTCTTTACATGAAGCGTTAACAATATTTTCAAAATATTTCAAAAAAATTACTCCAAACTTTGTGATTAAACTTTGTCCTCAGCACACAGCGCTTGAAAGCGGCGCAAGTCTTATTTCCGTTGAAATCAATGAATTTTCGAAAATTGCGCGACATTAAATTTTTTCGGCGTCTTCCTTCATCTACGGTATTGAAGAGCAGTAGTTTTTCTTAAGAAAATGTTGTTCAAAGATAGTTCTTAAAATAAGGTCACCTACAATGTCTGGAAATTATGAGTTTTCGCAAAAGTTTGTATAAATAAAGATAATTTTTAAATAATTATTTTCCCCCAAAAAGCTGTAACTTTTTCTTTACACTTTTTCTTCATGTTAGCAATGTGTTCCTCGTGTTTTTTTTAAATAAAATTATTCTAAAAACATAAATCTTTAAAAGAGATCGTGTACACATTTTTAACAATCTAGTAGTTTTCTCGTAGTGTATACTCGATGTGAAGTCAATTTAAAAAAAGTTCAATTTTTAAAAATTATTTATTTCAAGGAAAGGGCAAAGGATGCTTAAAAATTGCGCAGGTCTTGTTTTCATGGACCTCTCTGAATTTTTGAAAATTGCCGAAGTTAAAAATAACGTGAGAAAGTGTGAACTCTTTGCTGCTCCAGCACCACAGGTTATTAAGTATAATAATTTCCCCTCTCCCGCAGTGATGCGTTCCTCGAAGTACCGTATTTCATTTCATTCATTTGATTAATATGACCATGGTGTTGCATATTTCATTTTTATTTACCTTGAAATTCATTCCTCAGAGTTTTACGTCTATCGTGTCATATTGTACCCCGTATCACATTACACCGCCTCGAATTTCTTACACTCTAAATTTATCTCTCCAACGGAAAAGTCTAACTAGCACATTTTTACGAAATATTATATTTATCCTGAATCTTCAGCTCATGAAGTTCATTTTCATAAAGAACCTTAAATACTCCTGACCTTTTAGAACGTATCATACGAAATGATTTTCTCTGGAAGAACTTTCTCTAGAGAAGATCGCACAAGGAAACTACCTGACCTGCATCTTGCACTCTTCCTTGTAACCGACACAGTGACCGAAAACCGAAAAGCGAAGATTAGCGATGTCTTCCCTCGGTCTGTCGCTGAAAGGGAATTCCATTGAGAACAAAACAAGATAGTGTATTATCAGCAAGTTCTTTGTGGCTGGAGGCAGGTGTTTGCCTTGACGCGTCTTTGTAGTCCAGGAATGAGCCCGTGCGTTTCCTCATGACTCATATTCATCCGTGTCAATGGTAAGAACACGTACTGTTTCTAAGAGGCAGTTCATGCCATGAACATTAATGGTTCAAGGTGTAATAAGATTACAGTATTTTCTTGGTATTGTTCACACAAGGAAACGTCGCGAGGTGCCCACTGATTTCGCTGAATTTTAAGCATGTTGTAAGGGATGGCAAACGTTTTAAATTGGACAAATAATGCTCTAAATGTGGAGGCGGAAAGATGTAATATTCGGTTCCGCAAAGAAAAACGTAGTTTTTTCAGTAAACGCAATTGCGTAATAATCGAACATGTGGCAGAGACATGACAATTTTAGTGCCTTTGTCTGCTCGATATGACAGGTAAACTACCCTCAAATAAATAAAATGATTTAAAAACGCTAAGGTAACAAATACAAAGAAAGAGTTCCGAAAAAGTTATTCTTTTAAAACAAAATAGATGCGTTTTCACATTTTTGGAAGATGTATTTTTCGGTGATATTATTTTCTACAGTTGTCTACAATCAAATACGATGAATTCCCTTTCGTCCCCTAGCTTTTGTCCTGGAGCACTATAGTGTGTTTATAACTAACAATATTATTACTAATGACATTTTCGTTTTTTCACCATTTACCCCTTTCCTCTAAGAACATTTTTTATCTGCAAAACTTTAAAAAGGAATCGGTCTTCTATTTGAATTTGAGATTAAAATAAGACGCCTTGTATTTCAGTCTGCGTAATGACTGGGAAATCAAATAGGGTAGTTCATAAAAGAAATGTATACTCCACGTTGGCCTTCACCTTTTTATATTTCCAGGAGCTTGCGGAAATAAGCAAAGTCTGCATGTATACTTGAAGATTAATTTTGAAGGAATGGCCTTCGTCTCTCGGTGTGGGATTGAGATATTCAAATAATATCCAATAATTGGTGATATTTTTCATTGAGAAGGTGTGCTCCAGTTTCAATCAGAACAAAATCAATTTACCGATGAGTCTTCATATTGTTCTGTTCTCCTGCCCTAAATATTTCATTTCCGTTCTTATTAAGATTTTTTGAACAATTATATTTGAGATATGAATTTGGTAAAGCTAACAACTTCAAAAACTGATCAAAGGAAGGTAAATATAGTTTAAGTACGTTAGCATGACCTTTCGAAAGACGCAGTAACCTGTAAATGTAATGCTATCAAGTGGTATTGATGGTATTAGAACATTCTATAAAACGTATGACTTAAAACCAGAAAGAATATGAAACTGGTGCATATACTGAGAACACCCACTGAGATAACTCAAGTGTTAAACATTGCTTGTACTAAGAGCACTGTAGCAGTAGTTGATCGGAGAATGTTCTAGGGTTCGAATGTCGGTGACAGGTTTTCGACACTAGCTATATACCTGGGTCGAATTCAATCACCGACTGAAGGTGATTCTAGCGGCAGCCACTCTGCTATGTAGTTTTCTGTGATTTATCCCGATCAATTACTTCCAGGCTAATGCCAGAGCAGTACCCTAACAAACGGGCTTCGGACAGCGATTTTTCCTTCCTTATCCTTGTCCTCGCCTCTTCCCTTACAAATGTACTTATAATAGACACTGCCTTAGCACACGTGTCGGAGGACATATGGGGAACTCGAGAGGCTGCCTCGGATGGGGCGACGCCCCGCTGGGGAAATTTGTGGTGGGAACCCTGCCAGCCGATGTGTGGGTCGGCACCGGATCTCAGCTTCCAGCACAAAATAAATATTCACTGACTCACTCAAACAAGCTAAGGACGAAGTTATGGAAACACTGAAGTGCAATATTCCAGATGGCGCTTCGCGCCTTGCTGAGTGAACTTTAAGCTGCGAGAAACATTTTCGAAAATCAACGTTGATCCAAATTACATCGATGACGCATGCTGTGACCGATAAACTCTAGGAGCATAAGCAAATATGCGAAACTTAAAATGGAAATTACGAAACGATACAATGTGCTGACCTGGGGTTTTATCGATAGCAGCACGCTCATCATAACAATACGGATCAACTTCCATTAACGTAATTTCTTAGAAAGAAAATGTACATAAGTAAATAGATAAAACGTAGAATGGTCACATTATTGCTTTTAAGTTAATATAAGAGTTAACGTTTGCTACTTTCGACCGTGCTACAATTTATTTATTGTTTGTCTCAAAGTTTTCGTATCGTCAAGGTCTGTGTCATTAATTCCGACCACAGAGTCCTTGATATGCAGTTACGAATAACCTCCTGAAACATTTACGTATTCTGAATCAGAAAATAGGAATTCATCTCCTTCTTTATCAGTAACTCGAGATCTATGAATATACTACACACATGAATGTCACTCTTAAAAGACGCATTTGTACGGTGAAACCAATGAGAATAGAAAGCCATTATTTCCTACAGGGATTGATAAAAGGAATGGGTATAATCAGTTTCAATTATTGGTTGGTGTTAAATTTTATTAATCTGTTTTCAATTAGGTAACGCATTGCATAGATAATTTTCTTTTGACGTGAAAAATAAATCAGTGTGTATCAGATCAACCCATTCTCATCAATCAAAAACAAATAGTTACACGTTTTGTCATTCATAGTAGGCATACGAAACGGCACACGAACGCCCTTGGCGACGTGCGTTGTTGCCAATGTGAGTTACCTAGCGGGCGTCGCGCGTTCAAAGCTAGAAAATGCACATTATCTTGGCTTATGTCGTAGCTTCAGTGGCTTTTTTGAGCTTTCTGAACGACAACGCACGCCAAGAGAGTTCATGTGCCTTTTCACAGCAGACAGCGTTAATCTACGACGCGCGTTAAGTGACTCTTGTGCGCAGGCATAGACGCGCGTCGATGCAGGTGACGTCATCGGCATTAGGTGACGTGCGTCAACGCAACGCTCGTGCAATGAAGGCCTAAAAATCTGTGAGTGAACGTAGCATTGAATTAAAATGTTTTTTCTAAACAATAATTTAATTGAAACTCCTGCATACTGCCTTAGAATTTGTCTAAAATTAGAAATTCTGAGTGATTCCCCGTTTCCCCCTATTGTCCCGAAAGAAAAAACAACATATTTTTCAAAGCAAATAATCCACACTTCCTGCAATGGAATTCAATTATTTCAAGATTAGATCATACAATTCGGGTTAAAATATTATCGGGTCTTTGTTTCTTCGTTGCTCAATTCAATGTTATACTGCAATTCACACGAAGCGAGACGTGCCTTATTGTTCGGTGAATTATTGCCATTTATTGCCTGTTTGTATCCACTTGGAATCAGATAGCTACGCCTTCCCCTTCATTAAATCCAATAACCTCGATTCCACTCAAAATGTCAGATAGTTCGATTAATTATACGTAAGCACGTCGTTTTAATAAAAAAACATGCATCATTTATAATATTGTCTGTTCTTCTTTTGCCATGATTAAATTATCGTAATTCGTTGGATTGCATTTATAGGACCTTCTAGGACTCTGTCTTTGAGCCAGTTCCCAGTCATCCCCAAGTGAGAGTTCTACTCATCCTCCTCCTCTACGTATTTAGAAAAATGTCCGTGGAACGGTTTGCCATGTCACCTGTGATTTCTCTTCTAGTCCTTCCCTCATTCACAATTTTCCACGAAAAATAAGAATCATTTCTCTGTATTTTTCGGCCAAATATCTATTAGGTTTATGGCATGAGAATAAAAGATCAGCCTGTCTCGATTACCTGCCCAGAATCGGAAACCGAACTTAGGAATTCCCGGTGTGCAGATGTAGAGCAGATCCGAAAGTACACCATCATCGGACACTGAACCTAGGACATATTGAATAACGGTCTTCCTTTTCGATCTCAAGCGCGTTATGGCAGAGCTAAACGCTAAGGCAGAGGGTGGGAAGACCTGACGTAATGGATGTGATTGTGGCATGGTATGCGAAAACAAATCTTCAATTAAATCATATAAGTTAACATTAATCATTTCACACAATTTACTCCCTGCGCTTGATCGCCAACATTCCGTTAAGTATTGGAACAAGCCCTTCTTCTCTACCAGCGAAATTCGTAATTTTACGAATTATTAAGTTAGATTCATGACTCGTTTCGTTTGAATGACACTTGTAATTATTCTGTTTTTCCGAATAATTTGAGTTTTTGATTTGAGGGCCTGGAAATAATTGCGACTGTAACCCGGATGTTTCCTACGTAATTTTAATATTTCTCATCCAAAATTATGTCGTGCCAACTCAGTTAATTGGGTTCGAAGTTCATAATTGTTGCTACTTACTCTACCATCGATTTCTCAATCTGCCATCCATACGGAATGGCGATGAATCTGAAACTCTTATAATAATAACTACTACTGGATTGCACGTAACGAATAATGATCATCAGCTTTCTTTTAAAGTAACAAATGGAATTTATTATAATGTGAAATATGATTCTAATAAAAGTTAAACATGAATTGTTACATCGTTAATCCAAAGTGAAATTATCTTTGGTATTGGCCAGCTCTCTCTATCTTGTAAGAATTATAAATCAACCTTGTTATATTCGCGGCTCTTCGCGCGCTCTTCACTTCTCCATGCGATGGCGCCCCGTAGAATATTCTCCATCGACGCAGCAGAATCTTCCTTCTTCATAAAGTCCTCCACCAAATGTTCGCGATCAAGTTCAAATTCTCCCAGCGATATTACCCATTACTTCCCTTACTTGCATCACGGGTGGACGCCTATACACCTACTGACTATTACTTAGTAGAATTACTTCTTTTCCCACAAGAACGTTTTATCCTAATATAAGAAACGATAAACTTAATTATACTACAAGTTATTGCATCGGATTTGGTTGTCCATCAAGACTTTCCTCGACTTGGTAAAATGTCAGGAGCGGACCCGCTCACTACCGCGTTGCCAGAGAAAGTGTCACTGTTCTTCCTAAAACCCAAAGCATCAGAACTCTATATCATCCTCTTATGTGTAACAAAACAATACTATTTCGGCCTCCACTAGGTCATTTCACATCCTCTTCACCTAGCGAAAATGACCTTTAACGCCGGTTGTTTACTTGTCACATAGCAACCCCTCCGCGATCGTCTATTGACATCTCTATATTCTACTTCAAATACATGATATTTTATAAACAAAATGGTTCGTCATTTTGGTATATCACAACTTCCCTCCTCCTAAGCGTCATCTTATTTGCTTCAGCTAAAAATAAATGACAAGACCCATCATAACCCTTTTAATTACACTCCTAGTTTGTCTTCGTACCTATTACACTGGTTCACACTACACAATAATCACCTATTCACTACACTGTTCTTCTTTCTTCCAGTGTTATAACTATTTACATCAATCTTGATTTCCAAATCTTTACTTATATCCATTTCATTTGATCAATAACAACAACAACAATAATAATAATAATAATAATAATAATAATAATCTTACACATTAATATTTACAGTATTTACAACCTGCTTTGTTAAGTCCGGTTAATTAATCGTACGTATCGTCCCGTTTATACGGCTTGATGTTGCGATAATTATGAGTTCCGATTTGTTTTCCGTCTTCATCTTTTAATGTGGCTGCTTTAATACCCCATCTTTTTACATGTTTTTCCTTCCATTCCTTATAATTTATTGGTTCCGGTACCAATGATGTTAACCAGTGATGAACCTTCGCAGACATCGCCTACTCAACAACATGTAATTTTAATTTTTCCGGGATATTATTTATTATAAAATAGCTTTCTAATTTTGCCAGAAAAAAAAACACGTTTGCCCCTTTATTCCCCCATGAAACCTTTTATGACTGGGTAGAACTAAAGATGCTGCCGATGTTACCGTGTTTCCATTAGTACGTGATAACATAATTGCATTTTCCATCTCATTAATTTTGCTTCTTAATTCTACCGTTTCCGTCGCGATCCTATATTCCTCTAATTCCGTAAGTTTTTTAGTCCTTCTTGATTTTTCTGCTCTATCCTATCATCGGTATCTTCAATTTTCGCTTCGACATTCCCTATTCTAATATTATGTTGTTGCGACATCTATATATTTAAAAAAATAAGATATTCTGCCATGGCTTCATTTAGAGCTTCTACTGAATCGATTGTAGTATTTTTCCTTTACATGAAAGAATGTGATCCCTAGATGTGTTATCAGATGTTGTTTGCGTTGATTCACCAACATTTACGGTGTAAGTTAATTAATTAAATCATTCTTTAATAGTACGCTTATCAAAAGTCTTTTTTTTTTTCAAAGGCTGTTTCAAAATCGATATATATATGAGTCGATAGATGTAAGTTCACGCTGCTTCATGGTGGCGCTCCTTGATGTTTTGTTTTCATTGTTGAGATTTGTTTACAATTCGTCAAAGTTTTGTTTCAGTGTAATAATTGTATTGTGGCGTTGACAGTTTGCATGTATTTGCTTTTGGGGTGTTTTTTGTAGAGAACATTCGGACAGTGGGTTGTGCTCGGTTGTACTGAAGTAGTGAAGTTGTTCACAGGTTATGTCGAATTCCGAATCGTTGCCCACGCGCCCCTAAAGACGCAAACGTACATTAACTGGACGCAGGGAAAGAGAAAGTCAGCGTAGGTGTCGTGATAGTGAGGTCATTTCGTTTTCTGTTGGGTCGTTGTCTATGAAATGTCAATTTTGTTCTGCTTTGTACTTCCCATATGAGAGAAATTCTGCAAACGAGTTTACTCTGTGTTGCTTAAATGGGAAACTAAGTTTACCTTCGAGCAATATGCCAGAAGAAATCAAAGTTGTTTATAGGAGATGATTACACATCAAAAAACTTTAGAAATAATATACGTCAGTATAATAGTGCTCTTTCTTTTGTGTCATTTGGTGCAGATATTGCATTGCCACCTGGTCATGGGCCATACGTGTTCAAAATTTTGGAAACTCCACATTACAGAATATCTTCGTTATACACTGAAGATCCAAACAATGCAACATATTGTGAACATTAGTCTGAGCACAGTATTTTACATTTATCTCAGATCTTACCGTCAAATTTTGACGGGTTCTCACTAGTATTAGTTAAATGTATACGTGCTTCAGCGTTTGTCATCTTTTTGCATTGTTGCTTCCTGACGCTTTCCAGTTCGTTGACATTTTCCTTTAAAATTGTAAATTCTGAATGGATTTTATTTAAAGAATCCTGTTGTTCCCGCTGCATTTGACCCATTTGATTATTAAAGGATTCCATTTTTAAATAAATATTATTAATTTCGACAGACGTATCTGCTCGTAACTGAACTATTTCTTCCTTAATTTCGCCTTTCATATTTTGTAATTCCTGTGATAATTTCTCGTGATTTCTATTTAATTGTTCAAATTTCCTATTAAAGTTGTCATCCATTTCTGACTTCATACTTTCTAATTTAGAGTTATTGCTTTCTAACTTAGAATTCATTTCTGCTAACATTTCCAAAATTAAACTATTAGAATCCACTGTTACTGACAGTAATCCTACCAATCCTTTTCCCCGTAGTACTGTTATATTTCCTGCAAGGGTTCACCTTCGGGGTAAATATTCGTTTCTGCTTCCATATTGTCTCCCCAGTAATATCGTTTCGTATTCCCTCCTCATAAAATTCAGTGCCATTTCCCGGTTCTTCTACATTCTCAGACAGTGCTTTTCTCCGCCTAGCCTCCATCATATATAATTATTTATTACTTAATTTTAATAATACCAATTTCAACTTTATATTGTATCAAATTATTAACTTGACCAAAATGAAATGGTTTGGCAATACTTTTCTTTTTTTAATTCTAAGCTGATTATCACAGTATTAGGTACAAGAAAAAAGGGCTCGCTTTAGTGAGTTCTTGCGGTTAACAATTTTCATTTCATGAGTTGCTCTTTAGCAGCTAACCGAAAGAAATAAGTGCATTTGACCTAAGATTATAAACGTGCCCCTAATTTTAAAAATAATTTGGATGTGAATTTAACAATGTCATTGATATACTCGAAGCAATGGCCTCAATTTCTTAAATCTTTGACCTCAATTTCTTAAATCGAACCCCACGTACGAAAACTCAAACAATGCGAGGTGAAACACCTTTTTGGAAGACGGGGATCTGAATGTAGGCTTTGACCAGATTTAGGAACGATAAATAAGACCATGGAGGTACGGAGGCTTTGCAGTCTTGTTTTGCGCCTAATCGGATATCGATCCTGAACGGGCCAGGAATGGAGTAAAATAAATGGCCGCATGGGCGCCATCCAAAAGACTTCTTCTTCACCATGTGTAATGTAGTAGGGCTCGGTCTATCCGATCGCTATGCGATGCCTTCTTGGACTATTGCGGATTCAATAGGAGCGGTTCGTAAACGTGCAGGAGCAAGATGTCGCGTCATGGCCAACATACTATTGAAGGCCCTCGCGTCCTCTTGGTATAATGTAGAGGATTGCGAGTAACCTCACGTGTTGAGCCTGAGAGTTTGTTTAAACTCGGATTATCCCATAAGACGTTGGCAAGAACATTAGAGGCGTCTACGGTCTTGACGGCAAATTGATGGGTCGCATACTGTGAGAATAAGAAATGGATCATTCTTTTCGGTTGTCGAACTTTCAAGAAGCGTATAGATACTTGGCGAATATAGACTAAAAGTCTGTTACAACTACAGACGTTGCAACGTTGGCTATTGTGATAAACCACGAACCCTAAGTTTGGCAAACTGTGCTTCTTTCTGTGCGAATCATAATGTTTCTCTGCTTTCCCAATATGTAGGCAAATTATCGCGATTGGATGTCATAGAGTACACCTATCTGAAAGATAGTTCACTGACGTCGGTATTTGCTATCACGACATTCGTTTTGACACTTTTTATTGAATATGATGAGTTTTTTTCGGAGTCGGAGAATGTACTTCGTCATTTTCGAAGTATGATGTTTGATGCTGCAAGTGTAATAATTTTAGAAATCGGTATAATAGGTAACAATCGGTATACTTAAAAAAAATAACCTGTGAAGTATCGATTATCATTTCCAAAGAAATTTAAACTTGAAACCAACTAGCGTTCCCGTGTGAGAACTCTCACATGTTAAACCCAACCCTGTTCCATATTTTTCCATTTCCATATTAAGCCTGTAATATATTTTTAAACACTCTCTTATCCTCTGTCACTTGTTCTATATGTCTCCTTGTTATTGATAACAATACAATACAACTTTGTCAATACAAACTATTCTTGTTGAACATTATTACCGAGCAGAGAGGTACACCCATGTAATTCACTGCGTAAAATATCAAATAATTAGTTTTCACATACAGTTGCAGACTCTACAGGCTCTGAACAGATGAGGTAGAATGGAGAAGCGTCGAATCAGCAAAAATGTAAAATAATGTTCAAGAAGATCTCATCCTGTAGATTACGGTGTGATGAACGTTTCTCTGAGGCCTTTGGCCTCAAAATTTTAGTTTTTAAGGTCCCAAAATGCTTTGTTTAGATGTTATTTAACGATATAGATTCAAAACATTAAACCCAGTGTTGCGAGTTGCATTTCATAGATTGTTAGATGCATTTAGATGCATTTTTTAAACAAATCTTCAATTTTTTAAAGTTAAAGTACAATTTGTCACGTCTCCGTGAAATTCTCTTTTGTTACATCTCCTTCATAAAGATTGCTTGAGTGTGAGAGCCGCTAAAGGTAGATACGATCTAATACTACTGAAATAATATAGGAGATAATTATCTAGCCCATCGGAATTTAAACGAAACACATCCCGATCTGCTTTGCTTATGGAACAGACGCGTCATTCCGCCATCCGAAATTCAAACCAGGACTTCCTCGTGCGCGGTGCTTCAGTTGCAGACTGCGGCACCGAGCAGCGTGCATGCAAAGGCAGCCGGTCGCAAGGTCTGGGTTCGACGCCCTCGCGCGGTCCTCGACCCGACCCGCTCTAGCGGAACCCCCTTCGCTGGTGCGAGCCCCTTCCCTCACGCGTCCACCGGGAGCCGTCGCACCGCGTCGTGGATTCGCCTGGTCGTAAAGCCTCGGGCCCACGCTGACGTTTTTGTCGCCCGCCAACGGCTGCGGGGTCTCCCTCGGAAACAGATGCCTTTTCAAACCCACGACGTTTCGCACTTTCGAGCTGAGCGTTTTAGGGTTTCTGTTTCAGCCCCGTTTCTTTCTTTGCGTCTCCCGCGTGTTTTTACTCGCAGGATCCATGGACGGGGGTAGTTCGAAGAATCAGTTGCCTCAGCGGCGTCTCCGTCCGGGAAGTCCAGCTTCTGGGTCCCGACTGTGGCGGGTTTTCGACATTCGACATTACGTCGAATTCAGCCGCTGGCTGGAGGAGAATTCTAACGGTCCACTGCTCTTATCGGTAGTTTTCTATGCTTTCTCCGATCAGTACAAGAGCGGTGGCTTAGTGCATCATCTGATGTCACTGTAGTGCCTCTGTACGCGAGGTCCTATGTTCGAGTCCCGATGGCGACAGGATTTTCGACATTAGCTTGTGAGCTAGGTCGAATTCAGTCGCAGTCTGGAGGAGAATTATAGCGGCCGACTGCTCTGATTGGCAGTTTTCCTTGGTTTCTCCTATCAACACGAGGCGTATGCCGGAGCAGTACCCTAACAAGCGGGTCACAGACCACGCGTGATTTTTCCTTCCTCTTCCTTGTCCTATCTTCACCCCTTGCACACACTTACGCTAACATGCACTACACTACCACATATGCCGGGAGACCAGTCGGGGACTTAGAACTTGTCCCGGCTGGGACGGTGCCCCGCTGGTGGGAGATACCTGGTTGGGGAAAACCTCGCTAGTCGACGGTAGGTCGACGATGGATCTCGCCATCGAATGTAGAAACATACTCGCCACCTCCCTATGAAAAACATTCACTACTCTAACGGGACCAATGACCTCATTAGTTGACGCGTCCGGAATTACTAATGAATCAAGCAATCTGATAAGTACAAGGCAAATGCCAGATCAGAACCCCAACAAAGGACTACAAACCGTGCGCGATCTTTCCTTCGTTATTATTCCCTCCTCTCTCCCCACTCACCTTAAGTGTACTACACTACATACAAGTTGCGAGACCAGGTGGATGCTCGTATTTCGTAATAGAGGTTATTTCAACTGGAGAGGATCGGGTGAGAGGGCACAGGGCATCAACTGATGTCACTTCAGTGCCTCTGACTGGAAGGCCCTAGGTTCGAGTCCTGAGTTTGACTATAGCTAGATAGCTCGGTCTAGTTCTGCCGCTGTCTGAAGGAGAATTCTGCCAGGCGGCTGCTCTGATCGGTAGTTTTTCCCACGTTTCTCCGATCAACACCAGGCGAATGCCGGAGCAGTACCCTAACGATCGGGCCTCGGACCGCGCGCTACCATTCCTTCTTCTTTGCCCTATCCTCGCCCCTTACACAAACACTTACACTAACATGTACTACACAACCACACATGCCGGGAGACCGGTCGCGGACTTAGAACTTGCCCCGGTTGGGGCGGCGCCTCGCTGGTGGGAGATACCTGGTTGGGGAAAACTGGTAGTGGACTGTAGGTCGGTGCCAGTTCTCGCCATTCAGGGGGGAAGATCACCGTCATCTCCCGATAAAAAGCATGCACTACACTTACGAGACAAATGACCTTAGTAGTTGAGGCGCCCGGAATCACTAACAATCAATCGTACTGCGCGTACTGGCTCAATTCTTATTCTTAGTGCGTCACTGCTTACGATTTAGCTGATTTCGTGCGACAGCAATGATCCAAGGCCGGCCGCCATTAAATATTTGCTTTTTACGCATGATTGTGCTGCGTAATGGAACAGCAACTTTTCTCTGTATTGTTGGCATATAAAGAACTGTTGTAATGAATTTCGTTATTTCAGTATTCGTGAAAGCGGTATTTATTAGAATTTTTAAACTATTGCAGTGATATATGAGAATATTTTATTTGTTGTTCTTGTGCTGTGTACTTGCTACTTTTTGGAAAACCATTTTGTGTTGAAACGTAATTACTTATAATAAATGTCAATCCCACTAGCTCGGTCGACGGGTTCTATGAAATAATTGTTGCTACTTACTCCGCAACCAATTACTCAATCTGCCATCCATATGGAGTAGCGAGGAATCTGAAAATAATTCTAAAATGTCTACTCTAGGATTGTACGTAATGGCAAATGAGAATCAGCGTTTTTTCAAACTATGAATTATAATTTATTATGCATACCAAAGTTATTAACTGTCATCAATTATTACAATTTATCGTTAGGTCAAGACCATTTTTCTCGTTATTGCAATAACAGCGTTATAGAACCTTTTATCCTTTCTTGCCTCTTCGCGCGGACGTCGCTCGATGCCGCCACGTAGAGTAGACCAATCTTCCTTCTTGTCGAATTCCACGATGATCAGTGACCAAGTCGAAACTTCCTCCAACCACTTCACAAACACTGCCTATACTCTTTATCTTGCGCCTCAGATGGGCACCTATTTCAAACTGATTACTTTCCCAGGTCGGAATAATATGGCAATTCAGAATTCACTGGTAAAATTTCTAAGTCGAATCTTGTAACTCCACCGCAAAAATATTCCAGTTCACTCATGAAAATATTACAAGTCCGAGTTTGTAATGGTACAACACGTACATTTTACAAGTTCCAGTTGCACACCTAATGCGGAAATATTCTAAGTTCAAGTTCAATGTTCACTCTCACGAAATATCACAAGTCCCGATTTGGTAATTAACCCCTAGAAAAAACGCGCAAGCGATCCGCTCACCGCCACGACACGAGTCGGAATGCCCTAATTCCCAATATGGTCCACCATTGAAAGCTCGCTGTGTTTTTCTCTCTATTGTTTTTTTTCGCGTTGCTACGATGCACCTTGCACTTGCCTCTAAACGAACTCGTTGTTTCGCATTGGTACTGTGCACCCTGCGTTTACTTTACAGCTCTCCCGGTCACTACGGTGTCCCCCCGCACGAACTCGCGTTGCTATGGGGTCATCTGCGTATCTGCACCATAGAGACCCAGGTCTCAGGACGATCTCGCGTTGCTACGGTGTCATCTGCATATCTGCTCCATATAAACTCACGTCTCAGGACAAACTCGCGTTTCTACGGTGTCATCTGCGAATCTGCACCATAGAAACCCACGTCTTTTGCAATATCTACAACATTTCCAGCTTTATTTGCCTAAATCAAATGTTCGTCATTTTTGGTGCGTCACAGTGTGGATTTTTGCTACTGCTGTATATTCACTACGGATACAATTTGCACATTTAATCAAATATTGTTTTGGTAGTTAGAAACTTATTGAGCCTAATATAAACGTAACATGTCGGAGTAAACAAAATAAGTGCAACACTGGCCAAAGGAAGTGATGCGAAAACGCGATCGTTAGGAAAAAGAATAAAAATATATTAATACGAGTGATTGAAGAGGGAGTAGCAGAATACGTAAATGTTTTGTTCAAGTAAAAAAGGACACATGAGAAAATCAGTGGGATAAGTAGTTTAAGAAAGAAGTAAGATAGCAAAGGTCAAGAAATAAATAAATTAACATGGACGAACGAACAGCCAATCAGGATAGGAGTTCGTGCGCAGAATAAAATGAAAGGCGCACAATATGAAAAAAAGAAGAGAACCGACCTGGGGGTTGAGGAAGACAGAGAACAGGGCAGAGCTGATAGCAAGCGGATCGAGGATAGGGTTGCTCGCGATGTCGACGTAATGTAAGTTTTAAAAATGGCAGAGTCTAAACAGCGTGACTAGGTGGGAGGTGTTTTTATACCACGGAACTAAAAGACAGTGACGAAGGAAACTTGCGTGTGTGGTGTTACAGACATCGAGGGAGCATAAAACATAAATGGAATAGGAACGAACAACACATTGGTCAAGAAGGCAGAAACTTCAGAAAGGAAAGTAAAACGGGGACGCTTTGATTGAATTTTTTCTGTTGGTGATTAATGTAAGAAGGTCAAGTCTTGGCATAATTAAAATTAAATTGTATTATCATATTTTAGAATTAATTATAAGGAGGGAACGGCCGAGCATGCAACCAGAGGAGAGGGAATTGTAAAAAGTTCTTTCGTTAATAACAAATTATTGAGTCAAGTGTGTGTTTCTTTTCTTTTGTTATTTTTCTTGTTAGTCAGTCGCAGTACATGTGATATTAGTTACAACTGGAACCGAAGCAACAGGAGCAGAAAACGTCATAATATTTCCTGTAATAAATACTAAGAGGGGAGGTTTAAAATATTACGATATATATGATGTAACGATAACAAAGACAATTAACGGCTCTCTTGAAATCTACCCCACTTCAATCGAAACAGTCCTTTTCTATCTCATTAGTTTGATGAGTTTTTCCAAAAAGTCATAAAGTAAGAGCTTGAAGTGAATAATCTGAACCTATTTAAGATAATAAGGAATTATGTGATCTCTATTAAATACAATACTTAAATTCTTGTAATTGTATAAAGTAAAATATTAGAACGACAGTAGATAATGAGAGTAAACCCACAACCCGGAGATTGGACTTAAAAACCTAGTCCGGGTCAGACCGGAAGCGGTAAAACAGCCTAGTGTGCTGTCTAGACTGTCCAATTTACAACGGGCTTAGAAACTCTACCTGAAAGATTCAATAATTTTACTAACACAGGGCGGCCAGCAAACCTGGAATCCTTGAAAACCGGGGAAAACCGGGAATTTTTTAAAGAGCCTGGAAGAACCGGGGGGAAAACGGGAATTTGTTTTAAAAACCGGGATTTTTCCTTATTTTCAGATTTATCCCCAACTTTCAGCACAAATTCACTCACGGCATCGTATTCGGTCAAATGCATGATTCAACGCGGTACATGATAATGGCGGTCGGTAAAATCGAAATACGTGTAAAAAAAAGCCACATGTACGCTTGAGGATTGCAAAGTCCTTGACTCCCGCGTCACACTTCCATCACTGTCGCGAGTGTATGTGCAACCTGGGTAGAGTAGGCAGCACCGCAGAGCACCTATATGGTTGTCTATGTGTAGTACGATATGGACGAGATATTTGCGGAAGAAACGGGCTCAATAGCTGAGTTTCGATTAGTCGCGCCTCTTATTTGGTGACATCGGCGATACCACTTTGCTATTTTTTCGATTGAAACCACCACGTTACCACGTCCGTGATATTCTGGAAATTTGTCATTTGGAAGAAGAGCGCAGTCGAAGCTTTCTTTGCTTATAGCCTACCTGGAAATCGAGCGGAATCCGAATTGACAGGTAGCACGAATTCTGGCCAACAAATTTTCGTAAAAAGCTACTATTTAGCTCCTCGCGCCGCCCCAGCTTGTGCATGTACACCCCTTTCTGGATTTTAAGGGGAAACGAGTACGGAGTCAGAGGAAGTTGACCGTGCTCGAATGAGCGCCGAGCACCCCAGCCGGGCAAGTAGCTCGTGCTGGCGCGGTTGGACGTGCCTGATTTAAACTATCACTGTCTTCTTTCATATTTACGGCTACAGCCTACATATATGCATTCATTAAATCATTCGGTAAAGTTCTAATTTAATATTATGCAAGACTAAATGGAAATTCGAGAGCATGTAAACATTTTAATATTTTAAAAATCAAACGTAATTAAAACAGAGATAAGATAAGATTAAATGTTATCTTTCCATAGAAACTGTGTTAAGTATGAAAAAGTAATCCTTATTTGGAAAAAAAGACCGAATATCTCGTAAATTAATTTAAATTGATGTGAAAACTGTTATGATCCTAAATACTTTTATTGGACATACTTTTAAAATTGTTTTATTGGAAAGTCGATTATGTGATTTTCAAAATTACATAAATTAAGAAATCTACGATGATTCAATCAAATATGAAGATTTATTGATTCCAAAAATTCCGAAGTATTATTACATATGGAAATCTTATAATTTTATGAAGCATAGTTTTCCCATTGTCCGTGTAATTAATCGAAAGAAAATCAGCATCTTTTTAAGTAATATTGAAAATGGAATATGTACGTCAGGTAATCTACAGTTATTTTCTAAATTCGTGAGGTTTAGTACTGTCGACAGCAGCTGTTTTGAAAAAACATTCTTTCTTACTTGTTGAAAATTGTTCACGGTAAACTATGAAAGGAATACGATACTTCAAATCCTGCGTTGGAATCAGTCGACTTTCCGGCTGAAAGAATACTTTCTTAAACATTTCAGGGCTCTGAATAGTAACGCATGTTTCATAGAAATCATCCGAGATTTAATGGTCATTTTTGTACAAAATTCTACACTGTAGTACTGTGATGCGAGAAAAAAATGCGTGAGCAACGTAGTTCTGTTAAGAAATGCGCAGAAAAATGTTTTGTTATGTGCGAAGTTGAACCGGGAAAATTTATATACTCAGGCCTGGAAAACCGGAAAAAAAACTTTAATTCCAAAAACCCAGATCGCTGGCCACCCTGTAACAGTTTGGTTGAAACAAACTCGGACAGTACTAGAACTGTATATTTTATCCTTAAACTACGAGTGTTTGTGTAAAGAACAATTTTAAGCTAAATTCTACGTGCACTCTATTACTATCCTAAGAGTACAGTGCATTTGTTAATAATGTATGTATTATAATTAGTACGTATATAACTGTAATGCGGCAAGCCATAAAATAGTGCATGTATCATAGCTGTTTTGTGTGTGTTGTGTGTCATCCGTTGTGACACATTTGTTCATTTTTGTTGTTAATCCTCCATTGTATTTTGAAGTGGCATGGTTCCTCAAAGCGGTCACCTTTTTCGGATACGTTTCGGTGGAAATCCCTGATCATGTCACGTGAACATGAAAAGATGTACATCGACGTTGTCCTCCACGTCTTAACCAGTTTAGAAAAGGTGGGGATTGGCGTTGGCTAGAGAGTCACTTAATATGCAGACAACCTCCCTCAGTTAGGCAGACTGCGTCTACGAGTATTTCAAATCAACAGTATTCATCACTCGCTGCTGGACTCTGGACGTGAAAGTACTTAATATGATATTGGATGTTGGAAAATGGCTTTCATTGTATGCTACACATGTATTTTAAATGTCAATTCTCTTGTGATATCATTCGATTCAAGGGAGGACAGTTTAAAACAATGATAATTCATTCGGAGAGAGATCATCAATTTTTGCCTTGAAATGCAATTTTACTGCTTGGGAAGTAAGTACAGGTATGAGTTCTTTAGAAAAGTCTTGATGTAAAACTAGTTTTACGTAATTTTGAATAGTATAAAGGTACTTCATTGCTGTAAACGCACGCCCCATCTGGGCTCACAAATGGAGTCTTCCTAAAACGAAATAGTTATTAATAAAACACGTTTGATATGAACATCATTATAAAACGTGTAACGTGCAATATTTTATTTGCGACGGCTCGCTAATAGTTCAATAGAACTCTCATATAGATATCTTTATATTGAGCTGTATAATGAAACGCGTATTCGTTAACTTTTTATAAAACTTGATACTGAAGTCAAATCAGTAAAATAAAGTCGTTATTGTTGAAACACTCTTTGTGTAAAACTGTGAATATACTATGAATATGCTACATGAATATGCTATGAAATAAAATTTTAAAAACTGACTCATGGCTATTGTAGATAAACGTTCTTACGAAACTCCTAGTTCTTACGAAACACTAGACGTCAGGAAGGTCGTTTTCAATACCGCGATTTCGATGTTATATATTGATAATTTTCGAACTTGTAATTCACACTACCATTCTTTCAGTACTTGGCGAAGCATTTAGGGTGACGTAATCCTTTTTGTATAGTCATTCATTTTTTCTTAGCTCAACTTGCTCGTTTTTCAACAAATTAGCATGCGATGTGCCTCTTCACTTAATAGAATGCTGCCGACAAAATCCATGATCAAACATAAGAGTAACTTTTATGCAATATCATGTGCGAGAAAAACAAATAGCTAACACGAGCTTTGCATTGTGAGAGGATAAATTCAGCTGTTACTATGCGGTTCTCTATGGCTTCGTGTGGTTACTTTACAAGGTGACCCAAGAAAAGTCAATGACACCTTTTCCAACCGACGGCCGAGCCTGGCCTATTGAGAACCAAAAACCTCTTTACACGTGCTAAGAGCTGGGGGGGGGGGTCTGTTTGCAGAGGCATTCCTTCCGATTGGGCAAAGGACCATTGGATGCCAATCAAGAACTCGCGAACTCCGGAGCTTGTTCATCAGGCACGAGCCTAGCAACGAAGACTGCTCAGTGGTCGGGATGGCCGTTCTTGACTCGTGCTCAGCAACAGCGGTGAAATGGTCGTTTCTCGAATGTGTAGCCACGTGACGGTGTAACCTTCAAAACTTAGTATTCGGGTCCATTCTTCTGTTGCTGACCAGAGTTGCAATGAAATCAAGAGAGCTTTTAAAAAGAGATTCATCACGATGCTTCAAGAATACTTTTTGGATAAATATATTATTATTTTTGTTTGTGAATTGTGTGAATCAATGGAATTCAATTTGTAACAACTTTTCTATTTTACCTCGCAAACATAATGAAACTATTTATTACTATAACTGTTATTCATCACTTTCACTCGCAACTTTCGAAGTTTAGTGTTTCTTTGTTATTTCTTAAAATAAAATGATATTGAACATCTTGAAAAGTGAAAGGTACGGAGAAAAACTATTGATATCCAGAAGAAAGAAAAAATTAATCAATATCACGAGGTATTATTTGTTACGCCTCACTTGAAAGAGTCTGAAGACTGCGCGAGACTACACAACCAATTTAATTCTTTCATAATTGTTTCATTAGGACGTAATAATGACAAAGTCTTTTTACTTTTTCTTACCAGGTGACGTATTTGCTTTAGAATATAGCTCTAGGTTACCATTCCCCTGGATTACGTAGAATGCTAACTATTCTATTCCGTTTTCATCGTGACTCAGAGAATACAAGAATACCGAGTTCCTAAGTCCTAACCTGTTTGATTTTTCACACCGGTCGAGTAGTAAAATACTAAGAGCGTCGAAACCAGACTTGAAGGTGAATTCTTCCCTAGAGCAGTAATTCGAATGATGAAACCAGGCGCTGCAAATAAGCCTCTGTAAATTTTCCATTATGCCTCTTTTCTGATGGAGATTTTAACTAGGATTTCTATTGCAAAACCAAAATTGTTTTTTTACTTTCTCGTCTTACTACGTTTTTGCGCAGTAAAAAGAAAGTGTTCTAATGCTACAGGAAAAATCAGCGATTTTTCGACAGAAAAACTCCTATTGTGGAGGTCTGGTATAGAAAAAGTGGATACGTCTTGTTCCTACATGTAGTAAATTATTTGCTCTAACACATTATTTTGTCAGAATACTCGTTTTGAGCTGCTCGGTCGTTTCATATAACACAATCGCTCTCAAACCAAATAAATAATTCGTTAACGCGATGATGGCAGTTGGACAAGTGGGAGGGGATTCTTCCCCATATTCCACTGCAACATATAAACAATGCCCATTAGTTCAAAAGCGGACGATAAGTAGATCGTATAATTTTGTTTTAAACAAGAGAGTAACAGATGAAAAAAGTTGACATGTTGAATTAGGATACAAAAACATTCATTCGAGCTCTCGACACGGCAACGATCGGATCAGGGTACTAGATATATAGCTTATTTGAACATAGAAAATTTACACGAGTTCGGACGTAGTTATTTGTCGTTGTTAGTTTTCGAAAGATAGAACTCAGAAATTGTTTTATACGAAGTGAACAGTGAATGCCAAAAGTGGGACTTATAAATTTTATTAAACGGACAATGATAATCGAACATAGTCTTCGATGATAGGAACCCGATGATAACTTGGTGAACTTAAATGCTAATATTTTAACAGCACTTAAGATTCTGCTAAGATAATGAACAATAAGGAGTATTAGAACTTGTAGGAATTCAAGCAGGTGAATGGGGAAGGAAGGCCAATGGATAAACAGTGTACGTAGTGGTTTATGGAAGATACGACAAGATACGGATTTGGTCGGTAGCAAGAAAGAAGATTGAACGAGGCCTATTGCTGAAGTCTACGGAGAGACATCCTTTACCAGGTCAGCGCCCAAGATTCTCATGGATAACAGGTCCATAGCGCTATAGTAAAGGTCATGACCAAAAAGAATGTTATACTTTATTTTAAAAGGAATTACTAAAGTTTGTAAATAAATTTATTTTCTATTGATGAAAACTGATTATCATTTGCAGTCACGTGCAATCCAGTAGGATATTTAAATTTTGCATTTCAGATTCCACGCTTCTCCGAATGGGGGGCGAATTAAGTAATCGTAAGTATTTACGATTATTTCGGTAAAGAAGCCGCCGAGTGAGTCAGCAACGGAGTTATAATTAAATATAATTTGGGAGCTCATTCTCGTAACCATTTCCTGGCGCCCATATATTTATTAGAAATTCGGAAAAAGGTTACAGGAATTTGAGGGCAGCAAGACGGTTATATGGATGGGTATATTTCAACGTCTATGTACTACCTTGACCGAACTTCCTGCGCATGTGACCTTGGTCATCATTGGCTTCTGCCAGCAATATCTTGCTCAGACTTCAATCCAATTCTAGTCAGCAACAGCTGACAATATCTTTTGGGAGACGGAAACACTCGAGTTTACATTACGACCGGAATATCTAGCAAGAAATATTGCCAACATCAGAAATATTTATTGCTGCAATGTTTACATTGGCAACTTTTCTTGCGAAATAATATTGCTCGCCATTTTCTTGCAAGTGTAAAGCCAGCTTAAGTATCGTCCCTTTTCTTTCGGATTTAGGAGTCCATAGCATGATTCGTTCGTACAAATAAGGTTGTAGAATACTTTGACCTTGAATTCTCGTTAGTACATTTTTTTATATTACAACAAATCGTGAATTACAATGGATTATGTGTTTCGAACAGGAGTAATATTCAGTTGTAATGTGCTACGTGTTTTTTCAAACTTTATTGCATTTTAAGAGCATTTTCATTGTAATATTTTGATTTATTTGTCGATACATTATTTACGAGGGGCATTCAATAATTAAAGAAACAAATTGGTCTAGAGAAATAAACGTTTATTTTTATAAAACAATACTTTTCCTAATTTTTAATAAAATCCCCACCAATTTATTTATACCATTGTCCCAACGGGTTGCCAGTTTTTTATACCTTCTGCAAAGAACTCTTTATTGTGGTGTTTGAACCACATTTCCACAATTGTTTTACATCCTCGTTATTCTGGAACTTCTTTCCACGTAATGCCTCTTTCAGTGAACCAAACAAATGGAAATCAGATGATACTAAATTGGAGCTGTAGGGGGGATGAGGCAGTACTTCCCAACCCATTTTGTCAATGATTTCCGGGTTGGTTGAGCAATATGAGGACGTGCGTTGTCTTGCTGGAGAATCCATGGAACGTCCATTTAAATGAATTGAACACAAAATTAAGTTCATTATGATACGTGTTCAGAATTCTTTCAAATTCAGTCAGCCTTCATACTACTCGTTGTGTATACTTCGCGAATGTTCATTCCCGCCTGAGATATGGCATAATATTCTGGGGAAATACATCTTATAGCTCCCAGACGTTTAGATTACAAAAACGAATTGTACGAATAATAACCAAATCCCACCCACGTGATTCATGTAAGCCTCTCTTCATTAATCTAGGTATTCTACCATTACCGTGTCTTTTTATTTACGAATCAGTGGTTTTTGTAAAAAATGACTTGCTCAAGGGCGGGAATATTTTTTCAGAAAATGCCGAAGTCTATTACTATAAAACTCGACGTAAAAATCATATTCATCAGGTGACAGTATCAACAGCTCATTACAAAACATTCACATACAATACATGTACATTATTTTACAACACTTTGCCAAATGACATTAAACGATTAAATTCAATAGAAAAGTTGAAATCCAAAGTGAAATCGTTTCTGCTGCATAACTGTTTCTATACAATTAGAGACTATACTGAGCATCACAAGAAAAGTAACATTATTTTTAACAATGATACATAATGAATCATTTACCATTTGGACTGTATAAATGTGTATAAACAACCTGTAACAAGTATTGTACTGCAGCCTCCGGGTCAATGACCCCCATCTCGATCAGGTTTTTCGTCCAGTTTCCCTGATCCATTGAGCAAATGCTGAGATAGCCCCTTGTTTTGCTTCTGGACATAAATGTAACTTCATTATCTGTACACGTCTTCTATAATTCATTGGGAAATATAGTTATTCAAATTATCGTTTCCATGTTGTTGCGGCAGGAAGTATTATTCCTTGACGAAGGACATCATGGATAAGAGCCCAAAATTTATTGCTTATTTATCCTTGAAAATAGATTTTATTACATGAGAGCTTTTTTTTTAATTTTCAAAATTTAAGTAGTATATGACTTAGTGTAGGGATCACAGAATTTTGAAAATGTGCACAGAATTCACTTTTCCCCAAAGCACGTCATACGCAGTTTCAACTGTTTTTTGACGTAAAATAAATAAATAAATAAATAAATAGAATCACCTCTTCTCTGAGATCCACAATGTTTCTCTGTCGTGGCTGCCTTCACCTTGATCAAAAGTATATCCGAGTACCATTGGCTGTTTATTGTACGCTGTTCTTTGAGTTAATAACAAAAAGACGCACCTACAGCCTCCCCAAAGACCTTCAACATGGCTTTTCCTGCTGATGCTGCCAGAACAGTGTTCGTTACTCACCGAGTCTCGATCACTCTTGAACTGTTCTACCCACTTGTAAAAATTCCCGCAGTTCATACAACTTTCACCAAACACTTTTGTCGTTCTAAAATATATATTAGCTGGTCTTTTACCTTCAACAAGTAAAAAACGAATCACAGAATGTTGTCCAACCAAAGTGGAATTTTCAAGTGGACTCGCCATTGTTCAACTTAATTGTGAGATTATGAGCATAACAATGCTGATCCTCTAGATGAACAGGTCTCATACCAGTGATGCCAACTTAAATGTCCTAAAATTACCAAACTTGTCTTACCAGTTGTTTTTCCTCCAGATCAATTTGTCTCTTTAATTATTGAATGACCTTCGTACTTGTGTTTTCATACCACAGACGGGGAGCTGTGGAGGTAGTCCATTTGAAAACCCATCATTACTAACCAAAGCTAACCTTCCGACCGACGAACGGTACCCTTCTGCGCCTTAGATAGAGCCCTATTGCTCCATTCAAGCGCTAAGGCGGCAATAGACTCGCGTACAATTTGTAAATCTAGGACTGAGAGTTATCGAACGCTAGTCCCCGCCCTCAGTGGATAAGGACCGTACGGGACCTTCTCCTTGCATCAAGGACACAACGGGTCCGGAGAGCACAAGTTTTATGGGACCTTTCCACTGAAAAATCGATTGACGGCAAAACGTTTGTCCGTCTGTAGTAAACGCTAGTAGTACCTAAGACATTCAGACAATTGTCTGCATAACTAATATTCTCCGATCCATCTAATCAAATTCAAAGCCCTGAGAGTTTGAAACTGATATTTTGATTTTTGGGCCTTCAATATTTTCAAAATTTTCTCAAAATGGTTTTAATTTTGTTTTATTCAACTTTTTCCTCGCATAGTGTAAAGAACTCTTAAAAATGTCTCAGGTCTCGGTTTCGCTGATATATCTGAATTTTTGAAAATTGCAAAAGTTCAAAAAGATTTTGTCTTCCTACAATTACAACATTGAAGGCATTTTTTTCATAAGAAAATCTGTTGTCGAAAGCTAGACCTTAAAATATGTTTATGTATAAATTTTCGAAAAAAATGAGAATCTTTCGGGTAATTTTGTGTGAAATATACGTAATAATTATTTTATAAAAAATGGCTACAGTTCTTTTCCTTTGATAGAGCATGTTTAAATAAATGACATAGGTTCCAGTTTCTCTGTATTACTGAAAATTGCAAAAAATTTACATTGGAAAAGTTCAATGCTGATTACAGAGATTTTTTCTTAAAATCTGACATAAAAAGTAGGTCTTTAAAATAGTCAGGTACAATTTTTTGAAAAAAAAAATGAATTATTTTCGCATAATATCTACTTGAAGTTTATGCAATCTATATTCTTTTTCAAAAACTTCTCCATTTTTTCTTTAAATTTTTACCACGAATAGAGCAAAGGACGCTTTAAAAATAAAAAGGACGGTCTCATTTTCGTTACACTGTCTGAATTCTCAAAAATGTTTCGAAAAAAGTTAAAAATATTGGGAGAAAGTGTATGCTGTTGTATCGCCATTCGTTTTCAGTATTGCTTACGAAATAACAACCAAACCCCACTTTATTCCAGCCTCAACTAGCAAAAGGCGAGCTAAACAAAAACATGCGCGTAGTGGAGCTACACTTATGTCCAGAAGCAAAACAAGGGGCCATCTCAGCATTTGCCAGTAGATCACGGAAACTGTATCTGACGAGATAATTTCATTCATCAGATACTGTCTGCCCCGAACAATTCTACAGAATGTGTAGTAGCATGGTGGGAAGATAGTTATGCGATATCGATAACAAAATATCGGTGTTAATAATTCATCGACCAAAAACCATTGATGTTTTTAAATAGGTTTAAAGATGGTCAAGTAACCTGCAACATAGAAATTCGTTTGCAGCAATATTTAATTTAACGGGTTGGATGAATGCAGTACAAACCCCGTTCGTTTCGTTCGAACATATGCACAAACAGTGGTATTATCCGTTTTTATTTCTTATTTTAAGTTTTACGAAATTGCGAGTATGGGAATTTTTCATCCTCGATCAAAACATCGAATTCGTAAAACCATCGAGCACAAAACATCGACATCCATGTCACATCCCTAATGGGTAGTAAGAATGTGTAAATACTCTTCCGTCACTACCTTTTCTTTAAACTTATATTTTTTTAAAATTATATACGAGGACTACCGACTAGAGCAACAAGAGTTGGAGTGATCCCTTACTATTCAAAGGAGGGTTTTGGCTTGGCCGGTGTGGGGTGGTTATCACGCATATTCTATTCAGTGAGTTTAGGTCCTTTCCCGGGAGCGATCTTTTTCCCAGGCGCGAATGAATCATAAATAAATTTACTTGACTTATTTACCTAATAAAATGCTATTTTTTCCAATTACAGTCATGGTTATTCTTATTTTACGTATTAAAACAGCGATTATGTGAAAATGATTGTCGTATTCTTTTGTGTGTTGGTTCATTTTCGTTTCTAAAGAAAAAAATCGAAAATAACATTTGGATATAAATTTCTATTTGGAAATACTTGCTGCAGGAATTTGCTGAACAAAAAGAATGTTTGCCACCGAAAAAAGAGTTCAGTAACAAAAGTCTAATGTCTAATTTATTTTCAATTATTTTCTGGAATCATTTAACTTTACTACGAGTGTTCTCTTGTTTTGTTAGGGATTATCTAGTAGATTGTTGAATTTTCGATTAATTATTCTCTACATTTTAGGTACATTAGATTTTCTCATAGATTTTAGAAGCGACTGAAATATTTGTAATGAATTCAATATTTGTAATAGTACAAATGGCGCTTTACGCTTTTAATGCAAATTCACTAATATCTCGTGCTATTGTCAAACGTAAAATTCAATCATATACAACAATTGATTCAGAAATTACACTTACAGCGATTTCCACGCTTTTTACATAAACAACGCATCAAAATTAGCTAAGATGTATTGTTTTGTGTAGCAAGTATAACGCGCTGTTTTTTAAAGTCTGAAATTGATGTTCCTTACGTATCTTTAATGTATGAAGAAAAATATGGCCTCGGTGTAGTAGAGATGACACTAAATGCTGACATGAGTATAACTGGAGAAGTAAGTAGAAATATTTCACATTCCGTGCTGGAATTCACTTATACCTCAGTAATGAGTGTATTTAAGGCGATGTTTCTTTAGTATTAAAGGGATTAGGGCTCAAGTGCAGTTTATGATCCGATTCGTTCACTCGCGCAGAACAGAAAGCAAACGGATCTTAGCAAGTGTATGCAACGAATTTAAGCAAGTGTATGCAGAGAACATATACGCGCCAAATGATTTTTGAGGGAGTATTCGCATAAAATGTATTGGTAAATTATGCGTTGGACAGACTCAAGGATGTGTTATGTTAACGCGAGGGCCAAAGGCGCTTGCCTCGTCCTCAACCTGGACACGCGTAGCGAAGTGTCACAATTCCGCGCGCGTGAACGAATCGGATCACAAATTGCATTTCTACCAAGATTAGTGTGTAGTAAATCTATAATTCTTTTATCATGTTATAATTTAAATCAGTAACGGGACAATTAGCATTAAGTATTGTTTTATTTGAGTGCTTTGACAGAAAGTCTATATTTTTAGCTTTGCCAGTCTGTTATTCACATAATTAAACATAATTAAGGACCATAGGCGTGCGCAGCCTAGAGCAAGGGGGAGGCCATTGCATTTCAGAGCCTCTCTGGACTCCCTTTTCCTTTAAACTTTAAGTCGTGTATGACATTTTTCTAGTAAATTCATTCTACAATGAGACAGAAATTATAAATTTAATGCCACAATTAACAAGCGCAGTTGATTGTATGCTCATCCGTTTACGGCTAGCCAGATGGTTTTGTAGAGCTTCTTACCCAATGATCGTGTATCAATTCGCCGAATAATTAGCTTAAAAATTGTAAAGTAAAGAATTGATCATAGTTACAATGTTTTATTTCGTATGGCTGTTTTGAGCCCCTTTAGGGTCATCCATAAATTATGTAACACTGTAAAGTGAGGAAGGAGGTTAGAGGCAGCGTTAAGCTGTCTTACGTAAGGGTAGGGGGGTCAAAGTTCATTGTTACTTAATACTGAAATTATTTTAAAAATTTTTCGACATTTACTGAAATAATTTATACTAATTAGTACCTAACATAAATTATCTGTGATGTACTAAAGGATTGCGCGTTATATTATTAATGTACCAAAGGATTCAATATTAACAAACTAAATAAAAAAGTTATTATGTATACATTGTTACAATAAATGGAAATATCCATTATTTATATAAAAATATTCATTGAATCTGCAAGATTACGAAAAAAATATTCAAACTGTCGTATATTCTAGAATCCAATGAAATCGGCGCATTATTATACTGGTGGCCTATGCTTCGTCCAAGACGATGTGTGCATGGCTTGTCAGAAATTTTGTCGCTTAAGTGTCCTTCCTTCAAAATTTGTCTCCAATCGTGTTGTTAGGTTCAGGCCGCATTGTTAACTAATTCTGTCTTTAAGTATCAATAATTTTAATAAATAACATAAATAAAATTAATACAGCTCGTTATTGCCTTATAATTTATTTTTACTTATTTTAAAGGGGGTCTTGTCGCAAGCGTTACGTAATTGTTTAGGGTGAGTTCAAGCGCACATTCAAGGGAGAGGGGGTATTCAATGTACCCCAAATTTGCGTTACGTAATTTATGCATGCCCCCTTAAAAATTTCATGGGGACTATCGGTCTCCCTCGGCGCACACGTCAAGCACTATTTTCCAGTTTATTAGTTTAATGTAATAATTATATAATTTTGTGAGTTGCTATTATAATAGCATTTGCACTGAAGCTTGGCCAACAAGAAAAGCCGAAATTAGAATATGTATCTTCTTCCTATAAAGATAAAACCAGCTCAGCTTTTAGTAATTTGTAAAGTTCAATGGCAAATTAATATTAATTATTCTGCACTTGGTCGTTGAGTAATTTTGTTTGTAACAATTAACTATATTTTGTGACCTCCATTGGTGTTTACGTGGATAAAATTAATATTTGTGATACAAGTGGTAAAAGTAACATTTTATTTTGCAAGAAGGAAAGATTACGACAAGAGACCGAGTGGCGCAATCCTACGAGAAAAATAAAATTACTTTTACCGCGTGTGTTGTACACAGTTTTAGGCAGCCTTACTGGCATTCATTTTATTTTAATTCAATCATACAAATAATTTAATGACACTTTAAGATCGGTAGTAGCTGATGTGGTCAGACAAATTATGTTTTCTTTGTTGCATTCACAGATTTATTTGAACACTTAAGCATCGCCTCACTTTTAGCTGTAGTGCTAAAACCTTTAGCACGCAACGCACGCCGTGAAAGAATAGTCTTCACTAATGGCTGTCTGAAAATAGTATTTTTATTTATTTTACGTCAAAAAAACAGTTAAAAACTGCGTATGACGTGCTATAGGGAAAAGTGAATTGTGTGCACATTTTCAAAATTCTGTGATCCCTACACTAAGTCATATACTACTTAAATTTTGAATTTTTGAAAGGAAGAAAAAAACAAAAAACTCCCATGTAATAAAATTCCGTTTCTCAAGGATAAACAAGCAATAAATTTTGAATTTTGAAAAAGGAGAAAAACTCCCATGTAAAAATCTATTTTCAAGGGTAAATAAGCAATAAATTTTGAATTTTGAAAGGGAGAAAAAAACAACAAAAAAACCCCCATGTAATAAAATCTATTTTCAAGGATAAATAAGCAATAAATTTTGGCTCTTATTACTTCCTGCCGCGACAACATGGAAACGATAATTTGAATAATTGTATTTCCCACTGAATTCTAGAAGACGTGCACAGAAAATGAAGTTACATTTATGTCCAGAAACAAAACAAGGGGCCATCTCAGCATTTGCTAAATGGATCAGGGAAACTGGAGGAAAAACCTGATCGAGATGGGGGTCATTGACCCGGAAGCTGTGTTACAATAGTGTTGTTATAAAGCTGTTTATACTTATTTATACAGTCCAAATGGTAAATAATGCATTATGGATCATTGTTAAAATTAATGTTACTTTTCTTGTGATGCTCAGATAAGTAAATCTCTAATTGTATAGAAACAGTTATGCAGCAGAAAACGATTTCTCACTTTGTGATTTAAACTTTCTATTGAATTTAATCGTTTAATGTCATCTGGCAAAGTGTTGTAAAATAATGTACATGTATTGTATGTGAATTTTTTGTAATGAGCTGTTGATACTGTCACCTGATGAATATGATTTCTACGTCGAGTGTTATAGTAATAGACTTCGGCATTTTCTGAAAAAAATATTCCCGCCCTTGAGCAAGTCATTTTTTACAAAAACCACTGATTCGTAAATAAAAAGACACGGTAATGGTAGAATTCCTAGATTAATGAAGAGAGGCTTACATGAATCACGTGGGTGGGATTTGCTTATTATTCGTACAATTCGTTTTTGTAATCTAAAAGTCTGGGAGCTATAAGATGTATTTCCCCAGAATATTATGCCATATCTCAGGCGGGAATGAACATTCGCGAGTATACACAACGAGCAAAGTATGAAAGGTTTTCGACTGAATTTTGCAAGAATTTCGAACGCGTAGCATAATGAACTTAATTTTGTGTTCACTCATTTTTAAATGGGACGTTCCATTTAAGGTTTGACTGAATTGAGAGACCTAAAAATTTTGTTGCATTAACATCAGTTAATGGTACACTGTTCATTTTCAATGGAGCACAGAATTGTTTATTTGATAAGGAAAACTGCATTAAAACCGTTTTCTTTTCGTTTACTATTAATTTGTTATTTCGGAACCAATTTGAAACATCTGATATTGTACTATTTACGGTTTCTTTATTGCAAAGGATGCTCGTATCATCCGCAAAGAGAACCGTTCTTCCGTTTCGAATCGTCGAGGGCATATCGTTTACGTAAAGTAGGAACAGAATAGGTCCTAAAATCGATCCTTGAGGAACTCCACATGCAACGGGCAAAGAGTCGGAAAGGTGCGTACGTAATGTTCCATCATTCCAGTAAGGTATTTCAACTTTCTGAGATCGTTGTTTAAGGTACGAACATAACCAATCTAGAGCAATACCACGGATTCCATATGAAGGTAATTTTGAAAGTAAAATATCATGATCAATGACGTCAAAAGCTTTTGAGAGATCTAAAAATAATCCAATAGGTGCCTCGTTTTGATCCAATGATGAGGCGACATCTTTAAGAAAAGAAAATATAGTTGTTTCCGTTGATTTTGATTTTCTAAATCCATGTTGGCAATCTGAAAGCGCGTCGTGTTTACTGAGAAAGGTTTCCATTCGTACGTAAAAAAGTCTCTCTAATATTTTTGAAAAAACTGATAGAAGAGAAATGGACCGATAATTTTGAATTTCATTTTTGTTGCCTTTTTTGAAGAGCGGCTTAATTTTAGCTGTTTGGAAAATATCTGGAAACGTTCCAGTGCATAAAGATGCATTAAATATGTGAGTTAACGGGTGTATAATGGCATACGCACAAGTCTTTAACAAAGAATCTGGGAATTCATCTAAACCGGACGAATATTTATTTTTTAGTTTACCGATTATTTTGAGAATTTCATAGGAAGAAGTTTCGGAAACGAACATTGTGCCTAAAATTTTGGGTGAACTGTCTGTTTTTGAATTTTGTGCCTGAAGACCCTTAGTGAGATCGGCAGCAATTCTCGAAAAGTATTGGTTAAAGAGATTAGCCACTGTTGCCGGATCGTTCACATTCATATCGTTATATTTTAAAACAACATTCTCTACGGGTTTTCTAGTTGATTTGGTAGTATTGTTTATTATATTCCACATTGCTTTTGTTTTATTATTTGAGTTCAAAATATCCTGATCGTTTTTCATGATTTTAGCCTGCCTTATGACTTTTCGTAACAATGTTTTGTATTTATTAAAGTAAATAAGAAAATCTTGAGATACGTCATGACGTTTAGAAATAAAGTAGAGAGTACGTTTATTTTTACACGATGTTCTAATTCCTTTTGTGATCCAAGTATTACTTTTTCGTGAAATGTTTAATTTTCTCTTTTTAATAGGAAAGCATGCGTTAAAGAGAAATGAAAGCTTTGAGAAAAATAAATTATATTTTTCATTTGTGTCAATAGCGTTATAAACTGCCTCCCATGATTCTTTCAGCAAGTAGTCCGTAAATAACTTTATGTTAACTGTAGTAAATGCTCTGCACATGCGTGTTTTATTTATTGTGTCAGTATTCATGTTATTAGTAATTGTAAGAATTTGTGCATCGTGGTCACTGTAACCTAGATTATTCGTTATTATTTCATATCTAGTTGTGGTTTTGTTAATTATAATTTGATCTATTGCTGTTTGTGATTTAAGAGTATTCCGTGTAGGTACGTTCACTGTAATATCTAAATTAAAAGAATGAATTAAATTGAGAAACTGCTCTTTTTCGTGGGATTCGCTCAGAAAATCAATATTGAAATCTCCACATACAACAATGGATTTAAAAGAGAGATTACTAATTTTGTTCAGAGTTATCTCTAGATTTTCTACGAAATTGAAATAATCTAAAGCTTGCTTTGTTGGAGGTCTGTAGATGCAAAGTAAAATAATTTTGAGCGTAGTAAGATGTACAACTGTTATTTCAAAAACTTTTCAACTGCATATAAATTGAATTCTGACAAGAAGGTAGAATCAATATTATTTCTTACATAAATACACGAACCTCCGTAAGCAGGGCCTTTATTTGATTCCCTTGCTCTACAATAAGATCCTGCAAGGTAAAAACTAGGAATTTGGAGTGTGTTTAGATCATTATGAGATAACCAATGTTCTGTAAAGCAAAGAACATCTATTTGACTGAGATCACACTCTAATGCTGCCTCGATAAATTCAATTTTATTTGAAAGAGATTGCACATTATGATGCATTATTTGAATATTTTTCATGTACCTACACGGATGATTTTCTGCTGCATCTGATTCTAGTTGCTATTTATTTATCTCATTTTTACCTCGAGTGCGTGGTCGAAGGAAGTATCGTGTCCCAGCAGTGTTAGGAGGTGAGGAAGGAGGGGTTACAGATGTAGGGGAATGAATAATGGGAGAGGTAGTACAAGGATTAGGTTCAGGGGATAAGGTAATTGGGTCCAAAGGGGTTCCGGAGGATGGAAGAGAACTAGGAGATGTAGGTGGGGATGAATCTTGGATAGGATACTGCTGAGGTGTAAGGATGTGTTTAGCAAGTTCGCTACCGAGTGCATGTTTTCCGACAAGGTTCAAGTGAAGACCATGCCGGGTGAAGTGTTTTTCTGAGAGAAAGTTAAGCTCAAATAATTTAACATGTGTGCCTCTCAGATGCAGTTTTAATTTGTTGTTTGCGTGTCTAATTTCTTTGCACAGTGTTGGTTTGTTGTACCAGAAGGGCAGAGTCGAGATTACAATGTTCGTGTTTTGGGCGGCACGTTGTAGTTTGTCAACATGTTGCTCAGGTGTAAAGTGACCACCCAAATTGATGTCATTCTGCCCTCCTATGATGATGACTGTATCCCGTTTGGTGAGAGTTTTTGTGTGGGTGTCCAATTCACTGATCACGTCGGCAAACCTCCCGTTAGGTTTAAACACACACATGACAGAGAAATTGGATGGGAGTTTCCCACTGAGCAGGGAGGAGATTTGTCGCCCATGGCTATCTGCTAAAATTAGTACCTTTTTCGTGGGCTCAGTAGGAATGTCCTTGTTCACTTGTGGGCCAGGTTGCGCAACTCTACGTGTCTTTGTTTCTTTGCGCTTGCTAGCCTGTTTGCGTCGGTTTGTGGGTGGACGTGTCGATGATGGGAGGGGGTAGTGAGGATTGGGAAGGCATGGAAAATCATTGTCATAATCTAACACAGCAAATCTGTTTTGAGTCATGATTGGTTGTGATGATTGTGTTTTTGCTTTCGCGGATGGACGGTTGAAAGTTTCTGCGGTGTTGCCTATTGTTGTCCAACCGTCTGAGTTTTGAACGACCTCTTCGAGCCTTCGGATATGTTCATCTAAATTTTTGTTTACGTGTGTGAAGGCTTTCAGAAGGTCGGCTTTGAGAGTGTACAGAGTAGAAAGTGTATAGCGAATAGTAGCCATGTCACGAATGCGTATCAAATGCGTGGCAAATATGAGAATAAATAATTAGATGAGAAATCAGATTATGTGTCAAAAATGTTTCCTAAATTATCTTTTTAATTTACGTGTATTAAATTATTTAATTTAAGTTACGTATTTATTTAAAAATAAAAGAAATGGGATTCTAATTAGTATTTAAATGTTATTGGTTAATTGCGAGTAGAGTTGAGTGTGTTTCCGTTAATAGATCTAAGCTGCAAACTAATAAATACAATTAGATTACTATACTTTACCTCTTTAAAGGCCACAAAAATTCACCACTTTGATATTCTTTTGATATTCTTTACCTGGAAATCTCTGTGTAGTTATCCCAAAATCGGCCGTACAGGCAATGGCGTTAATATACGTCACAAAAATTACATACAACGACTGTCAAAACAATTTCTGAGCAAACAAATCGAATAGGCTACTGAGTAATTCTGTGAAGAACACATTTGTTGCATCTCTATTTATTATTTGAAGTAAGTACCATAAAAATGACATTAAAATCTATGAAATCGGCAAAAATGCATTGAAAATGACGGAAAAATATAAAAAATGACTTAGTGGTCGAAATAGGCAAAAAATGCAAAATAATGACCTATAAAAATGGGTCATTTCCTTTTGTCATAACAAAAAATGAATTTTTTATATCCTAAACGGCATTGTTCTAAAGTGACAAAAAATGACATTTCATTACAATCCGCCCCTACTAATGACCGTAGCAGTTGACGTGCCCGGAGACATGAACAGCGTTGGCCACAGGTCTGTGTTCCACGTGCCGGCGGGGCGCGCGTACGGCGCGGAGGGCGCGGGCGGCGCGTGGACGGGGCTGGTGGGCGAGCTGCAGCGCGGCGACGCCGACGTGGGCGTGGCCGGCCTCAGCATGACCCTGCAGCGCATGCGCGTGCTCGACTTCGTGCACGTGCGCGCCTCGCAGTACGTTCCTCTCCACTTGGGTTTCTGTAACCGGGCCGATGACAGCGGATCAGCTGTTGCGGTTTCGTCCAGTCGGAGCTTAAACGTCACCACTGTGATGTCATCGTGATGACGTTTCAGCTCTCGATTGAATGACACCGTAACAGCTGATGAAGAGTCATCGGCCAGGTTAAAAAGAAACGAGTATATGCTACTCCATGAGTCGGTGCGATTGAAAGTGCATAACGCATTATGTCATCAGAATGGGAGAGTGGAATTAAATAGTTGCATGCTAGCTATTAGCTATTTACTTTAGTTACTTAGCTATCTATTTAGTTCGATAGATAATTAGTTAATTATTGAGTGAAAGCTACCTACTTAGGCCAACTACTAAGTAGCTAACTACTTATTTTGCCTTGAAATTAAGGTCCGAATAAAATTGGAATGTGGTTGACATTTCGTGGTCACGCGATGATGCCAGCGCCGTAACCTAGGGAAGAGCCAATCAGAATCTTCGGCTTTGCGCATTGTTGTCACCTAAAATTGAGGAACAAATGTTCCGAGGAAACAAATGTTAGAAATGTTACAAACAAATGTAACAAATGTTAGGAACAAACTTGTTACGAGTTTTTCAATATTTCTTTATGCTGTCTGTCCAATTATTCTTGAGAGAACGTGGTAGAGCGTGCAATATGCGTCAATGCCGCCACCCTCCACATCCAAATGTCAACTACATTCTAATTTCATTCTTAGTATAGTTAGTTACGTTGATATAAGTTATATATAAGTTACGTTGATAGTTGGTCAGATCTTTAAGTAGTTATGATGTAGTACAATAATAAGATTAGTGTTTATCCCTTTCTTATTCATTCAACGCCGCTAGCCGAATTCGTTTATTACGCTCCATGAAGTCATGGAGGTTAAGCGAATTCGAGACTCGCGGGTTCCTGGTTGGGTGACCGGCTAGGAACTCCGGAGTTGAGCCCCTGGCCGAAGGGATAAAAGGCACTGACTGCATGCGACATGACGAGACATGACTAATTTAGTAATTACTCAGTAACGGAGGATTACTCCAGAGAATGCGCTCAACGCCCAACAAGGGTTAAAGAGACGCGTTGCGTCAACGATGCAATACATTTAAAAAAAGTATTAACGATTCCTCACAGCAAGAGATAAGGTTCTGACGGCGGACGCAATGGCAGGACAGCCGCGATACAGAACAATCGAAATTTCGACACCTATTTCGACAACTATTTCTATCGTAGTAAAGAGAAAGAAGTGTAGCGCTGTCGTGGAAAGCGGCGTTTTTCGCCATAAAATCGCATATTGTGAGGCTCTGATAGAAAAAAAGTGCAAAACTCTTGAAGAAATAAAGGTCATCTCTGTCAACTTCGTATATTTATTGAGATGGCCGGCTTTCGACGATTTTGCCGTCATCATCAGTGTACAATATAAAGAAAACAAAATATAAATAAAATACCAATAAAAAACAAAATAAGGTAGCAAATTAAATAACACAATGTGAAATGCAAGGCAATATTAATACACAATAATATACAATAATGTGTTGTATATTATTGTAAATTATTGTGTATATATAATATACAATAATGCAAAACTCTTGCCTTCATGTAGTAAATTACTTCCTCTAATACGTTCTGTAGTTCGAATATACTTTTTGGTGGTCCTTGATCACGAAATTTGTTTATGACAAAACGACCTGTGCATCCGTTCGTTTGTCCGTCCGTCTTGATGAACCCAAGCGCCCTACACTGTTAAAAAAATTCTACTAACTGAACTTTCTCCGATCGACCAGGCCGAAATCGACGCCCTGTAAATTTTAAACTAATATTTTGATTTTAGGTGGTACTTTACATAAAACCTTACCATTTTCAAAGTGTTCTAAAAAATGGCTCCATATTTCTGGAGATTAATCATTCAAAACCCCTGTAAAATACCTATTCTTAATTGTTATTCCTGCTTGTTTCTGAACATAACAACATGTTCATCTAATTAAGAAGAAGACGGAGGTGTTTTTTTCTCCACCTGCATTGCATAATATTACGCAACCATTACAAACCCCACTAGAAAGTGCATGCAGTCAATTGGCGAGTGGTGGAACTGCAGCTTTTGCCGAGGGCGGGGCTGCTGGTGTGTTGGCCGGGCGCCTAGATGATCTACAAATGCCTTAGGAGAATTCGTATTACAATTAAACAGACATCATTGTGGGAAGAGCTCATTTAAAATATAAAAATGCGATCAAAATGACCGCTCAGCGGTTCTGGTGGCGGTTATTCCTGTTTATTTAGGACTACTTAATTGAGGACAAGACGGAGATTTTTTCCCACTTGCTTCCTATTTACTGACTCCGTATAATATTATGTAACCATTACAAACCTCTAGAGCAGGGTTGTCCAACTGGCAGCCCGCGGTGCCAATTATTGTTATAATTAGTTTATAATTAGTCAAACGCGAAAGTCCCTTGCATCAATGTCGGGCGAGAACATTTCGCGTCTAGTACACGCGCTCTGTAAGAGGCCAACGCACCTTTTAATTTAAAAATAGGTTAAGGATTAATCCGTAATATATTTATGGATTTTTTAAAGTAAATTCAGAAATTCAAAATCATCCCAATATGTTTCACTGCATTATGCATGGTACTGTCTGATATCACTCGTGGTTCCATTCCTCTCCCCCCTCGTTTGAAAGCAGCCGGGCAAACTTCCTATGGTCAACAATACAGGGTCACGTGTGAATGGCGCGAGTAATGAAAATTTGGCCCGCAACCATATTAAAGGTTTCAATGGAGGCCCTTGTGGCCTTGCATGTTGGAATTCCTGCTTTAGAAAGTGCGTGTAGTTATTTTGCGAGCGGTGGAGCTGCAGCGGCGTGCGTTGTTGCGCGAGGGCGGGGCTGCTGGTGCGTCAGCCGGCCTCATAGATGATCTATAAAACGCGTTAGAAGAACTCGTATTACAATTAAACAGATATCATTGTTGTAAGAGCTCATTTAAAATATAAAATTGCCGTCAAAATGACCGCTGGGCGGTTCAGATGGCGGTTATTCGTGTCTATTTAAGACTCCATTGAGGAGATGATGACTTTTTACCCACTTGTTTCGACTCATCCTGTATAAAAATACGTAACTGTTACAAAGTCAGTTAAAAAGTGCGTTTAGATATTTTGCGAGCGGTGTGGCTGCAGCGGCGCACGTACGTTGTTGCCGAGGACGGGGCTGTTGGAACGTCGGCAGGCATCGTAGAAGATATATAAAACGAGTTAAGAGAACTCGTATTACAATTAAATAGATATCATTGTGGTAAGAGCTCATTTAAAATATAAAAATGCCGTCAAAATGACCGCTCGGCGATTTTGGTGGCGGTAATTTCCAGTTTATTGAGAACTAGTTAATTCAAGAGAAGAAAGTTATTTTTTTCCCACTTCGACTCATCCTATATAATATTACAAAGCCCACTAGAAAGTGCGTGCAGTTGTTTGGCGGGCGGTGTGGCTGCAGCGGTGCGCGTGCGTTGTTGTGCGAGGGCGGGGCTGCTGGTGCGTCGGCAGGCCTCATACACGATCTATAAAACACGTTAGGAGAACTCGCATTACAATTAAACAGATATCATTGTGGTAAGAGATCATTTAAAATATGAAATTGCCGTCTAAATGACCGCTCGGCGGTTCTGGTAGCGAATATTCCTGTATATTTAGGACTCCTTAATTGAGGAGAAGATACTGACTTTTTCCCTATTGGCTTTGACTCATCCTGTATAATATATAACAGTTACAAAGCCCACTAGAAAGTGCGTGCAGTTGTTTGGCGGGCGGTGTGGCTGCAGCGGCGTGCGTGCGTTGTTGCGCGAGGGCGGGGCTGCTGGTGCGGCGGCCGGGCGCGGCGGCGGTGCGCACGCGCGACCTGACGAGCGCCTTCGACGCGCGCCTGTGGGCGGCGGTGGGCGCCGCGACGCTGGGCGCCGCCGCGGGGCTCCTCGCCGCCGGAGTGCGGGCGGCCGACGCCGCCTTCTGCGCGCTGGCGCTGCTCCTGCAGCAGGGTGAGCCAGCCGCAGCCCTCGCCCCGAACGTACATACATTTATTTGAACTGCAATTGGGTATGACCCGGTGGCAGTTAAATAACAATAATTACAATAATAATAACAATATTAATAATAATAACAATATTAATAATAATAACAATATTAATAATAATAACAATAATAATAAAGGAGTACAGTACAAGCCGAACATGCAATAATCATACTATCATTCATATTAAGTATTGTAACAAATATTTCAACTCTGTCATGATATCCAATAATTATATGTCGGTTTAAAATAATCGAGGTTTAAAATAAAAATATGGGTGTTAATAGTATTTTGCTCGAAAGCCGTCGATGTTTTTGAAAGTGGTTTAATGGCGTAATGTAGCTCAGAGCGTCAATTGATGACACTACAGTGACTGATCGAGAGGTTCTAGGGTTCAAGTTCCGACGATTGCAGGACTTTCGCTACAAAGCTAGGTCGCATTCAGTCGCTGTCTGGAGGAGAATTCTAGCGGTAGTTTTCCATGGAACAGATCGGTAGTTTTCTGTTGTTTCTCCGATTAACTCCTAGGGAATGCCAGAGAACATACGGGCCACCGAAAGCGAACGATCTTTTCTTTCTCTCCTTCGTCCTATCCTCTCTTACACACACACTTACAATCACTTCACTACCACACTTGCTGGGAGACCGCTCGGGAGTCTAAAGCTTCTGCTGTCTAGGGCGGTGCCCCGCTGATGGGAGATACCTGGTTGAGGAAAACCCCGCAAGTCGACGGGTAGGTCGGAGCCGGATCTCTTCGTCAAACGGAGAAAGAGCACAGTCACGTATCGAAGGAAAACATTCACTTCACTTCCGGGCATAATGACAGCAATGAGCCGGAATCAATAATCAATCAATTAAAATTGGTTTACCGGGTTAGGTGCCTGACCAATCATTTGACAGTAGATATCATTTGACTGTGGTAGTTTTCCGTGATTTCTCCGGAACCTATACAATTGTGAATTTTAGGATTTCTCGTTTTTGTTCGTAAACGAGTTTGTTTTTTGGCGTTCAGCTTGTGCACATCAATTATGTAGGTAGTTGAAAATCCGCAGTGTACGTTTTTCTTGTATGAACTAGCATTTGGAGATCATGTGGTTTTAATTGATCCGGAATGTCCGGGACATTTCTTACGGCTATAAGAAATTAAAAAGTCAAAAGTGTGGGTCTGAAAGGGACAAATCACACGTAATCCCGTTTTTGCACCAGAATCTCATCTTTTTCTTGGGGGCTCTGATATCGTGCACGATTCAAGGCACGTGAATACAATATCTAGTGGAGTATTGGTTCCCATATAACCATCTGTCAACAGTATATTGATTGCTGTTTTCGGGCATGTGAACTGCTAAGGTTATTAGTCCCGGCAATGTAGTGAATATTATTATCGAGAGAGGTGGCGGTGATCTTCTCCCGCTGGATGGTGAGCTCCGGCGCCGACCTACACGTCAGCTTACGGGTTTTCCCCAACTGTCTCCCATCAGCGGAGCACCGCCCCAGCCGGGACAAGCTCTCAGCTCTCGAACTGTCTCCCTTCCTGTTGGTAGTGTAATGCAGGTAAGTGTAAGTGTGTGTAAGTAAAGTAGGGATAGGACGCGCAATGGAAAGGAGAGATCGCGTGTGGCCCGTTGGTTAAGGTACCACTCCAGCATTCTCCTAGTGCCGTTCGGAGAAATCGCGGAAAACTACCGATCGGAGCAGCTAGTATTTTCCTCCAGACAGCGGCTGAATTCGACCTATGTAGGTAGTGTCGAAAACCCTGTCACCTCGGGTCTCGAACCCCTGGATCTGCCGTCACAGGCACCGCGGCGACTTCAATTAACGCCTTTGCTACCTAAGGCTGCAAACCAGTTTTAAAAATATTCACGGTTTTGAACGCAGTGTTTTTATTATATCCATGGTTAATTATTATTTAATGTTATAACATCCGCCACAAATAAAGACCATTTTTATTTATTTTATTTTATATATTTTTCATATTTTATTGTATATATATATATATATATATATATATATATAAATACAATAAAGTATGAAAAATATATAAAATAAAATAAATAAAAATATATATATATATATATATATATATATATATATATATATATATATATATATATATATATATATATATTGTAGAAATCACGACCGTTAATAAGTAGTAGGATAATGGATCACGGGATCGGTCAATTAATGAATTACATTAGTTTGCCACCGTTTCGGAATATTTAATTCCTTCATCAGGGCTTACTAATACATATACTGGTCAAACATAATGTTCCTCCACAGCACAACTCCAATACAGAGTTGCTGAAGCACACACGTCCATAGCAGAAAGTTCTTTCTTTCGGACCGTGGCCATGGTCGGACCTGCTATGGACGTGTGTGCTTCAGCAACTCGTATGTATTAGTATGTATTAGTAAGCCCTGATGAAGGAATTAAATATTCCGAAACGTTGGCAAACTAATGTAATTCATTAATTGACTCATCCTGTGATCCATTATCCTACTATATATATATATATAATATATATATATATATATATATATATATAGTATATAGAAATTATATATATATATATATATATATATATATATATATATATATATAATTTCGAAGAAGGATGTTCATTTTGAGCAACGCAGGGCAGGGCGGGGGCGGGGCGCGCGCGGAGGGGCCGGCGGCGCGGGCGGTGCAGGCGGGCGGCTACCTGTGCGGGGCGACGCTGCTGGCCGCCTTCTGCGCGCTGGTGACGGCGCGCCTCGCCGTGCCGCGCGTGCGGCCGCCCTTCGACGACTGGGCGGGCGCCGCGGCGGCGCGCTGGCCGCTGCTCACCCAGGCCAACGCCGCCTTCCTCGACTACCTCCAGGTGCGCATGCCAACCTCTGCAGCCCGCGCTCCGCGTTTCCTCAGCCCTTTACCTGCCTTCCCAAATAGCCCGACTACATTCCCTTACGTTCTTCTCCTTAGTGCAATACCGGCTTAGGTTTGATTGATTGATTGTTATTGATTCCCGGCGCGTCAACTATGGTCATTAGGCCGTAAGTGTAGTGCGCGTTTTTTCTCGGAAGGTACCGGTGGTCTCTCCCCGCTGGATGGCCAGATCCGGCGCCGACCTATCGTTGGCTAACGGGGTTTTCCTTAACCAAGTATCTCCCACCAACGGGGCACAGCCCCAGCCGGGACAAGCTCTAAGCTCCAGACCGGTCTCTCTGTATGTGTGATAGTGTAGTGCATGTTAGTGTGTGTATGAAAGGGTGAGGATAGGACAAAGAAAAGGAAGGAAAGATTGCGCGAGGTCCGTGGCCCGTTTCTTAGGGTACTGTCCCTCCAGACAGCGACTGAATTTTCGACATTAAATACATAGCTAGATCGAAATCGACCGCTGTGTGGAAAAGAATCCTTGCGACCCGTTTTCGCCGATTGACAACAGGCCAACAGGTCGGAGGAGTTCCCTGACAAACGAGCCACAGGTCGCGAGCGATCTTTTCTTCCTCTTTTTTGTTGTATCCTCACCCCTTTACTTGCAAACACTTTCCCTTACGTAGTTTACATTACCACTCATATCGGGAGACCAGTCGAGAGCTTAGAGCTTGTCCCGGCGATGGTGGGAGATACCTGCCTGGAAAAATCCCGCTAGGCGTCGTATAGGTCGGGAGAAGATCACCGCCACCTCCAGAAGGAAAAACTTGCACCACATATACGGGGGTAACTACCATTGGAGTTGACGCGCCCGGAAACACGAAATAATCAATCAAACTCAGTGTAAGGATTGACTTCTACGTTCACCTTGGTCTGCTTCGTATTATAATGTTTGTTTTACTCGATCCTGTTCTGACTGTTTTCAAACATATTTACATTACCTTTAAGGGCCCCTACACACGAGCGTTGCGTTGACGCGCGTCGTAGAATAACACTGTCTTATGCGAAACGGCCCACGAGCGTTTTGGCCGTCCCGATATGATACAATGTTAATCTACGACGCGGGTTATTTATCGCGAGCCAAACGCACGTCAACATAACGCTCGTGTGACACAGGCCAACGTTGAAAACCACACTTAAAAGTTTGTGGAAACAAAATTTGAAACCTCGTATCACGATCATTTTCTTATCCCGTGACATGACACACAATTCCGCCATGTTCACCTGCGTTCGAGGTTTTCTCTGAACTCCTGCGAGAATATCTACTTGCGTTACTTATGAATGGAAGCTTAAGAAACATTTTTACTCCTATACCGGATGAATGAAACGAGTTGCAGTCGGGCTATGCCTTCTCAGACAACGAAAAGTAAAAAGGGCAATAAGGGAAAACTGACAGTGAGATGCAGGTGAACGTTTCTCGGGAATGTACCGAATGTACCCAGCGGCAGCACTGGCCCTGCTTCAGTCCGAGTTCGCGATCAAATCTTTGGGTTGAATTCGATATTTCCGACATAGGAACGATCGCATTGGAGGTGAATGAGTGACTATTTTGTTTCCGGACTCGTCAACTACTCTGGTCACTAATCCCTTGAGTGTAGTACATGTTATTGCCAGGAGGTGTCTGTGCTCGTCTTCCGCTAGAATTTGATATCCGCACGTTGTGAACGAGAGCTTGCGGGTATTTCCCTCTCCATGTATCTCCCCCAGTGAGGCACAACTCCAGCCCAGACCAGCTCTAAGCTCCCGACTTGTGTGGTAGTTTTATGTACGTGTGAGTCAGTGGCGAATTTTGAACATCATTTTAAGTACACCGCACTTCACGGAAACGACTCTACCGTTTTTGAGCTTTTCTCAAATCCCAATACTATGAAGTTCAGTTCTTAATATTTGTTCTACACGGCTATTAATCAAACCACTAACTTCTGGATCATTCACATACTCCATTTTCACAAAAACTTGAGAGAAGCGTAACTTATGAACGACCAGAGAAGAACTGTTCACCGCAATATTTTCCGGTGCCTACCGACTGTCCAGCCGCGCTTTCTCCCTCTTGACACATGTGGAGCCCTAGGTTATTGCGGCTGGCATGCGGTGCCTTCGCCAGCGTTAGCGAATTCTCTGGACCGCTTTAAGAACGGTTTGATACTTTTCATTTTAACGCACTTCACAGCGCTTACGGATACGGACGTCTGACTGGTTCTCGATAGCAAAACAATTATTTTTTCGCATATTTTTAAAGCTGTAAAAATCTCAATAACTTTTTAGAGCATTACAAAAATTATAAAATATTTCTTATACACTTCGAATTACTAGGTATACCGGCGATATACGCGGTGTATCGAAGATTTCGCCACTGGTGTGAGTGGGTGTGAGGAAGGAGGAGGGGGCAATGTAACCTGATAACTGACAATCCCGGGATACAAAATGTATTACACTTACGGGAATAATGATCATGGCTGTTAACGCGCGAGGAAAACGTGAATTAATGAGAGCGAGGATGGGGTCGAATATCGAAGCAAAGATAGGGATGAGGACGGAGGTGAAGACTGAGATTAAGACTTAGTTGACAAGTTTGGTGGCGGAGGTAAGTATGGGCATAATGACTAGAATAATGACTAGGATGAGGACTGGGGTGATAACAGTGGTGAGAAATGGAGGGTAGACTGGGGTTATGACGGGTGATAATTTAGGTATGGAATGGATGATGATTGGCCTGAGAACTGGGGTGATGGCTGGAGTGATGGCTGGAGTGATGGCTGGGGTGATGGATGGAGTGATGGCTGGAGTGATGGCTGGAGTGATGGCTGGAGTGATGGCTGGAGTGATGGCTGGAGTGATGGCTGGAGTGATGGCTTGGGTGATGGCTTGGGTGATGGCTTGGGTGATGGCTTGGGTGATGGCTTGGGTGATGGCTTGGGTGATGGCTTGGGTGATGGCTTGGGTGATGGCTTGGGTGATGGCTTGGGTGATGGCTTGGGTGATGGCTTGGGTGATGGCTTGGGTGATGGTTGGGGTGATGGTTGGGGTGTTGCTGGAGTTATGATTGGCAAGAGAAGTAGGGTGAGGACTCGTAGGATGACTGATATGGGAACTGGAAAGAGGACTGGGGCGATGAAATCATCTAACAGCAGTAAACGGAAAATATAAAAACGTATTTCGTGCACAAAGAACTTGTACCTTCTCCTGTCCCAGAAACTCAGGCTGTCGCAAACCTACCTTTCGTGCGCAGCTACTCATGTACGCTCTACTACCCACGTGACCCCGTGCGTTGGCGGCGCGCGCAGCATGCACAGGATCCGTCGCTGCGCGCTTTGGGGCGCCTCGTGCCTGCGCGCGCGCAGCTGCCGCGGACGGACGCCGAGGGGCTGCAGCGCGTGTGCGCGGAGCGCGTCCTCTACTTCGCGCAGCACTCGCTGCCGCTGGCCGGCGCGCCCTGCGCCGTGCTGCGCCTGCGCAAGGACACGCTGCGCAACCACTGGGGCTTCGCGACGCCCCGCCGGAGCCCGCTGCGCGCCATCCTCGCCTACAAGTGAGCGCGCCTCCTCCGCCCGCACGGCACAGCGCGAAGGCGTTGGAATAGAAGTGAACTCGACTCATTGAGAGCGCTGCTGTCGCGGAATTGGCAGACATTGTAGAGGAAATGTGCGTACCTGGCAGACATCGTTGCGACTGTCATATGGGCAAGGTAGTTATTTAGAATAACGATATTTCTTTTCAGTGCTTGTTTTATTTAACTGTATGAAAATACAACCCCCTTCCACTAGAAGACTGCACCTACTTACAACTCGTGGTGCTATGAAAGCACACACTTTCTCGTATTCTTGGCATCGTTTATGTGGTATTATAATGCACCCTTTATCTTATTAACACTTTTCATTACTTAAAAAAATAAAGCGATATAACTAAAATATTTTTGAAAAATATTCATGAAATAATTTCAAGTCCTAAAACTGAAGGAATGTATTGTGTAATAAATATGTAGCTTTAAAATTGAAGGAAATAAAATATTTGTCTTTTGGAATTTGCGGAATACCAGTGGTTTCAATGACAAAGGGACCTAGGTCACATAATTAGGCGAACTTGGGTCACTCTGGAACTATGAGACTCTGACAACCAAAAACAATTGCTAGGAAATTGAAAACGTTTAACACTTTGGGGCCAAATTATAAATTCCATTTTTGGCAGGTGTCGAAGCTGAATTTAGAGTAATGCTACACACAACCTGTGCATATCATTTTTCCAAATATTTCATTATCCAGGTCTTTTATGGCGTGAACTTACATATTGCCTGCAGTCTCGAAAACTTGACAATTGGTCTTGCTCTCAAAAGCACGCGCCTCACACACGAAGTTTGTTGTTTTGTTAGAATTTTTCAAAATTTCCTTCTCTTGGGCTCCTAATCCTACCAACTTTTTTGTACGTTTTTTCTTTCGACGTAATTTGGCACTAAGAGGGAACATTTTATACATCAATGAGATTTTCTTTATGAAAAAGCAATGCGTTTGCTGCTTCCAGTTCACATTTGTCATGAAGTGTGCTTATTTCTATCACTTTATCTCCCCCCCCCCCAGCACAAAAATTATCTTATTGGTTCGCATGCACGAAAGCGACCTGAAGGTAATTCGTCTGATGGAATCATTTATTGCCTATGCTGTATCTCTGTCGTAGGTAGATGATATCTCGTTACCTTCCACCCAGCAGTACATGATCGGATTGTTCTCTCATATCCGCTTTACAGTTAATGCAAGACAATTGTGTTGCAATTTTGACTCACAAGAGTCAAAATAGCATATTATTATTATTATTATTATTATTATTATTATTATTATTATTATTATTATTATTAGCCCGTTCACATCCCTTAGTAGGGCAGGAGCCTCTTACATTGTAAGGTTATAAATAGACTAGCACCTCACTTACCAGTTATCATTTCACTGTTAGTTATCACGTCACTATCACTTCACTTACTGTTGTGTTCTTTATTTTTGTGTCACTCTTCCTTTTTATTTGTTTAATCTTTTTCTCTATGGAGAGCTTGTCCTGGCTGGGGCGGTGCCCCGCTGGTGGGAGAGTCTTGGTTAGGGGGAAACCCCACTAGCCGACGGTAGGTCGGCGCTGGATCTCGCCATCCAGCGGGGAAAGATCACCGCCATCTCAGGAGAGAGAAAACATGCACTACACTAACGGGACTAATGACCAAAGCAGTTGACGCGCCCGGAAACACGAAAAAATCAATCAATCAATTTTTCTCTATGGACTTCTTCGAGTGTTTCGATGACTTCTCTCCATTTTGTGCGGTCTCCTGCTGATCTGGTCCATAGTCTTCCCAGTCTTCTTACTATGTCGCCTGACCAAATAAGTCGCATAAGATATGAGATATATGCAAGAATCATTTTATACATTATACACAGAATTCTACTTTCAGATATAAAACAATATAGTGGTCATAGATAGTTTATAATGAGAAAATACTCATCAGTTCATGTCATGTTCATTTTCATGGGGATCGAAAAATTATCTTGGTGGCTTTCTTTTTAATCTTTTGCGATGAGGAATTTGCTTACCTATGTGAAATGAATGGCTAAAGGGATCTTTAATATTTTGGAACAGAATTTTACGGCTAAGAGGGAGAAGTGGAAGGGGATGGGTGTAATGCCAAGTTCAGTATATAACTGCGCATTCGGAATGTACCAAGGAGCTTTTGAGATGGTGCGTAGGAATCTATTTTGGAAAATTTGCATTTTGCTGATGTTTGTTTTGACTGCGGCAGCCCAGACTGCGGAAGCATAGGAAGTATGCGTCATATCACTATTTTATAGAAGTGAATTGCAACATGAATTTGTAGATGGGATATTATTCTGAGAATCGGACATAATTGGTGGACTCTACTAGTCGCTAGAGCTATTACGTGTGTTATATTTTGTCGCCATGTAAGTGCTTATCAAACAGAACTCCTAGATATTTGACAGTTTTGTTGTGAGGGAGCCAGGTGATGTTTTGTGATTGGTATGTGAGATTTGGGGGAACGTCTGGTCTACGGAGAATCAATATTTTTTCCTGGCTTTTATTTGGATTTATTTCAATGTGCCATTTTTTGGCCCAATTGGGAAAATAATGCGAGGTGATGTTGCAGAGCTTTCATGGCGGATTCATGATTTATATTGGAGGAATGAAGTACTGTATCGTCACAAATAGAGCTGTTGCAGTATTTGGGGATATTGGTATATCCAATATGTAAACATTAAATAAGGAGGAGAGGGTGGATCTTTGGGTACTCTTGTTTTGATGGTGAAAGGTGCTGAGAGAGATTCAGCGAGTCGTACAGAAAAAGTTCGCTTGGTAAGAAACGCGAGAGAGATATAATAGAGAATCTAAACTGCGGAGTTTGAAAATTAACCCTGGGTGCCAAACGGTTTTGAAAGCTTTAGCTACATCTAGAAAAACTTCTGCGGTGTGCTTGTGGTCATGGAATCCTTTGATGTTATCTTCGGCTACGCGTAAGATTTGATGATACGTAAAAAAAAAAAGGGGTTGGAATCGAAACTGAAGATGTGGTATAGCATTGACTGAACTGAGGTAAGAATTTAGCCTAGAGAATGTACATTTTTCAAACAGCTTTCCCATTGTGGGTAGCAAACTAATCGGGCGATAGCTAGTTGGATTATTTTGTACTTTTTCAGGCTTAAGAATGGGAATTATGTGACCGTGTTTCCATTTGTCACGGAAGTACGTTTCTCTCAAGTCGAAATTAAGTGTTGCTGATATGTACAATTATTTTTAAAGGAAGGTGTTTTAATTAAAAAGTTGATATTTGATAATGGCCATTTGATAATTTCTGGGTTGCTAGTGAAATATATTTGATGATTTCGGATGGTGAAATAAATTTAGGGCATTCAGGAACTGTTATTTCTGGTCGTGCATTTTCCTCTTGAATATGATGATCGTGTTGGCAATTTTGAGAAGGGTCAGAAGTAAATATTTATGCAAAGTAATTACCCAACACATCACATTTATCGGAAGGAGATGATTCTCCAGTTGGAGTCAAAAGGGTGGTAGATTGGTAGGTCTGTGCAGAAGACATGGGGTTAAGTTCCACAGTGTATGATCAGATGGGATTGCGGATTGAGTTTGAAGATGAATCTTTAGCGCGTAGACGAAGACCAAAAGTTGTCTCACAATTTTAGTTAGGAGATTTAAATGAGATTTTAGCAGCGGAGCCCGATGTCTCAACCAGTGATTTCGAATATATCGTTTTAAAGCTAAATGTTTCTTCACTACATGTGGTATTATTGGAAGCGAAGTGTGTTAATGGGCTGTGAGGGCTATTACGTCTAGGCCATCTAATATAGTATGAGTAAGTGATTAAATGGCGCTGTCGATTTCCTGCGTAGTTCCGAGTAATGACAGTGGAGGTTGATGTGTAACTAGCGTCTGATAATATGGCCAGTGTACATTACGTCAATGATAAGGGTGAGCGGGGTGAATTTCTTCTGGGGTTGTGGGCGAGGCTTCTGCACTACATCTGGTAAATGAATAACTGCCTTATCCGTTGGTACAATTTTTGGACATTTGATCATATGCTAAAGAAATAAAGCCCATTTTACATTTCCTGTGTCATTTCAAGTAAAATCGGTCGAAGTTTTATTGGCCCTTTTCAAATTACCGGAAAACGCTCATACTTTTTCATAAGCAGAAATGTGGTGATTTGTTTTAGTTCATTGTATTTTCATTTATATTTCAGATAACATCATTTAGCTGTTTTTGCCCTATTTCACAGAGCTCTAAGAAGCATAATTGTATAAACTTGTGAAATTAATACAAACGATAGATTTTATCACATGGGAGGGGTTTTTTTCCAAAATTTAAGTAGTATATGACTTAATGTAGGGATCACAGAATTTTGAAAATGTGCACACAATTCACTTTTCCCCATAGCACGTAATACGCAGTTTTTAACTGTTTTTTTGACGTAAAATAAATAAATAATAAAAAAACAATAGATATTTCGATAATTTCGAATGTATAGACACATAAGCTTTTAATATAAATCATTTCTAGTGATTTTGGGCATGATCATATAATAAAATATGAGATGAAAGGTCCAAATTCTCGTTTTTTCTTCAAAAATTCATTCCCAAAATACTCCATCTTAGATTTTATTGAAATTTTGGGAGATTAAAGGTAAGGGATTATTATTTAACATATCAATAATTGCAATTTTTTTTAATTTTCTGATATCATCCTGATTTGAAGTTAATATTCTATTTTTTGTATTTCGCGTTTTAAGAGATCTTGATAGATAAATGGACAAAGACAATTTGATGCATTATTTGATATTTCCCAAATACATAAATATATTTTTAGACATCTCTCGTGTCGTTAACTACAGGCGCATATTACATTATTGCATTTGCGACTACATGTGATTTAAATGATTTAATATGAAGTTCCTTGTAAACTGAAACGTTTTCTGTGAAAATGAACCCAAAATTGGGCATTTTCAGAAACACTTAAACTCCATTTTTTAAAACAGCTCCAATTTTTTCTTTCAACTTTTTGTGAATATACTAAATAATACGAAAAACGCTATTTTGATGTATTGTTTTGTTTTTCAAAAATTACACAAAAGTTATTCTTTTGAAATATATCTCACTCCGTGAATATTTGCGTTATATGTATTTTTGAACTCTATTGCTTTCATGAGATTAAGTGATTCGCATGTTTTCTGAACAAATTTTTTGAAAACGCAAAAGTTTACTGTGAGAATCAACTCAAAATTTGGGCAATTCAAGAAATGGTCAAACGACGTTTCTCAAAAACAGACTCAAATATTTCAATAAATATTTTTATACCACCAGATTTTACTATTCTAGAATATTCCTAAAGTCATATTTCTACCATTAGGGGACTGAGAAAATGCGAAAGAAATGTTTTTAGGCGCCGATAGATGAATCTGGGAAGAGGGTGGGGCAAAACCGAAATGCAATCTCAGACTAAAGAGTATAGGAAATTAACTAGTGCGAAATAATCTGTTACATTCTACAGCACCAATATTTTTATTCAATGTACACCTGCAGATATTTACACTGGTTCTGGGTAACTTCTAATTTTTAACTTGAATTTTCACTTTCTCGCCATACTTCGTACGTGGCAAGAATGCTGCCCCAGAAATAGGCATTTATGGACAGAAAAACTCTATGTATTGTGGAGCCCTGATGTAGGAAAAGTGCCTGAATCATCTTCCTATTTGTAAATACGAAAATAAAACTGCTGATTACAAATTACGAAGAGAACGATGTGACGATAAGCGAAGTAAAAATGAGGTACATCAATAGATATGTTTATCTAGGTCTGACTTTTTCTTTTCAAAATATCAAGGAAATAGAAAGGAGTATTCTTAAGCCCTGGAATAAATGTTGGTCACTCTTTTTCTTTTTAGACAAAACACAGAAAATTGAAGTAAAAAAATCTAAAATGGATAGCAGTTTCTGGTGGTGATTGCTGGTTTCTGCTCATGATTATGTGTTATGTTTTGTTATTTTCAATTTAGTTATTAAGAAAGAACGATCTAAGAAAACGGTTAATTAGGCTCTTATTTGAGGTTGATAGTTTGTAGACTGATAGGATAAAGAAACATAGAATGATAACAGCAACTGTAACAGACATAAATAGGTAAAGAAATGTGGTAGGACAAAGAATCTGTGAAAACTTCAAGTGTGTTCAAGTATGTGTGTGTAAACTGTGCTGAAGGGTTTAATAAAATGTTAGCAACCCTACCTCAAGAAGAATAAAAACTTTTATGTTTAAAGTCATATGATTCTGAGTTATTTTAAATAATGTTTTAAAACTACTGTCTAAACTCATCAAATATAATTGAATTTAATAATGACAGACAATTTCCTGTTTATTGTGTAAAAGATTGAGTATAGTAGCTAGTGGTGGACGGGTAACATAACTGGTGTGCTAACTTTCCGTAATGCTTTGCGTTTCCTTGTATAAAAATCATTTTGAAATGGAAGAGTATAGAAAATCGGTACGATGTATAACAATATTTTTTTAAATTCAAACACTCTATGACAATGAGGAAAAAATAACCCTTGATTGAAAAATTGAACCCTCTCTTTTTTATGCTGTTTTAAAATTCAAATTGACACTTTCGCCTTTTGTTCCCCTGACAAGCGAGTGGCTTGGGCGATTGTCCAATGATGCCATAAATAATAATTCCATAAACACATAAATGATTAAATATTGCTTTGCAAATAAACATCCACTGATTTATAGTACTTTCAATGTGAGAACGATTGCATGGTGACACAATATCACATTAGGCTTAAAACCTTTTTAGAGGCTTTAAATGAATTATTCACCTTATCCGCCGCGCATTTTTGAGGTTATAGCAGGGCATTAACATTTTTGTGCCACTTAAGTTAATCTCAACAAATACATTTCAATTTTCGTTAGTCACTAAACTTTTGACAAAAAATATATTAGTGTGTAAATAATTCATCGTACAAAAGTCATCAATCGACTTGTAACAGTTGGTGGCAATTGTTACATTCTCGCCTTACTTTCTAAGAAAAGAAAGTGTTGTAATTGTGCGCCGAGAAACAGCAATTTTTTGGCAGAAAATCTCTTATTGCGGGACCCTGATAACGAAAAAGTGGATTTATCTTGTTTCTTCATGTAATAAATTACTTTCCCTACAAATTGTACAGTTAGAATTCATGTTTTGTGAGTCCTCGATATGGAAAAATCGATTGACGATCGTCTTCCTGTACGTCTGTGGTCAACGCTATGGCCTAACCTATTCGGATGAATTTAACCAAAATTAATGTATTCGATTGATTTAAAGGAACTCGACGCCCTGCAAGTTTGATTGATTGATTTTTTTCGTGTTTCCGGGCGCGTTAACTGCTTTGGTCATTAGTCCCGTTAGTGTAGTGCATGTTTTCCCTTGGGAGATGGCTGTGATCTTCCCCACTGGATGGCGAGATCCGACGCCGACCTACCGTCGGCTAGTGGGGTTCCCCTCTAACCAGGACTCTCCCATCAGCGGGGCACCGTCCCAGCCGGGACAAGCTCTAAGCTCCCGACCGGTCTAACGGAATATGTGGTAGTGTAGTGCATGTTAGTGTAAGTGTGTGTGTAAGGGGAGAGGATAGGACAAGGAAGAGGAAGGACAGATCGTGCGCGGTCCGTGGCCCGTTTTTGTAGGGTACTGCTCCGGCATTCACCTGGTGTTGATCGGAGAAACCACGGGAAACTACCGATCATAGCAGCCGAACGCTAGACTTCTTCTCCAGACAGCGACTGAATTCAACCTAGCTGAAAAACTGGTGTCGAAAATTCTGCCGCCGTCTGGACTCGAACCTAGAACCCGGTATATTTGGTTAGAATATGATGCTGAGTAGATAAATATGTTAGTGCCTATTTGTGGACATTTGGCCGATATTTCTTGTTGATGCATATTCGAGTAATTATAGGAGCATACTTTGCATATTTCGTTAAAAGAGAGAATTATCTACGAAAAGTTTCATCTTTTCATGGAATCTTATTCATTTTTGAGCGTTCATTGATTCGAAAGAGCCTGTCACAGTTCGCGTTTCTTTTTATTTCTATAGGTGATAAAATATTTGTGCAAATGAAGGATATTTCTTGATAAAATATTTTTTAAACCACTACGAAGAAATTAAACAGGACATACAATGAACTTCACTAATGTCAATATTTACTCCAATTATTTCTCCCGCGAAGTAGGGCAGATTATATTATGTTTGCACAAAAATATATCTTTTCATTCCAAGCAAAGTTTTCCTTACTTTTATCAAGAAAGGCTTACAGAGGAAATGAAATATTGCCAATTTTAATTGCATATCGAAGTGTATGCTTGAGAAATATTAGGTCATAAACGCATATTTTTAGAAACTTATTTCAAGATTTTTTGGGTCATAAAAATCCTCTCCTTAGCTATAATAATATAAGATTACAAAGGCCCTTAACATTTTTGTACAAATATTATTTAACATCCCACGTATTTCACAATGTGTTACATAACCATTCAAATTTTAGTGTAATGTGAGGTCCGGGACCTGCGGAGAAAGTGTCAACTGTGCTTGTTAACAGATGCTTGTTGAGTTCTTACGAGTTGTGTAGTGTGGGCACGCCGCATCCTGTTATCTCTTTGGGGAGGAGCGACACCGTTGACGCATATATTATTGCATTTAGCAGTTCGAACACTGTTTAGAAAGCTAAATATACTGCAAATGCTTCTATATTTTTGTGTATTAATGATATTATTAAATATCGTTGAAATGCCAAAGTCCGATATTACCAGCAAATTCAGTGCAGTGCCCATGTTCTGGTAATATCCCATTTTTTATTGAAAATTTAGCTTAAAAATTCAATAAACAGTATACTGAAACCATGGTATATTATCGAGGTAGGTATAGTCAGCTTATCCTCACAACTTATCCGTAGTCTGTTAACTTTATTCTATTTGACATGTTTATTGTTTTTCTTCGTGTAAAATAAATTTATTGTATATTACTTGTAGCTTTTTGTGCGTCCGGGCTAATCTCGGATAAATTGATTTTTTCGTGGTGTTTTAACTGAAAGGTACATTCTGTTGTCCGGCATAATTTAGGATACTATTTTAGATAATTATTTTCTATTATAAAAAGATGATGTTTAACACGAACGTACAGTTTTATTAAGATGAAATAAAAAAATAATAATGAAATATTCTGCTCATGACCTCCAAGGCGAGAGAAAAGTTACTCTCTACAAAATATTTCCTAAAATCTATCCCCATATTTTTTTTACCACTGAAAAAAATATTATTTGCACATTCTCTCAGTTTTTCACGAATGCCCTGAATAGGCATTTACCAAAACTGATAAAAAAAATTCTAAAAGCACGTACAATGTTCTCCTAAGTGCATTTTAGTTCGTTTCGACAGCGCAACTATACTCGGAGTAATTGAAGATCAAAATTTAAAATTAGCTCGACAGAGTGGGAAACGCTAACTATGGAGGGAGAGTGAAAGGTGGTTCAGGGCATCAACTGATGCAGTGCAGTGCCTCCGACCGGGAGGTATTAGAGTTTGAGTCCCAACGATGGCAGAATTTTCGACACTATATTGTCCGCTCGGTCGAATTCAGCCGCATTCTGGAAGATAATTCTAGTGACCGGCTGCTCTGATCTGTAGTTTTCCTTGGTTTCTCTAATTAGCACCAGGCGAATGCCGGAGCAGTGCCTTAACAAACGGGCCACGGGCTGCGCACGATCCTTCATTCATCTTCCTTGTCCTATCATCACCCCTTACACACATTTACATGTACTACACTACCACACATGTCGAGAGACTGTTCGGAAACTTGGAGCTTGTCCCGACTGGGGCGGTGCCCTGTTGGAGGGAGATATCTGCTTGAAAAAAAAAACTCTCTAGCCGACGGTAGATCGGATCTGGATCTCACAATCCAGTGGGCGAAGATCACCGTCACCTCACGAGCAAAAACATGCGCTACACTTACCGCACTAATGACCTTAGAAGATGATGCGTCCAGAATCACCACTCTATCAAGAATGGAGGTTGACGTAGGTGATGAGTACAGTTGGGCGGAGCGAAATGGTAAAATAAAATTAATTTCATTTTACACTACAGATGGAATACTTTTTTTAATGTAGCAGGATCTATTGCGTTGTAAGACAGATACCCGATACATCCAGTATTTTCAATAACATTTATGAAAGTGTGTAAACATGAATAACTTCACAACGTTTCGTGAGTGGTTACTCGCATCTTCAGGTGAAATGTTTTTAAAATAAAATAAAACACTACATGCAAACGAATACAATTTTGTCATAGATAACAAAGATAGTTTTAAAAAACATTCAAATAACAGTTTGTTTTAAAAATATAATTTCCTTTAATCGAAGAAAAATATATCTATTATGCAAGCCCCTAATACAAGTATGAGAGGAAACCTATCATTAGTTTAATATAAAATCCATCAAGTTTATAATTGGGATCCATTTGAATAACAAAATCAAATGGTCAAAAGGCAAATGCATAAGAAAGTGGAGGCCAAAATGAGCTATGCCATATACGGAAAACTTTTGGAACTCACTGGTGTCTGGGAAGACCCAGGCAAAACAAAGTATAAAAACCGGCTTTGTTATCCATTACAAAATATTGATATGTATACATGCCTTTTTTTAATAATTTAAAGTCACATTTCGCCGAATAATGTGAGTAACTGCTCTCAAAACGAGAAATTATTCGTTTTTTAAACCTATTATTCGTTTTAATAAAAACTGTCACGACTGCTGCCAGTAAAGAGCACAGAGTCTAGTTCCACGATATTCGTCAAGCTTTTTTAACGATATTCGTCATGCAACGCAAGAGTTGCAATCGCAAGTACTTTTATTAAATCTGTAATGTTTTTTCAATTTGACGAGAAAAAACTTAGCTGTTGGAACGCCATTTAAACCACAATCAATCAATCAATCAATCAATCAATCAGTCAGTCACTCAATCTATGATATTCGCCAATAATCTCAACGACCTGGGGAACGGATCTGCACCTTCAGCCAAAGAAGTACGTGAATGTGGGTTGTGGGAAGTCTGATGTGTTGTTGACGTTATTATTCAAAGAAATGAAGGGGGTCATCTCCATCAACTTGTTTTTAAATTTTATTATTTTTTTATTTAATAGGTAATTATTACAGACAAATTAGAAAACTTGATGCAATGTGGCTAGGCCGAAGGCCTTTAAGCCATTACAATACCTACATTCCACCGCGTTTTAACCTTTCGAATTCTGGTATTCACCCCAAATGGTCTCTCCTTCGCATCAAAGCCGCGGAAAAGAGACCATAAGATACGGCTGAGGAAAAAACCCCTGAAGAAGGAAAAACCTGCCGTCAGAAGCCGAGTACATGCTAATCTATCCGGTTTTTAAACCATTTATTTCTTTGGCGCGGGCGTCAGGCATTCTCCTTCCAGTGTTTGGCCTCCTCCGCACCTGAAAACAAACAGCACCACAGAAAATCGTCCGCACCAACACCTCTGCCCTAACATTTCCGATTCCTACTTCCCTTCGCCTCCTAATGTGTTTTATTTTAACCGTTTCCTTTTATTTTATTTTAATTTAATTTTTAATTTTAATTTATTTAACTTATTTTAATTAATTTAATTTTAATTTATTTAACTTATTTTAATTATTTTAAGTTAATTTATTTATTTTTATTGACTTATTTATCTACTTATACTTAACAATTGACTACAACTTATAACTTTTTATATTTTATTTTTTATTTTTTATTTTTTTTTACTGTTTACTAACTTAACATAACATACTGACTAACTTAATTATTGTTAGTTTATTGATTTATTTCTCTCCAGTCTAGGCTGTGCTCGTACTAACCAGTGCTGTTTTCCCACTCCCTATTTCAGTTTCTCTAATGGTCCGAACCTTTCCTAGAAATGTTCCTAATTCTTTCATGAAGTTAGATCTTTTATCACCTAGAATGTTTTGGGCGAGCGTTACGTTCCTATGTTGGAAGTAGTAATTTCCCATTCCCATCCATTTTCCTCTCCAAGTTTCGGTCGCACTGCAAATTAAAAGGATGTGGATCCAGTCTTCCCTATCAACGCAAAGCACACAGATGCCATTACCATTAGGGTCCTTTAATCTACGTTGCATCTACCCCCCGACCCTGAACCATGCGTATCCCCCTCTTGCGTCCTTTCGCAGTGTGTTTACGTAACGTTCGCAACCTCATAACGGACTCGCGTGAATTTGCGCAACTAGTGAACGTTTTTCGGCCGTTGCTGCCAGGATCTCTTGCCTTTTAATATCCGCAAGTCTACCCGAAAGTAAAGTTCTATCTCACGTATTCCCCTATCTCCCACCATCTCCGGAGAAACGTCTCCCAGACCTGCACGTTCCAGTAGCAGTTTAATTTTATGCGACCAGTGGCGTTGGTTGCTTCCCTGTAACTGCACTCGAAAACATCTATGTATAAGTGTGTCAGACTGTTCACCTGCTAATTTAATCCAAAGTTTAATGGGTTTCATTTTAAAATCTTTCCAAATTCCTACACTACCGACCTCTCTTAGGACTCCGGCATTTGCTGCGAATCTAGAGACTCCGAGAATTAATTTGAAATAATCTGTTTCGACGCTTTCTAGTCGATCTATCCTACCCACTCCCCAAATTTCTGCCCCATAATTCATTGCTGGGAGAACTAGCGATTTAAACATTGTATCGCACACCTTTAAAGGCAATTTCGGAACCATGCGCACTGCGCAAACGATTTCTTTGAGCGCAATTCTTCCTTTACTGTGCGCCGCCACTATGTGATTATTCCATCCCCCATTCATGGAAAATTTTGCCCCAAGATATGTAAATGTTTTGACCCGGTCGATCTCGTCCTGAGCGTAAAACCGTTTCTCTTTGTTACCCCAGATAAATCCATTCTTGAAGACAACTACTTTAGTTTTTTGAATATTTACTTTTAATCCCCATGTTTCACTATACATTTCTAAGAGATTTAAACTTTTCTGTAAGCCGTCAATAGTCTCCGAACATAAAACTAAATCATCAGCATATAGTAGTCCGGGAATGTTCAGGCCCTCAATTTCCGGCGCAGATGTATCCGCTTCCTGCAACAACGTCAATAAATCGTTTATAAACAAGATAAACAATAGCGGTGAGAGAGGACAGCCCTGTCTTACTCCTACAGTCGATTTTATTTTTCGCGTTGTACTTCCATCACCGCACCTGACACAGAAATTTACGTCTTCGTACACGCTCTGCAACACTTTTAAAACTTTACGTGAGACGCCTAGCTCATTAAGTTTTTGCCATAAAGCTTCCCTATTGATAGAGTCAAAAGCCTTTTCGAAATCTACAAAACTGCAATATAAGTGGCCCCGTTTACGCGCAAGCGCATGTTTTACTAGGGTATCTAACACAAAGATATTGTCGGTAGTCGCGAAGCCTCTCCTAAAGCCTGCTTGCAATTCTGATATTTTACTGTGCTTTTCCGCCCATTCACTCAGTCGCCCGTTGAGTATTTTACAAAATAGTTTGCTCAGCGCTGGTAAAAGACTAATTCCGCGATAATTTTGTGAGCAATTCGTATCACCTTTATTCTTTAAGACCGGTTGGAGGATCGCTGTACTCCACGTTTCTGGATACGATCCGGAATCAACTATTGCATTAAATAAATTCAGAATACTCTCTGGGTCTATGTGCCACAATTCCGAAATAAATTTTGTCGGAATGCCGTCCGCGCCGCCTGCCTTCTTATTATTCATGGCTAGCATAGCCCTGTTTACTTCATTCCAGGTTATAGGTTCGTCTAATTCAGGGACACCCCGGTCCGTGATAATATCTATCCCTGTTTCAATATTCGCTATTGCGAGCGCCCGTGAAAAGTACTGCTCCTACGCGTCTGATGAAATTGCATTACTTACATTTCTTTTATTACGCAGAGATCTTATAACGGCCCAAATTGATTTATTATGATCGTTTCTTAAAATTGCCTCTATTCTTGCTGTCTCACTATCCTGCCAAGATTTCTTCGATTTCTTAATTGTCAACTTAGTATATTTATTGAGATAGCCAGCTTTCGTCGGCTTTGCCGTCATCATCAGTGACGCTTCTTTCGGCAAAAGTTAGAAGACTTTCAGAGATTTATTCTTTCAGATATTTATTTCCTCAGAGATTTATTCCTCCAGAGATTTATTTCTTCAGAACGTGAGCGGCCGTCACCTCGCTTGGGCGTACCCTGCGCGCCAGTGACAAGGTCCCGCGGAGAGCAGCACTCAGCAAACGTTTCGAGAAAGCTGAGACGCGGGCGCAGCAAACGCGATGGAATGTCATAATGTGACGTAATTATACAAATGTTTTAGTGCCAGTTGACGTATAAAATGAAAAGGTTCAAATTTCAATACTTATTTGGCATTGTTCATCTTACAATAATTTATCTAAAACTAACGCTTTATATCCTTCGCGTCTGGGTGAGCCGCCACTTAAATTAAAGGGACCTTTTATCAACCTCCGAGAATTTTAAATCGTACGTTGTAACACTTTTGACTAGTGTGGAGTTAACAAGTCTTTTAGTGGTGTTAATGATATTAATACATTAAATTACATCTAAATATTTATATTTGTTTACTCTTTTCATTCTACCACGAATATCCAAAAGAGAACTACTTCATTGTTCCCAACTGTCAGGTATTAAGATTTGTCCATGCATCTGTCCATTTGAGTTTCATGATCCATTTGGATCATGAAACTCAAATCGCCAGCATCTTCTGCAATGGCTACCTTTCATTTTCTTATCATTTTCACACTTAGAACTTATTAATGTCCTCAAAATTAATGTCAATCAAAAGTACTCTTTAAATACCCTCGACATTGTCTCTAGCAAAAAGTACTCGCTGAAATTTTCACTTTGTTCTTATAAGTATCGGGAGCGTTTAAAGAGTGATTAGAATTAAATCGGGCATATGTTGGCGTTGTTTATGATTTGTGCGTTTATGACTCAAGTGCTCCTGAACAGAAGCTCTAGGCAACCCCCTCCCGATCAAGTATTAATCCTTTGTGGCTACATATTCTACCTCTTCTATAGTTAAATATCGGCGAATCATTACGTTAACGTTATTGCAGGCAAGTATATCAAATTTAGTCAAGGCAGTGTCATAGCGAACGCATGCCCAAATATGAGGGAGAACATTTAAACAAGAGGATACTTCTCAACCATATCCAAAACTCGGACGTGGAATAAACCCATACTCACGAGACAGTATTTCATCTATTAGAATTATTGCAGAGCATAGCGTAAAAAGTGATTGACAATCACGAGACCAGTAGCGTGAAAGTACATCACACAGCTCCAGTGAAGCATTGCCGGGTCCCCTATACTCCAATTTAAACAATTCAAGGTCACAAGCTGGACGAAGAGGGTGACACTGACATTGAATCGGGAGCTTTGTTAGGACTTAAATGTTTGGTTTTCGAGCTCCCGATTGGATGACAAACAACCCTTCTTCTCAAATTGTCATCTTGGTGAATCGTCGCTGTTCTAACATAATATTAAATTTTTTGTTTCTTATTTTTATATATTTAGTGGTATATTACCTTTTTTTTACATAATTTGCTGTTTTCACAAAATATATTTTTTATCAATTTCCTTTAATTTTATTACATTTGTTGTGAAAGGAAGTTTTTTTTAAAGAAAAGCATTTTTTCCTACTTAGGTGAAATGTAGGTGTGAAAAGTATCACTGACGCCACTTTTCACGACCTTTAACCTTAATTTCGGAGAAACTTTGGCGATCGCCGACGTGTCGGCGATCTATCGGTCTTCGATGAGAATGATACACGCTGCAATAATTGTTCGTTGTTCGATGATATCGCCATTTTATGTGAGGATATTTTAGGTAAAATAAATGCCAGAACTTCCGGGCTCTACATAAGTAGGGCACCGATGTTCATGACATGTCATATTTCTTCTTTGTGTTATTTCCATTGAAAATGTAAGATAAGCATGAGTTTATCTACACTGGCTAATTTGTGGCAAGTAGCATTAGCTATTGTGCAATTTTCACGTGTCATATACAGTCATATTTTGGCTCTAATCCTTTGGTCGTTTTCCATTACCTTTTTCATATTATGGTCATATTTTTACACGAATGTTCGTATTTTTTGTAACCTTTTTTTTATCTTTTTGATTCCGTTTTCGCATGTTTGCTTGCGGTCGTCTCAAAGAGACTTTTCATATCACCTAATTGTTACGTAATTTCTTACAATTGTTATATATTATTATTGTCTGTCTTTCCTATAAATATATATGTATGTGAATTAGAAGGGTAAGCCGCATAGAAAGAGAAAAAGAAAGCGTAGAGAGCACCAGATGCGAAGGAAGTGTTACTTTAGTTTTGTCAAGTTTTGTGCCAAGGTCAACCACTTTTATAAAATTTATTCTTGCCTTCAGCAAGTGTAATTGTCTTCTCGGAGCGTCAAAGGAGAAGAGGTGAATTGTGAATGTGCTAGATTTTTAAAGTACATTTTCAACATAATGGTAATTTGTTCAGCGGAAAGATTTGGAAGGTATTGAAAATGTAACGAAAAAGTCATATTTATGGTTATATTTTCATATTTTTAGGTATTTGATTACATGTTTCTACTATTTTTAGGTCATAACATATCCGGGTGTAGTCATAAGTAAGTAAGAAGCGTTTGTGGGTAGTCAGTGTCGGCGCTAGGCGAGGGCAGACCCGTCTCCGCAAGTCAAGGGGCCTGATGATGGGTAAAATTAAGTAAAAAAAGAAAGGAACTCCAGGAAATCGTCATACAAATTGTTTTGTAAATCGCGGTGCAGAAGTCTGATATTTTATAAAATTTTCAATTAAATGTGTTCTTTGAATATAGACACTACTTATAAGGTAGGACTCTGGGAAATGAATCAAATGATGCTAACATTAAAATAGGAGCTACTGAAATTCATATTTATTATTTCTTGTATTTAACGAGTGATTTCATTAAACACTAACTAAATACAGCATTTTTTAGTGTAAGTTCAGAGTGGAAATTGTTTTATTTGGTCAGATACTTTTACTTACAAATATAATTTGGAAGATATTTTCCAAAACTTTTTCTTGCTTAAACGCTGCAATTTTTGTGATTTATTGGAGTAGATAAAATAACTCACGAAGTTCTTGATATATCTTTCATATTTTTAATTTTTTTCGAAGGGGAGGGCGGATACATTTCAGCAATGCTCCGGGCCCAGAATTGTGGAACTCGAGAAAGTCATCATCATGATTTTATAAGTCGCGGTACAGAGTTCTGATATTTTATTAAATTTTCAATTGAATGTGTACTTTAAATATAAACACTACTTGTAAGGTAGGACTTTATGAAATGAATCAAAATGATGCTAACATTAAAATAGGAGCTACTGAAATTCTTATTTATTATTTCATGTACACTAACTAAATACAACAATTTTTTTGTATAAACTCACAGTGAAATTATTTGATTTCGTCACTAGATACTTCTACTTACAAATATTATTTAGAATATATATTCCAAACCTTTTTCTAGCTTAAACGTTGCAATTTTTGTCATTTGTTGAAATACATGAAATAGCTCGTGTAGTATCTGGTATCTGAAACAACTTCTCTCTCTCTCTCTCTCTCTCTCTCTCTCTCTCTCTCTCTCTCTCTCTCTCTTTCTCTTTTTCTCTCTTTCTCTCTCTTCTCTCTTTCTTCTCTCTTTCTCTCTTTTTCTCTCTCTTTTCTCTCTTTCTCTCTTTCTCTCTTTTCTCTCTTTTTCTCTCTTTCTCTTTTCTCTTTTTCTCTTTTTCTCTTTTCTCTTTTTCTCTTTTTCTCTTTTTCTCTTTTTCTCTTTTTCTCTTTTTCTCTTTTTCTCTTTTCTCTTTTTCTCTTTTTCTCTTTTTCTTTTTCTCTTTTTCTTTTTTCTCTCTTTTTTCTCTCTTTCTCTCTCTTTCTCTCTCTCTCTTTCTCTCTTCTCTCTCTCTCTTTCTCTCTCTCTCTGCTCTTTCTCTCTCTCTCTCCTTTCTCTCTCTCTTTCTCTCTCTCTCTTTCTCTCTCTCTCTCTCTCTCTCTTTCTCTCTCTTTCTCTCTCTTTCTCTCTCTCTTTCTCTCTCTTTCTCTCTCTCTCTTTCTCTCTCTCTCTCTCTGTCTCTCTCTCTCCTTTTTTCTTCCTTCTTCTTCTTCTTCTTTTTTTCCGAAGGGGTGGAGTGGGGGCTGATTGTGTAGCTGTGGCCCTGTGCGCAGCGTGATGCGTCTGCGGGAGCGCGGGGTGCTGCGCCGCATCGTGCAGCGAGAGGCCGTGCAGCGTCGTCCGGACGCGGAGGCGCCCGAGCCGCCGGCCGGCGCCGCCCTGCGCGACCACGCGCCGCTGCTGCTGCTCCTGGTGGCGGCCGCCGGCGGCGCGGCGGGGCTTCTCGGCGCAGAGCTGCTCGTCGCCGCCGTCACCGCCGGAGCTGCACGAACCCGACCCATGGCGGAAAGAGATGGCTAGGTTCCTGCGCATCGTGTCCGACATCAGCCAATGAGCTTCAGGCAACAATGTGCGTGACAATAGGAGCGTGGATTTTAAATGCAGACAAATTCCAAAATTATTACCTAGTAATAGTCACCTAGTTACAATCACAATTATAGTAAAATTATCACCTACTCATTGAAATTTTAAAAAAATTGAATCTTTTATTGTAATTACACATTCACTGTGTTATTTTTGTTGATCACCTATGAAAATTGTCACTTTATGGCAGTTTCTCAACACTTCTCGCTGTCCATGCAACATGGCGGCCAACATCTGGTCTGGCTTTTCAAACGAAGTGCCCGTGTTGTGGTGACGTGGTTCATGAGTTGTGGTCACGTGGGTCAGATCGAGCAAAAAGCGGTGCACCAGAGGAGCTCATTCATCTCTTTCCACCATGGCCCGTCGGAAGTAGTGATGCGACATCGATGTTCAAAAATTAAAACATTGATGCTAATAATACATGGACTGAAAACCATCGATGTTTTTAAATATTGATATTTTATAGCTGGCTTAGTAACTTCTAATATTGAATTCGAGCACAATAAAATTTAATTTTACAGTGGCCATTATTATTAATTAAACGTAATATTAACTGGAAATAGTGTGACGATCTAGATGGACTTGCCAAATACAATAATTTCATATATTTTATGAGAGACGAAAAGGACATACTTGAAAAGACAAGTGACGGCCTCAGGAGTGTACTTACTCTACTTACCTTCACTTCTCTCCCGGCACCCGGCTCGCTTGGCTGTGAGAGGACGGGTCGTGAAACATCCAAAGGAACGTGTAGGTACTTGCAAAAAATTAACATTCTTCACCATAATGTTCAAACCCTTTCAAATAAAACTGAGTTTATCGAGGCAGCTCTACAGAGCGATCTAAATCAAATGGATGTTCTTTGCTTTACAGAACATTGGTTATCTCCTAATGAACTTAGCATTTTCCAAATTCCAAACTTTTACTTCGCAGGCTTTTTTGCAGAGAGAGAGAGAGAGAGAGAATCGCATAAAGGTCCTACGTATGGGGGTTCATGTATTTACGTTAGAAATAATATTGATTCTATCCCCTTGGCGGAATTAAATGTGTATTCCATTGAAAATATTTTTGAAATTTCTGTTGTACATCTTACTTCACTAAAAGTGATAATACTTTGCATCTACAGACCTCCAACAAAGAGAACTGCAGATTATATTTTGTTCTTAGAAAACCTGGAGATAACACTTAACAAAGTCAGCAATCGCTCTTTTGAATCCATTGTTGTATGCGGAGATTTTAACATTGATTTTCTGGTCGAATCTTGCGAGAAAGAGAAGTTTCTCAATTTAATTAATTCCTTCAATTTAGACATTACAATTAATGTACCTACACGGATCACACAAAATTCGATGAAGGCAATTGATCAAATTATAATTAACAAAACTACTACTCGATATGAAGTTGAAACAAAAGATTTAGGATACAGTGACCACGATGCACAAATTCTTACCATTATAAGAAATGCGATCACTGACACAATAAATAATACACGTATGACTAGATTGTTTACAAAAAGTAAAATAAAATTATTCATTGATTACTTGATGCAGGAGTCTTGGGAAGCGGTTTATAATGCTGTTGATATAAACGACAAATATAATTCTTTTTTTTTTTTTTTCAACTCTTTCATTTCATTTTAACACTTGATTTCCTCTTCAAAAAAGAAAATTAAATATTTCACGGAAAAGCAATTCTTGGATAACACAAGGGATTAGGACATCTTGTAAAAACAAGCGAATTCTTTCTTTCATTTCTAAACGTCATAACGTATCTCAAGATTTCCTTATCTACTTCAAAAAATACAAATCATTGTTAAGAAAAGTCATAAGGCAGGCTAAAATCATGAAACACGATCAGGATATTTTGAACTCAAGTAACAAAAGCAATGTGGAATATAATAAAAAATACGACAAAATCAATTAGAAACCCTGTAGAGAATGCTGTTTTAAAATATAAATGTGAACGATCCGGCCACAGTGGCTAGTCTCTTTAACCAATACTTTTCGAGAATTGCTGCCAATCTCACGAAGGGTCTTCAGGCACAAAATTCAAAACAGACAGTTCACCCAAAATTTTAGACACGATGTTCGTTTCCGAAACTTCTTCCTATGAAATTCTCAAAATAATCGGTAAACTAAAAAATAAATATTCATCCGGTTTAGATGAATTCCCAGATGCTTTGTTAAAGACCTGTGCGTCTGCCATTATACACCCGTTAACTCACATATTTAATTCATCGTTATGCACCGGAACGTTTCCAGATATATTCAAAACAGCTAAAATTAAGCCGCTCGTCAAAAAAGGCAACAAAAATGAAATTGAAAATTATCGGCCCATTTCCCTTCTATCAGTTTTTTCAAAAATATTAGAGAGACTTTTTTACGTACGAATGGAAACCTTTCTCAGTAAACACGACGCGCTTTCAGATTGCCAACATGGATTTAGAAAATCAACGGAAACAGCTATATTTTCTTTTCTTAAAGATGTCGCCTCATCATTGGATCAAAACGAGGCACCTATTGGATTATTTTTGGATCTCTCAAAAGCTTTTGACGTCATTGATCATGACATTTTACTTTCAAAATTACCTTCATATGGAATCCGTGGTATTGCTCTAGATTGGTTATGTTCGTACCTTAAACAACGATCTCAGAGAGTTGAAATACCTTACTGGAATGATGGAACATTACGTACGCACCTTTCCAACTCTTTGCCCATTGCACGTGGAGTTCCTCATGGATCGATTTTAGGCCCTATTCTGTTCCTACTTTACGTAAACGATATGCCCTCAACGATTCGAAGCGGAAGAACGGTTCTCTTTGCGGATGATACGAACATCCTTTGCAATAAAGAAACCGTAAATAGTACAATATCAGATGTTTCAAATTGGTTCCGAAATAACAAATTAATAGTAAACGAAAAGAAAACGGTTTTAATGCAGTTTTCCATTTCAAATAAACAATTCTGTTCTCCATTGAAAATGAACGGTGTACCATTGACTGATGTTAAGGCAACAAAATATTTAGGTCTCTCAATTCAGTCAAACCTTAAATGGAACGTCCATTTAAATGAATTGAACACAAAATTAAGTTCATTATACGCGTTCAGAATTCTTTCAAATTCAGTCAGCCTTCATACTGCTCGTTGTGTATATTTCGCGAATGTTCATTCCCGCCTGAGATATGCCATAATATTCTGGGGAAATACATCTTATAGCTCCCAGACTTTTAGATTACAAAAACGAATTGTACGAATAATAACCAAATCCCACCCACGTGATTCATGTAAGCCTCTCTTCTTTAATATAGGAATTTTACCATTACCGTGTCTGTTTATTTACGAATCAGTGGTTTTTGTCAAAAATGACTTGCGAAAATGAATAAGGGCGGGAATATATTTTCAGAAAATGCCGATGTCTATTACTATAACACCCGACGTAGAAATCATATTCATCAGGTGACAGTATCAACAGCTCATTACAAAAAATTCACATACAATACATGTACATTATTTTACAACACTTTGCCAGATGACATTAAACGATTAAATTCAATAGAAAAGTTTAAATCCAAAGTGAAATCGTTTCTGCTGCATAACTGTTTCTATACAATTAGAGACAATACTGAGCATCACAAGAAAAGTAACATTAATTTTAACAATGATACATAATGCATTAATTACCATTTGGACTGTATAAATGAGTATAAACAACCTGTAACAACTATTGTAACACAGCTTCCGGGTCAATGACCCCCATCTCGATCAGGTTTTTCGTCCAGTTTCCTTGATCCATTGAGCAAATGCTGAGATGGCCCCTTGTTTTGCTTCTGGACATAAATGTAACTTCATTTTCTGTGCACGTCTTCTAGAATTCTGTGGGAAATATAATTATTCAAATTATCATTTCCATGTTGTCGCGGCAGGAAGTATTATTCTGATGGACAACATGGATAAGAGCCAAAATTTATTGCTTATTTATCCTTGGAAATAGATTTTTTTACATGCGAGGTGTTTTTTCTTCTTCAAAATTTAAGTAGTATATGACTTAGTGTAGGGATCACAGAATTTTGAAAATGTGCACACAATTCACTTTTCCCCAATAGCACGTCATTCGCAGTTTTATAGAACGATTTTCCTAAGGATGAGCCAAAGTGACAGTTCGTGAAAACAAGTGAACATCACATGTATTTCAGGGAAGTATCCCTCCGCCGCGACAGCTATTCAGTCACGCCCCTTCGTAAAGTGTTAATGGCTCCTGTGAAAACATTCCTATAAAGAAGTCTAAGAGTTTCGCTGAAGTATATGCACGTACGTGAGTCCGGGAAATATTTAAATTTAATTACGTATGTGGAAAATCTAACACGCTCTCACAAACAGTAAAAGAAAACTGCCACGAATGTAAATAGAAAGAAAAATGAGTTTAAGCCTGAAACACATGCACCGATACGCATCTCGCATTCAAGTCTCTGTTTTAAAATAAACATAATATTTATCACACAAAAAGTAAATTTAATGTAATATTTATAGAAAAAAGGAATTTTTACGGAAGAGCACATACCACTGCACTTCCTAATTTTATGTATTTCTCGCGGCGCACTATATTTTTGTCGGGCGAGGACATCACAAAAGGAAGCGTCGAAGCCATTTACAAGTTAGCCAACTGCAAACGAACGAATGCAGGAATGGAGTCTTATGGACTCAAGGGCACAACGACCACAGAACTTTCAGTTATGTTGTCAGAACTAGCTGTCACTTTGGCTCATCCTTAGAAAAATTGTTGTATAACTGTTTTTTGACGTAAAATAAATAAATAAATAAATAAACGTCCCGAGAAGCGGGTGGTTGAATGAAAGTGAATGACTTTTCTCTATGCTGGTTTATTAGGCCTGGACATTTACATAATTCAATCTGACTAATTTATGTTTTGCTTTCTCTAACCATATGAACATGAAGCCTTGTATCTAATCATATGAACCTAAGACTTGCATGGGGTGACAAACTAGTCTTGATCGCGTTCGCGTTAACTCGCCATGCCGACAGCCTTGGACATGGTTTCCCCGTGAAGGTCTCGCCTCGCCTCACGTCTGCTCGCCCTGGTCGCGCCGTCCCAGTCCCAATCTCTGCGCGCCCGGCCACCGCCTCGCCACCTGTTCTCACCCCCTACTTTGCTCAGCGCTTCTCCCTTGCACTCGTCTACCCTGCGTGGGAAGCTGACGCGCCCTTTCGCTGCACCTTAGGCCTCGTTCACAATGCAAACTTAAACGTAACCGTAACGTAGACGCAAAACCTAGAAATGGGCTATAAAGCGAGATCATTCACAATGCCTTGATGTAAACGTAGACGTGAGACGTAAACTTAAAGAGCTCGCAAGTTCCAAGCTTCTACGTTTAAGTTTACGTCGAAATTCTACCGAAGACCAAACAGAGAGCAGCATGAAAAAAACAAATGCACAACAAAATCCGCGAGAAGGAAGGTCGACTCCAGATCGATTCTTATCGATCAATATGTTGAATTCGGATTGGTTCAGGCAAAACCTACGTTCCAGCTTACGTTTGCTATTGTGAATGCTCGTTTTTACGTGAAAAGTTTACTGCATAAGTTTACGGCTTACGTTACGTTTAAGTTTGCATTGTGAATGAAACCTTAGTGTCCGCACTGGGCGGCGCACGGGCTGCGGGGCCCGAGGCGCACGCTGAGTAAGTGCTGAGCGCATGTATTGGAACTTTTCCACCGGCCTCCGCCGGGTATGCGTATTTGCCATGCTCTCGAAGTAGCTTTTCAAATAAATATGCTCACCACATTTTTATAATAGAATAGAATAATTCGATTTCACCCTCGACCCCATGACCGTGACAATATTATGACAGTCTATTTTGGGCTCAGTTCTTTAGAATATCAATCAAAGAAAACACCTTCCACCCATGCACCGTCACATGTTTTCGTTCTTAGTAACGTACGAAATTAAAGTGTTTTTTTAGTCATAATCCAATGTTTTGTATTTATTTTGGACGTGTCTGATTGGAAAGTCACACAACGGACAGAATAAAAAGCACAGTTTAATATGACGTAAAGTTCACTTTGCTGTATTCTTTTGTTCTTTAAAAAATTACACAAATATATTATTTTCAAATCTCTCACGCCGTTAATATGCACATTTCCAGCGATTTGTAAACACTATTGCATTTGTAAGTAGAAGTGCTCCAAATGACTTTAAATGAAGGTTGTCGAAAACTCAATAGATTCCTGAGGAAAAGATCTTCAAATTTGGCATTTACAATAATGCTTAATCCCCATTTTCTTAAAAACGGCTTCAAATTTATAAATGAAAATTTCTATTTAGGACGAGATTTTACTCTACTCTAATATTCTTGAAGTAATATTTCGGTTCTACTATTAGAAAACCGAACAGTTGAGAAAATTTTTAAAAAAAGGTACTTTGGGCAACGATAGATGGCAGCTGGCAAGAGGATGGGGCAAGACAGTAAAGCTAGTCCACACCAAGGAAATTATAAAACTTTACTATGAGAAAGTCCGTGCCATTCTATAGCAACACTAGTTGTATCTGTGGTCGTTCCGCACACTGCGTTTGTTATTTAAATAGGGTATCAATACCCTGTACTAACAACGCTTACTACAGAACATCTAGAATAATGTCAATTCTTAACTTCACGAAAGGGGTGTATGTTTATTTTGAATAAGTGAGAAATAACAAAAAACATTGCATATAGTAACATATCCTCTATTAGTCTTTACGCTCTCTAAAGGTTATCTCTTCGCCTCTGTTCTCGCTCCGCCCCGCAGTTAACCTTCCGATTTCATTATTATTGACTAATTTAGAGCACTTGTTACATAAGTAACTACTTGAGCACTCTTGCACAGAAACTAGCACTTACTTTCACTGTTGGTTGCTTGTAAAATTCTACTTTGCGCTACACACAGGCAAAATAGGCTTTGCGAAACGCACACTGCATAGAAGTCATGGTCATATAACACCCCTGGGTACTGTAAATTAAACGAAATATGCAATCAACATGGCCATCACCACGAATTTTTATATATTAATGACATCAATAGAGTATTCTTGAAAGTTTCTAAGAATTCATACTTAAAATTTAGAGGTGTTATAGAATGGCACAAACTTTCTCGTAGTTTAGTTTTCTAATTTCCTTGGTGTGGTCTGGCTTTAAGATCTTGCTAAATTCTCAGGCCAGCTGCCATCTATCGTCACCCAAAGTACATTTTCTGAACTGCTAAAGGGTAAGTTGTTGAGAAATGTAAGTGAACAATGCTAGCGTCTCATGAATATATTGTTAGTTTTGTTGGTATAGTTATATTTTGCGTTCATTTCAAATCGCTTGCAGTTAAAAGTTCGTGATTAATAAAGGTATTTTACCCGTTTTAAATGGTCGATGCGTCTGCCTCGTAAAATATCAAACTTTTTAACTATGACTATCACATGAATTTTCACGCTAGCCGAGTTACGATCCTGTAAAATACAATAATGTAAGGAAATATCTTGACGAATTTAGCAGGAAATTTCACAATTCGAGTTTCCGGGCGTGTCAACTGCTACAGTCATTAGTACCGTAAATGTAGTGTTGGAGTTGGAGGTGATCTTTACCAGCTGAATGGGGAGATCCAGCGCCAATCTACACGTCACCTTGCGATGTATTCCCCAACCTGGTATCTCGCAACAGCGAGGCACAGCCCAGCCAAGACAAGCTCTAATCTCCCGTTGTTTTCCCGACGTTGCAGTGCAGTGTGTGGTATTGTAGTGTATGTAAGTGTAAGTGTGTATAATAAGGGGTGATGATAGGTCAAGGAAGAGGAAGGAAAGATCGTGCGCGGTCCGTGGACCGTTTGTTAGGGCACTGCTCGCATACAAATCATGTTGGGGGTGTGGTAACTTGTAAAAATGATTAGCATTAATTTCATTAAAGTTGGCTAATTTGTGTTGGAGCTGTGGTATTCCCTATTATTTTGTTATTCTACCAACTAAAGAATGTACGCGTGAAAACAATTTATTTTTGTTGTCAACATTCAGACAGGAGGCCACTCATAACTTCTATTTAAAGATATATTATTACTTGAGTTATTCTTTAATTACAAATTGATCTACTGACGGTTTAACTAACGTTTGGTAAAAGTGGATAGTATGGGTTTTTGATCATCTGCAGTAGTAAGCTCTCCGTTTACTTTTAATATGCATGGTTTCGTTTTTTTTCTTTTCCTTTTTTTTTCTAGGGCTTTTATCCAGCCAACAGCCGGTCACCCTTTACGTCCCGATGGGTCGCATATTCGACCATACACTAGACCAACACACTTGCGGGCTCCTCTGATCTGGGGTCAGAAGAAAGCGAGGCCCTCCACGACAACACATACAAACCCAAGGGACAACAACCATGCCCAAGGCGGGACTCAAACCCGCGACCCTTCGGACCGAAGCACTGAGTCGGTACTCGCTCTTAGCCATCTCGGCCATCCAGTTTTTTTTTTTTAATTTCTCTAAAAGAATATATACTTCCAGCTTCTAAAAGAATATATACTTATCAGCTGACGGAAAATACATTTCGCAAAGCGATGAAGCCTTCGACGACGCTCTTTTTTTTTAATCTGTCAAAATAATCGTTGGCTGGCCTGAACGTAGATTAAAATTCGAATGTTTGTGTGTTTTCCTGTATACACGTGTGGATGCAACATAACGTCTTAGTGTTTGGACAAGTTAATACATCTTGTGAACCTGTATTATGGAAATTTTATCATTAATTTGTTATTCTTGTTGAAAAAGAATTTTTTCTCGTGAGAAGAAGCGATCGATGGAAAGTCGATGACGTATCTGTGACTTTCGACGATTGAGGCGTTAAAATGCTACGTCTCAGCGGTGCGTTCTTATTAGCAGGGCTCGAATTCTGATGACTTACAAATTATTTGAAAATGACCTGTAAAATGACTTAAAATAAGAGGAAAATGACCTATAAAACGACTCAACAATAAGGGGGAAATAATCTAATTTTTGAAAACAATAAAAAGTTGGTATGAAAATGTTTATTCATTCAATGAATTTTAAAATTTATGTATATAAATTATATTTAATATAAAGTCTTTATTTGAGGAGAAAATGCAATCCTTAACTTCGATCTTCCAACTGTCAGTTTTGAAAGGTCTACTAATTACCGAAGAACCGTGTAATTTTGAGATTTTGAAAAAGTCCACTGCAGTAGTTATTTTTGTCATGAACTGATGACACAATAAAAAACTTTGTTTGAGGGTGACGTTGGTAAATTCATGAAACGAACCAATCATACAATCACGAACCAAAAATACGATGGCCAACTTGTGGCTCAGAGTGAAAGTCGCTTGCCTTTCACCAAGGAGGTCTGGGTTCAATTCCCGGACAATCTCATGTGAAATTTGTTCCGACGAAACAAGCTTGACTGCTTCACAGCGGCTAATCAAACCCCTGTGAAGTGATTTAATTCCTTCCCGATTCTGGCCACTATGTAGTGACAGGAGCGCGAGTAAAGGCGCGTACGCGGAGATGCTACCTGGCGGTCCTCTGGACAACTAAATACTCTCACACATACCCGAACGTTAAAATCAATAATATGATCTTTAATGTCCTCGAAGTTAATGCGATCTATAAAAAACACATAGCAAAAATAACCCAAAGAAAACAGGAAAAATAACAAAAATGAACCCAATAAATATACATTTATATCGCCTATGTGTCGTGATAAACATTCATTTACATGTTAGCTACGTGTAGAATGCACCAGTGAAAAGATGACATGCCATCAGAATCCGAGCCCTGCTTATTTGTGGGTTACTTTCTCTGCTCGAGTGTTTGGAGAAATTAATACGTCTTGTGAACGTGTATTAAGGAAATCTTGTCATTAATTTGTTATTATAGTTGAGAAAACCTTTCATTTCTCGTGAGAATATGCGATCGATGGAAAGTCGAGGACTTATCTGTGACTCTTGACGACTGAGGCGTTACGATGCAGGACTGAATGAGGACTTCATTAAACGTTTTTTCGACCGGAGATATAGGGCCCCAAGATCCTCTCTGCTAGAGAGCTTTGCATACCAAAATTTACAATTACGTAGACTATTCCATTCGTGAAATTAAAATCAATAGTGTTTAACTGTACACAGAAAATGCCCCAATCAACGCGGTGCATCTCAAAAAGTGTATCGCTTTTTCTATCAGATTTTTCTATCAGACTTTTCTCCGCTTCTCCCTACAGGCCAATCATAAACTGTGACTTACCTTAGGAGGTGAGATAGATCGATTGCTATGCCGATGTCCAATAAATCGCGTATTTTGACATAACATCTTTGCTTTTAACATAGTTAAGTTATTTTCAATATTGGGCGCATTTTGGACATCTGTTGAACATAATTTCATTCGATGAATAGTCCTGTTAAACACCACTCGTGCTTGAACATTCTCAGATAAATCCCCTCTTCGTTTCGCGAGTCGGGAATTTATCGACAATTTCCAAAGCACTCATGGTATTACCTATGGTAAATTTATAACAAATTAAATTAATTTTTGGTTGATTGATTGTTAGTGATTCCGGGCGCGTCAACTAATGAGGTCATTAGTCCCGTAAGTGTAGTGCATGTTTGTCGTCGGGAGGTGGCAGTGATCTTCCCCAGGTGATGGCTAGATCCGGCGGCGACCTACCGTCGACTAGCGGGATTTCCCCAACAAGGTATCTCCTACCAGCGGGGCACCGCCCCAACTGGAACAAGTTCTGAGTCCCCGACCGGTCTCCCGCCATGTGTGGTAGTGTAATGCATGTTAGTGAAAGTGTGTGTGTAAGGGGTGAGGATAGGACAAGGAAGAGGAATGAAAGCGCGTTCGGTCCGTGGCCCGTTTGTTAAGGTACTACTCCGGCATTCGCATGGCGCTACTCGGAGAAACCACGGAAAACTACCGATCAGAGCAGCCAGTCGCTAGAATTTTCCTCCAGACAGTGACTAAATTCAACCTAGCTGAAAAGCTAGTGTCGAAAATCCTGCCGCCGTCGGGACTCGGGCGCGAGTCGATACTGGAACCTAGGACCTTCCGGTCAGAGGCACTGCAGTGACATCAGTTGATGCACTGAGCCACCGCTCCCGGTTGAATTTTAGGTTGTTAAATGTAATTAATCATTGCTGTCACGTGCACAGTGTCGACAGATTCCATCTCGGGGTCATTCAACGCACACTCACCAAAGTGCACTGTTCATACGCGTGAGCGAGATCGCACACTGAGAGGTAGAAAGATGAAAACTACGAAGGCAGGTGAGAACTATGGCAGTCTAGGAAACTTGATAAACGCCATTAAAAACGTGTATCTGAATAACAAAATTTGTATCAAGGTGAATGGTAGCAAAACATCGACTATACTAAAAAAAACAAGGATTAAGACAAAGATGTGGTTTGTCCCCTTGCCTTTTCAACATGTTGTACATGAACAAAAGTATAGATCAATGGAGTATCACAAATTCTAGAGGTGAATCAATATCGAAAAATAAAACAAATCACGCATCTGACTTATGCAAATGATCAAGCTCTTTTGGCCACTTTAGATACGATAAGTAAAGAAATATAATAAGCATTAATCGAGTGCACAGTTATAATTTAAGGAGATCTAGCCAAAAGTAAGGTTTTAGCATACGAAGGTAAATATTTGAGAAGAATAAAAATTGTTATCAACTACCAAATTATTGAACAAAGTATCTATTTCACTTACCTTGGATGCAAAATATCTAATTACATCAACTCCGAATTGCCAGAGAATTCAAATAAATACAAAAAGTGAAATAGATTTATGAATGGGACTTTTAGAATATGTTGAATAGCACACTAATGAGATGTCACAATGTGGTATCTCTACCTATCCTCTGCTTTACAACGAGAACGAGGACACTGAGAAGAAATGACGAAAGAGGCTCCCCCAATGAATTTCTTAAGATCTCAACTGAGTCTAACTTTGAGAGACAGAGTTCCAAACGAAGACATAAGATCTAGGTTAAATAGTATTGGCACTGTGTAAACTTACGCGACCTTAAAATAAAAAGGTTCTAACTATACTTTTATGGAAAAGTGAGTTATCGACCTGGTTTGATGTACTTATATCGTCTGTATTATTCTGAAATGTCAATTTCATTGTATCTTCAACTTGTGGACTTTGTCATTTGTTCTATCTGCCCATGTTCTTATTTTCTTAAAATAAAAAGGTTCTATCTTCAATAACCGGGTTGATGTCTTTCCAAGATGTTACTCTTGAATAATGCTTATCTTCAAGTATGATTTAAGACTGACAAATCTTTTTAAAACCATGAAGTTACAAATTTAATACAGTTCAACAGACTTCCATATATTAAAATACTATTTTCTTTTATGGAAATATTGCTTTCCTTGGAAATGTAAAAAGTTTGCCAACAGCACCTTGTAGAAGTTTCATAGGGTGTAACTTGCAAAGGAAAACAATGTCTGATATAGATACAGAGTGTCTTGAGCATTTGGGATCAGAGTATTTTCCCAATAGTTCTGAAAGTGGTAATGATATGTAAACACCTGAAAGCACTAAAGGAAAGAATCATGTTAATCATATTCATTTAGGATTATTGTTGTTGTTTTATTTTTATTTGACTGAGAATGTGTAAAAATCGAAAATACATGATATTGAAACTTCAATTTTGAATTTCCTTTTAAAATGCTACTGAATTTATTTATTACAAGGTGGAGAAATATTAAATAAAATAATATATCAAGAACTAAATTAGTGCTACTTACAAATACACAGTAAATATACGTAATTCAGTACAAAATGAAACATGGAGATCAACAATTTATTCCTGCAAGTGTTCAATCAATCGACCCCTCCAGATGTTCGGAAGAAAATCACGGTCACCGAATCCACCTCTTTGTATCAGTAATAATTCAGTGACATTTTCAAAAGGCAAAATATAATACACCTGTAGAAAGTCAATGATGAAATGGATGCCTGACGTAGATAAATCGTATTACAAAGCCACACTGCATTGCTCATTAAATATGAAAACGATAAATAATATCACATTTCTGAAGTTTGTAACGTTTGACGGAACGATTTCAATATATAATAATTTTTGACGGAACGATTTCAATAATTCGATTATAAAAATAAGTTTTCATTTTATGGTTATTTTTTGTAGCACCTATAGAAAACTGCTGGTTCTATTTGCAAGATAGCAAGTTAAAAGTGTATTTTGGGAATAAAAAGTTCTATCTGCTAAACTACGTTCAAAATTACTATACTTCCAATGCATATTAATCTCTCAAATTTACTGTCAAGAATGATCCTCATTGGGAGGGAAAATCGCTAGAAACGCACAAAGTTACGTTGATATATGCCATTTATATTAAAGCTCCACATTCGAAACGCCCCTCCTGTAACTTTTACTTTGGTGCAGTTACAACCCCTTTAATTTTAAGGTCGCAAATTCTGTTGGCTATAAATTACCAACATGTAAACAGGATGGATTAAAAAGGCTACAAAAGTTAGACCTATTAGATAGACATAGGGGTAGAGAGATGTGGGTAGTGCAACGAGTCGAGATGTCAAAAACATTGAACATCAAGAAGACCTTCGTGTGCACGGCCTGCTTGGACTAAAACTACAGGTTGGCAAGCCCGGATACCATAGTGACAGACAAGTCACGCCAAGAAAGAAAATCAACAACCCGATCGAAAGTAGATGTCTGACCGAACGGAGATGGATTCGAGGTTGATTCTGGTAGACAACTGAAAAAAGCTTTGTGCCCCGTAAGGCGTAGTATATGTTCAAATACAGAGAGGAACTGAATGTTTAAGTTAATACAGAGGATATATACGTTGGGGAAATTCGACGATTTGATGATTTATAGATGTATTTATTTATTTTATTTATTTATTTTACGTCAAAAAACAGTTGAAACAGCGTATGACGTGCTATGAGGAGAAGTTAATTCTGTGCACATTTTCAAAATTCTGTGATCCCTACACTAAGTCATATACTACATGAATTTTGAAAATAAAAAAAAGCTCTCATGTAATAAAATCTATTTTCAAGGATAAATAAGCAATAAATTCTGGGCTCTTATCCATGATGTCCTTCGTCAAGGAATAATACTTCCTGCCGCAACAACATGGAAACGATAATTTGAATAATTGTATTTCCCAATGAATTCTAGAAGACGTGCACAGACAATGAAGTTGCATTTATGCCCAGAAGCAAAACAAGGGGCCATCTCAGCATTTGCTCAATGGATCAGGGAAACTGGACGAAAAACCTGATTTAGATGGGGGTCATTGACCCGGAGGCTGCAGTACAATACTTGTTACAGGTTGTTTATTCACATTTATACAGTCGAAATGGTAAATAATTCATTATGTATCATTTTTAAAATTAATGTTACTTTTCTTGTGATGCTCAGTATAGTCGCTATTTGTGTAGAAACAGTTTTGCGGCAGAAACGTTTTCACTTGGGATTTAAACTTTTCTATTGAATTTAATCGTTTAATATCATCTGGCAAAGTGTTTTAAAATAATGTACATGTATTGTATGTGAATTTTTTGTAATGAGCTGTTGATACTGTCACCGAATGAATATGATTTCTACATCAAGTGTTATAGTAATAGACTTGGGCATTTTCTGAAAATATATTCCCGCTCTCAAGCAAGTCATTTTTGACAAAAATCACGGATTCGTAAATGAACAGACAAGGTAATGATAAAATTCCTTGATTAATGAAGAAAGGCTTACAAGAATGGGTGGGATTTGGTTATTATTCGTACAATTCGTTTTTGTAATCTAAAAGTCTGGGAACTATAAGATGTATTTCCCCAGAATATTATGCCATATCTCAGGTTCATAGCTCAGGCCATATGTAAGCAGGAGGGTGTATGTTCGGAGACGTGAACGAACTGTAATTATATTCAGATAACTGTAAGGATTAGGTTTTTTTTGGTTATTAGTTGTGCAAAGTTTCTTTCTTCACTTTTTCATTCTTATTATTGTTTAATGTTCTAAATAAATGTTGAACGTTGAAATAAATGAATTTGTCGTATGTTGTATATATGTTACCTATTTGTTTTCAAACAGTGATCAACATATTGTAAGCTTTTACTTACGTAAAGAATTATCCTATACTTGGAACAACAATTCAAGTACAAAGGAGAGAACAATTAAAATTGTAATCAGAGACCATTTCGATGGTTTCATTGTACTCTCCTCAGAGAAGAAAATATTTATTCCCAACTCAGACCATACAAGTGCTTTCTTTATTTAGTAATCTTCAAAGAGATAAAAACGAGTCTTGAGCTTCTATGTGGTAACAAACTCAATTCACTAACAATAATGTTTGCTAAAAATGATCAACTCCCAGCTCTTTGCCTTTAGACCATACTATTTCTGATTAATGAATAAAAAATCGAGTAAAGAGCATTTTAGTCGGTTTTTGTCACTTGAAGTGTTGGTGTTATTTTGCAGCTAATTTGACATATAGATATTATGTTATATATTATAATTATAAGACGATTGTTATCAATTTTTATGTTAAAAATGCGAATGAAATTATTATTTGAAACGGGGAGCGGTAAGCCCTGTGCATCAACTGATGTCACTGCAGCGCCTCTGACCGGGAGGTTCGAGTCATGACGGCGGCAGGATTTTGGACACTAGCTTTCCAGCTAGGTCGAATTCAGTCGCTGTCTGGAGGAGAATTCTAGAGGCTGGCTGCTCTGATCGGTAGTTTTCCGTGGTTTCTCCGATCAACACCAGGTGAATGCCGGAGCAGTACCCTAAAAATCGGGCCACGGACCGCGCGCGATCCTTCCTTCCTCTTCTTTGTCCTATCCTCACCCCTTACACACACACACACACACACACACACACACACACACACACACACAGTATCTTTTTTAACTTAGCTTCTGCAACTTGAGCCAATCGTCATAACGTCTCCCGTCACCGATGCCACGGTCCGCCAATTGCTTTCCCTTCTATTGCCCCAGCGTTCCTCTGTACCCAATCCATATCACAAATATTTGAGCCTCGAATATTTTATTTATTTATTTATTTATTTATTTATTTATTTATTTATTTATTTATTTATTTATTTATTTATTTATTTATTTATTTATTTATTTATTTATTTATTTATTTATTTATTTATTTATTTATTTATTTATTTATTTATTTATTTATTTATTTATTTATTTATTTATTTATTTATTTGTTTGTTTGAGGAAGATATTAAGGAAGATTTCGCAACACGCCAGGATACTATGGAGGAACCGCCGTTGAGTGTCGGTGGCGCGGCGTATGACCCCGGCGGCCTGCCTTTTCCTTCCCGGTGCACCGGAAAGGAGGCGAACCTGGGGCGACGGACGCGCGGTGTTCCGCTACGTCATCTCGGCGCCGCCCCCTTTCACTTTCTTCTCCTAACGCGGCGCGCGCGGCTGCTTTCCTTGGAGACGGCGGCGGCGGTGGAGGCGGTAGATGAAGCGGCGGCAGCGACGGTGAAGACTGCGGCAGCGGCAAATGAGCAAAGTAGGCAACGGAGGGGGCGGCGGCAGCGACAGCGACAGCGGCGGCCACGGCGGCGGCGGTGGCGGCGGGGCCGGCGGCGGCGGCGGGGGCGGCGGCGGCGTCAGCGGCGGCGGCGGCGGCGGCACAAAGTCAGTCGCCGACGGTCTCCGCGGCGAAAGGGTCTGCAGGATGGCGCGGACAACTCACGCGGTGAGTGGAGCACGCCTCGCAGGGCTTCTGACATCGCGATGTTCTAAGGTAGAGGCGGAGGTGGATTTGTGCATCAGACTACGCAGGTGTTTAGCACCCCATCCTTTCACAAGAGATCTTAACAAAACAATACACAATTGCAAAATATGAAAAAATAAGAAGTACTATTTTATTAATTATACGAAAAATTAATAAATATATTTAAATAAGGTTTCGAAAATTCGATTAGATATTATAAAAGATAACAAATTATTTCAATTTATTGTACCCTTTAGCTATTTAAACACATACGTCCGTCGATTACATCGAAATAAAGCATTTAGTAGACGCACACTTAAAACATTTGCAGTAGTATTTATCAATAAGGTCGGTTTTTTCGAGGGTCCACGCTCAAAACCGATGATCTAAAACTAATCTAACTTCGCGATAATGGGTCATAATGTATTTAAAGACAGCCATAAATACAGAACTTTGACAGAACTGTGCATTTCATAAAACAGAAGTAATGTTTGCTTTTTATGTAATGAAAATCAGGAAATCCTAAATCTATTTCAAAATCCGTGCTGGTTCGTACGGTCTCGTTTATAAGTTTTGTAAGAAAAAAAGACGTTTGTACTATTATTATTATTATTATTATTATTATTATTATTATTATTATTATTATTATTTAATAGTAAATTTTAATATTTTAAAGTTTGCAATAATTATTGTTTCACATATATTTTCACATGTGTTCAATATTTCAATATTATGGGGTTCCAAAGTTAGGTCATGTCTTGGGCCCCTTAAGATGCTATTCACGGTCCTGCAAGGAAGAATTCAAAAATGTTTATTTTTAAATGCACTTCACATTTATACACAAGCAGATGAACAATGCGAAAAATATGTTCCTCTTAAATTTATAAATATATCCATGGCCTATTTTTATTGCCATGGAAGTCGTCCACATACTAATTTACAGGCGAACGGAAAAACGTTTTTATCCTGAGAGCACTAACGCTCGTAAGATTTTTAAAAGAATGTGAAACTCGTGTTAGAATAATACACTTTTTGGGGAATACATATACACTTTCTTGGCTAGTTACTGAAATATGAAGCATATTTTTATGATATGTGGAATTAGAGTATTAATTATATCAAGGTGTATGTTATGAGAATGAATTAAACTGTAGAGTGAAAGTGAGTATTCTATTTTACATATTTGCACTACCGCACTACTCACATTTAATGTGGTAATTTGTAGTAGAAGTCATGAAAGCCTTTTGAAAATCGTTGACGTTGTTTTTGGGGATATCACTTTCTTTCGAAGCTTTTCATTATAGATTTTCAAAAATTTAATTTTTTTGGCAAGTTTTTTGGCCTACTTGGTATTTCCTGGAACTCTTCATTGAATGACAGCTTGTACATTATCCGTTGATCGTTGTATTGAACTCTCACTTCACTTATTGTTAAAATTCCAGTTTTTCGTCCTGGACGAAGGATTCGTAGTACTGTATCGATTCATTAGAATATTCTTTGAAGAAATCAAAAAATAGATATTTTACGTAAAAATAAAAGTTTTTTTACCTCTTGGGAGGTAAATATTGGTTTGTTAGTTTAGTTTTCTGTCCATAGTAACGTGTACACTGTCACATTCTATGTGACCATGAACTTTCTCAAGGTATTTTTGTACGATCTCCATTTGTTTCTTAATTAAAAAATAAAGTAAAGCATTTGTCATCATTGAATTCTTTTTCTGATACACGCAACTATCACAGTATATCGGAATTGGAAGCTTCGGTTCAGGGCAATGTTCTTCTATGCAATTGATAAGTCACGGAGCAAAAACAGATGGAACAAGGTCACCAGCTGATTCATTCTATTAATAATTTGTGGAATGATGATTAACGACATGTCTTACGTGCTCTGTCATTGTTTTAAATTATTTAATAATTATTAGTTAATTATAATGATAGCTATAGGGTAACTATTGCAACTCACTTTCATAGTGTTAAAATCTCATTGATTTTAATCTCTCACATGACTAATAATTTTTACAAGAAGTCACCATTTCAGCCATTCTTCTTGCCCGTGTCCGAAATTTTGTGTTGTGTTACGAATTAAAACGCCTCTTCACAGTAAGGCAATACATTTGGGAGTGAAATAATACTATAAAATGTAGGAAATAACTGTTCAACCAGATCATCATTAAAAGAAGAAAGTTGCAAGGGAAGGGGAAAGTTGCAAGGGAAGGGGAAAGTTGCAAAACCATTGCCAGATACATACATGGTTTTAGCAGCCACAACGAGAGGAAAATCATACGTGGCTTTAACACGTGCATTTGTCTCATTCTGATACACATGACTAAAAAGCGTTTTCAACTACTTAATTTTCGTGTTACATACGTGTTGTTCGATTAGATATGTAGAGCAATGAATTCTGATTCGCTTTATGCCATTATCTCATTTTCGCTAAATCGTCGCTAACTAGCCCAACGACTAATTATTCTTTGACAGCTTCACTTTAGCTCAAAGTCGGCATTTTAACTGTCTGCGCCGTGTTTGACTGAGGAGTTTCAGAGTTCCAGTGCTCACGGCAGCAGATTTTCGATCTTTAATGTAATCTCTGAATCAGCTAAAAGAATTCAGGCGCTATTTGGAGAAGAACTCGTGCGGCTGGCTGTTCTGATCGGATAAACCACGTTTTTCCTATCAGAGTAGGACGGTTTGCCAGACGAATGGCTGAGTAGTACCTTAAGAATCGGCCCACTGCTCACGCGCGATCTTTCTTTCCTCTTCCTTGTTATATCCTCAAACACTTACACTACCAGACACGTCGGTTTTGATTGATAGATTGATTTTTTCGTGTTTCCGGGCGCGTCAACTGCTTTGGTTATTAGTCCCGTACGTGTATTGCATGTTATTTCTCGGGAGATGGCGGTGATCTTCCCCCATGCTGGATGGCGAGATCCGGCGCCGACCTACCGTCGGCTAGTGGGGTATCCTCCTAACCAGGACTCTCCCACCACCGGGGCACCGCCCCAGCCGGGGCCCAGACACGTCGGGAGATCAGTTGGGAACGTAGAGCTTGTCGCGTCTCAGGCGGTGCCTTTGCTGGGAAAGATACCTGGAGTGGGAAGCCCCACAAGCCGACGTGCAGGTCGGCACTGCATCTCACCAGCCAGCTAAGAAGGAACACTACTTCCTCCCGGTATGAAACATTTACTACACTAACGGGCCCTAACGGATCTAATGATCATAGCAGGTGATGCGCCCGGAAACACTAATTAACCAGTACTTGGCAGTTTCCACCTCAGAGTCACGGATATCCGCAGAAAGGTTTGCTTGACTCTTGTATTACGTCTCTATTTCAAATCGGAAAGCTGACCACATCACCGTGCGCTGCTGAAAGATCGGCGTCATTTGCATGTTATCTGAGGACCTAAATGTTGCTGAAGTTCAGAAGAAATATACTTTAGCAAAAGCAAGTCGTCCTCAGAACAATGGCGACTTTCTAAGGAGCGTGCATTACGAAGGAAATTATTTTTGCTTTCTTATAAACGTACGTATATACGGGCAAAATACGTAGAAAGTTATATATTGTTGCGAAAAATCAACTTTGAGATTCCAACAGAACACACATTTCGGGGTCCCCTGATACCGAAAAAGCAAAAACGTCCGTCCATCTGTCCGTCCATCCGTCCGTTCGTCTGGAACAACACTAGCACCTAAACGGTTTGTAGGAGTTTTATCACTATCGTTCCAAAAATTAACGTTTTGGAACGATAGTGATAAATGCACAGAATAATTTGCCATTAATGCAATTTTGATTAATTTGAGTCCTTTTAAATTACAAAAATGTAAATTTTCTGATTAAAAATTAAATGTAATTAGTTTCGAAATAATTTTCACGTTGTCAATAGTTACATTTCGGACTTTTTATGTTATTGCATTTGTGAATAGAAGTGCTTCAAATGATTTCTAATCAAGTTTCTCGACAACGCAAAAATTTTTCTTGACAATGAGCTCAAAATTTACCATTTATAGAAAATCTCAAACTGCATTTTCTCTAACTTCACTCCAAATTTTTCAGCGAAAATTTCCTTTTTGGACCAAGTTTAACTTCTATAATATTTTTAGTCATATCTCAGTTCTACCAGAAGATGATCGAAACATTGAGAAAATGTGGAAAAATGCCTGTTAGACGGCAATAGATGGCAGCTGGGAAGAAGGTCGAGCATAACTGAGAAGCTAGCTCATCCTAAAGAGAACAGAAAACTAACTAGTATGAAAAAGTCTTTCATTCCGTAGAACGATAAGTTATTTTATTTATGTGTGGTAATAATATTTTTTACATTTCATTCAATTTGTGTATTTTAATTTACAAACAAATTGATATTAAAACGTCTAAATGATAAGATGATCAATTTTGTCGTTGGAATTTTTCTAACCAGACGTACTATAAATGTTAACATTATCATATAGAGTTCCTTTACATCTTGAAGGTAAAGAGTCCCATAAATAATTTATAGACAGACAATTGATATAAACAATTCTTTATTTCGTGAGTCTTGTCATATTGTTCGCAAAAATTTCGAGGATATATTGTCCCCATCATCAGGCAAACAAGAGAGAGCTCCCCGGGATGGTTTAGACGCAAGGCCTGTTCACGGACGGAGAGACAGACCGACAGATGGACGTTTTGAGAAAATAAAAAACACACACACAAACAAACACTTTTTCGGTACCTGGGGACCTCAAAAAGGGCATTTTCGTTGAAATCTCGAAGTCGATTTTCCGTGGCATTACGTAAATTTCTCTATTCTTCGTATATAACTCCGTATATTCGTACATAGTATAAGAGAAAGTAAAAACGTTAATATCCCATTATATCAATATTTAATAACAGATCTTGATTCAGATCACTGCCCCGTAATAATAAGTTATAAAACTCAAATTAACAAAACGCAAACTAAATCAAACTCAAAGGAAAATAAAAGCAAATATAGACGAACATACATTAAATGGGTTCCAAAATTTCATTGGTCAAATACCGAAAGCATATATATAGACTTATGAAGCACAATTAAAAAATTAACTAAAGAAAATTATTTATTTACGGTGTAAGCGGCGTAAAGCATCTGATTACAATACGAGATTGGAAAATTGCCAAACGAGGCCGTTAGGCCGAGTTTGTTAGCCAATTGAGTATGTTATTAGATGTTACGACACGAATACCCTACAATGTTTTAACCACTTTGTAAAAATTTGCTAGATTTAATGTGAAAATTCGGTCTACGCCTTCAATTAGTAATCACATTGTTTTTCTCATAAGTGGCGACACTGTTCTCAACAAGAAGAACAAGTGAAACACACTTGGAGCTTTTTGCACTTTTGAACGCTTGGAGCACTTTTGAACATGAGGGAATATACGAGTTCCGTAGTTCTGATTTGAATGTAGAAATAGCAGCAAATGCTGCTTTAGAAACATTTTTTTAAATTATTTATTTAAGGTCATCTTACAAACAATAGGTCATTAGCGACCACAGTTACAACTAGAGCTGCTATAGAATACCAGGGACTTTTTGTAGTAAAGTTTCCTAATTTCCTTGGTGTGGACTGGCTTTACGGTCTTGCCTCATCCCCTTATTAGCTGCCATTTATCGCCGCGCAAAATACATTTTTTTTTACATTTTCTCAACTTTTCGGTTTTCAAATAGGAGAACCGAAATATTATTTTAAGAATATTAAAGAAGATTAAAACCTGGTCCTAATTAAGTTTTTCTCGAAAAATTTGGTGCCATTTTTAAGAAAATGGCGTTAAGCATTACTGTAAATCCGAAATTTGAAGCTCTTTTTCACAGGGATCTATTGAGTTTTCGAAAAAATTTCATTTGAAGTCATTTGGAGAACTTCCACTCTCGAAATCAATAGTGCATACAAATACGTTCAAAAGTGCATATTAACGGCGTGAGAGATGGTAATTTTTTGAAAAAACAAAAGAATACCCCAAAATGAACTTTGCGTCATATTAAACAGAGCCATTAACACAGCCCGTTGGAAAAGTTTGAAGAAAAATTTGGAGCCATTTTTGACAAAATTGCATTTGAGCATTTCTGAAAATGCGGGATTTTGAGCTAATTTTCACAGAAAACTGTTGTGTTCTTTGGAAACTTTATTTGACATTATTTAAAGCGCATGTATTCATAAATATAATACTGTGAAGAAATCGATTCTAAAGTAAGTATTACCGACGTGAGAGAAAAGGCAAAAAACTACATTTTTGTAATTTTTGAAAAAAAAAGAATAGAGTAATATGGGGTTTATGTCATCGTATAGGGTTTATTTGCCGCTAACAGTACCAAAAATTTAAAGAAAAAATGAGGAGCCGTTTTCGAGAAAATCTTGTTTTTGTAATTTTTTAAAATTGCAAATATTTTACTCATTATTGAACAAAAAAACCCAAACTAAAATTTACAAAAAAATCTACATGACCTTAATGCAAGAACTATTTATGGACAACAAATTTCGTTTCAAGGAAAAGTCTCTTTCTTCAATATTGTAGTTGTAAGAAGTTGCTGAAAAAATGCATACTTTTACAATTTCCGAAAGTTCAGACTTAATCCTGAGAACCGGACCTATGCCACATTTATACGAGTATTTAACTCTATCCTTACAAGAAATTTGAAGAAAAAATTTGAAACCGTTTTTGAGAAAATTTTGAAAATAGGATTTCATATAAAATATAAAATCCCTCCAAATATTAATGAATGTTTTTCAAAATTGCAGAGTTTCAGCTCACGCGAAATAGACAGGGTTTCTTCAATTTGGAAAACATCCTACAGTTTAGGCGCTAGGTTTGTTCACATACGTCGGACGGACGGACGCGCGCGATCTGTCCTTCCTCTTCCTTGTCCTATCCTCTGCTCTTACACACACACACACACACACACACACACACACACACTTACACTAACATGCACCACACTACCACATATTCCGGGAGACCGGTTGGGAGCTTATTGCTTGTCCCGGCTGGGGTGGTGCCCCACTGGTGGGAGAGTCCTGGTTAGGGGGAAACCTCACTAGCCGAAGGTAGGTCGGCGCCGGATCTCGCCATCCAGCGGGGGAATATCATCGCCATCTCCCGAGAGAAACGTTTTGCTTTCAATTGTGTTTTCGGAAACAAGGACCCGCAAAAGATGGATTCTAGCGACACCAGTTAGAAGGTTTTTTTCTTAATTTAGCAACTGAATTTATCTACTTTTTCGTTATCAGGGCCGGGCAATGAAGTTTTTCTGCTGAAAATCCGCCGTTTTTTCGCGCAGCATTACATGACTATCTCTATCCCACGTACGTATACGAGAAAGGAAATATACAGTACTTATAAATACACAATGGTTTACAAAATTGCATGGAATGCCTATATAATGTTTGACTTTACCTAATCAAAGTGGATAAAATAAACATCATAAACATAAATAAGAACCACAAATACTCTAACAGCTCATACTCTAACTGATAAACAAAAAGCGTCGACTCTAGCCACTAATTTCGAAACGACATTTACCTCAAATAAACCGTAAATTATAAATCAAAATAAGCAAATTGAACAATATGTAACTCTTCCATTCCCAACAAAAGATAAAATTCATATCTCCAACTGAAACACGTAAAATAATCTATTAATTAAAACTAAAGATTAAGGAGGCAATTATAAAAAACCAGGTAGATTCTGAAAGAGCTCTCACGGACCACAATAGCAAAACTTACAGCTATAAAAAATGCAACTCTAAGACTTAATTACTTTCCGCATATAAGGAAAAAGTTATAATAATACCAATAAGCAAACCTGCCAAGGACCACAGTTTGCCTTGAAACTAAAGACCAAAATGTTTACTACCTAATATAGGAAAAATTTTTGAAAAATGTATTCAAAAAATGTTAAATACATTGTTATAAGAAGACAATATAATTCTAAAAGAACAATTAGGATTTCGCGAACATTACCACTCAGCAGGTTTTACAACTAACTGAAAATGTAGCAAACTGATTTCACCAGCGAAAATACAATTTTTCTATTTTCCTTGACGTAGAAAATGTCAGACAAACTTTGGCATGCAGGCCTATTGTAAAAAATGATAAATTTAGGAATATCCCATTATCTATATGAAATAATTAAATGTTTCCTGAAAAATCACTCCTTCGCGGTAAAAGTTAATAATACCTTATCAAAAAATCACGCAAGCCGTAGTACAGCAAGGGTCACAGCTCTGACCAACCCTCATTAACATTTACGATGCATACTATCCTCCGATGAAAATAACAGAAATAGCATGTTTCGAGGATGACATAGTGCAGTTCACAACAAACAAAGATTTTTAATCAAGGTAGAGAAATTTTACAAAAAGCATTAGATGTGTTTATGAATTGGTGCTCAAAATGGCAAATAAAAAAGAACCCAGGATATTTACGCCACGAAGACCTAAAATGACCAACACAAAAATTGAAAACATAAATTTTAAATGGATGAAAAAAGATCAGCGAGATATTTAGGTATAGAGTCATAAATAGGCACACTAGACTAACAATAGAATGTGGGATAATAATTGATTTATTCAAATCGATTATTAGACTATCTCTGATTTATGCGTGCCCTGTCTGGGGTGTGACCACTAATAGTAACGTAGAGAAAATTCAAATGGTTCAATATAAAGACGCATAATTAAAGGTCCATATCTAATAGGCACATTAGAAACGAACTGAAAATGGAAAACTTGAATACTTTTAATAGAAGACTATCTGTAATATTTTTGAGGACTTACTAAAGGCTGTTTGTATCAAAAACTTTAATCTAGGACGTTCAGCAGAAGACATAAAAAATGGCTTTAAGATACCCCAAGAATAAACTACGCCCACCATACATAACGCTTCAATAAGAATACAAATTGAAGATGAAGAATTCGTTAAACACACAAACGTAACCATAAGCAATAGAATATTATAAATTTAAAATTTCCAAATAAATTAAGACAGAACTAAGAGGGAGCTTGGAATAAACGAATCCCCCACCTGCCTATGCCCTATCCCAGATATGGTAATATGACATGCAAATCTCAGTAAAATCCATTAATTGAACAGAGGGAAAATGAAAATGTTAAGTTATTAATAGCGATTAAGATGGTGAAGGATGGCGATGGGGAAGTGCCACAGACCTTTTCTGTTAGTTTCACGACGATAGATGCGATCAGGCAAGGAGGGAAGAAATTCAACGTCGAAAAATGTGTAAGTAAAATTGAATTTTTCAAGAAAACATACGGGGATAGAAATTTTTCCTTTTTTTCCAATCAGCACCAAAAAATATATGAAGTTCAGGCTATAAGGGGTAGTCAATTGCTTTGTATTTTTGATTACAGGCCTGTGCAATTGCTGAACACTGAAGTTCAATGTTTGCCAGGTGGCTTAAAACTACTAAAAGAAAAAATTCTCTCCAACCGTTACAGCTGGATGGGGAAGGTTGGAAATTGTAATTATCAGCAAATGTTAAATGAAGTAGCGCAAACATTCCATGTCCTAATAGGAAAAATCAATCACACTAAAAGCCTCTAAAAAGTTAAACACGCTATCATGTGATTTTTTGTCGCCTAACTATGTTTATCACAATGAAAGCACTTCGAAACAGTGAATATTTTCAAGCAACACTGTGTTTCATCGTTTATGTATTTATGGAATCAGTATTTATGACTGCAACTCACCCATACCACCTACTTTTTAAAGGGACTGTAACACCTAAGAGTTAATTTGAAGATTAGAACAGCATTAAATTTATCAAGGGGCTATTTTAACTTCCTGGTTATAGAATGTTGTAATTAAAAAACATGAGTCATAAACTTGGAAGCCCTCGTGTCTTTTGCTAGTTATGAAAGAAAACAATGCTCTTTTTTATTAAATATAAGACATTCATCCTTTAACACATATTCGTTTTAAAATTGACAGTGAGCTAAATGTGCGTTGTTTAATAAGCTACGCCTCTCTTCAGATCTTTAAGAGCCAGAGTAGCAGATGTATCATTTTGTTTTATCGAAAATTACACAATTGTATTTTTTCAAATATCTCCCACGCCGTTAAATTGCACATTTGCATTGAGTTGAATAAATTATTGGTTTTTGGAGTAGAAGTGCTTTAAATGACTTCCAATGAAGGTTTTCGTGAACTCAATAGATTCCAATGAAAATAGCTTCAAATTTCGCATTTACTGTAATGCTTAATCGCAATTTTCTTAAAAACGGCTAAAACTTTTTCAATGAAAATTTCTATTGAGGACGAAGTTTTACTCTTCTTTAATATTCTTGAAGTAATATATCGGTTCTACTATTAAGAAACCGAAAAGTTGGGGAAATGTCAAAAAATTATACTATGGGAGACGATAGATGGCAACTGGCCAAAGAATGGAGCAAGACCTTAAAGCCAGTCCACACCAAGGAAATTAGAAAAGAATGCTACGAGAAAGTCTGTGTCATTCTGTAGCCCTACTAGTTACTTTCTCGTATACATACATATTTTTCGGAGTAATATACGTAGTATAGAGAAAATTATGTAATGCTACGGAAATTCGATTTCGAAATTTCAACGGAAATACACGTTTTGGGGTCCCCTGATACCGAAAAAGTGATTTTTCAAAACGTCCGTCCGTCCGTCCGTCCGTCCGTCGGACCATACAATATTTGCAATTTTAAAAAATTACAAAAACAAGATTTTCTCAAAAACAATTCCAGATTTTTTCTTTAAATTGGTTGTACGATTAGTGCCAAACAAACTCAATATGATTACATAAACGCCATATTGCTCTATTCTTTTGTTTTGCAAAACTTGTGCTTTTCGAGAAACGCTGAAATATGTGTTTTGTGAAAAATTGCTCCAGAATTGCATTGTGAAATTACATTGGCCTAGAACTAAATTTTACTTTTCCCCTTTTACTTTTTCGCAGCATTACTTTATTTTCTCTTTACTACCTATATTACTCCGTATGTACCCTTTCCCTCACAAAAATTGGCCGAGAAAATTCCATTTTTCCAACCACGCCGACAAAGTTGGACACCCCGTGGCCAAGGGGAGGGCAGGGGGAGGGACGCGTTGACCAATCGCTAGCAGGTAGAACTACAGTTGTATCTGACTGGTACAACATCCCAAGGGGTAGAAAGGACGCTGTCTCAGGGGAACAGACAGACGAACAGACAGGCATTTCGCAGTCATTCGATTTTTCTGTTTCAACGACCCACAAAACATTGGTTTCTGACAACACGCGTTAAAGAGTTTTTCTATATTTAACAACAGGAGTTATCCATTTTTTCATTACCAGGGCCCTGCAATAACAGTTTTTCTCACAGATCCTCAACAATTATATTCGAATATTGTTGAAATAATGCTTTTATTATGTTTTTATTATTGATTTGAGAAAAAAAAACAAGTAAAGAACCGAAAGTTCCTTCCTTTTTGTATTTCGTTTTATATTGTTAATAAATATCATTATACTATTTACTGATTATTTCACCTTTGAAATTGATTGTAAATTTTTGTTGAATAGAAACAACGAAAAACAAATTTTTCTTACTTTCTGGTAATTACATCGTAAGAAGTATTGTAATCATGCGCCGTAGTGAATTATTTCCTCCAATACTTTTGTAGACAGAATCCATGTTTCGTGGGTCCTTGTTACCAAAAAATCTATTGACGACAAAACGTCTGTCTGTCCGTCTGTAGTCAACGCAAGCATATAAAAGCCGCAGCTTCTTTTTTAGTCAAATCTGTGATAAGTGATAGTTGAAAATCATCTTTGTGAGAGAGGAGTGTCATTAGTGTATCTGTGCTGGAATAGGTAAGACGACTGCTGGGGATACTTGTCCACTTAGGATCTAATCCATCAATGGCGAACGACTGCATTGCTGCACGTGTTAACGCCTAGCGTTATCGCAACATTCATCTGTGACCTAACTTCAACCTTGGCGGTAGTCTCCGAGAGATAACAACTGGAAAGAGCTGCACAACGAATTCTATAAATTCAACTTCTGTTTCAAAATATTTCTACCTAAAACGAGCTATGTAGTTGCGCGTGTTTTATTCCTTTGCATTCATATTGTGAATTTCATATGTTTGACACATGGAGTACATTTATCTAATAAATAACCTAAATGGGATGAATATCACGTTATTATTCTTTTCGTAATAAGTGCGCTTGGACAGCGTGATGAGAAATATTTGAGGTAGCACAGTGCGGTCGAGCCAGACCTGCAGAATACAGGAATCCGAGTTCAACTCCTTGTAACGCTGGCATAGTTTTACCTCCGTGTATACTGGTGTAAAGAGAGTAACGTAATGCTGCAGGAGAAAGTGTCGACATTTTCAAAGTAAAAACGTTTTGGAAGTCGCTAATTCGAAAAGAGTTGATTGTTGATCTCGTTCTTATAGTACTTTCTATACAGACGGCTGTCAAAACGCTTGTTTTTTGAATCTGAAAAAGTGATTTTTGAAAATCCTTTTTGTCAATCCGTCTACCTATGAGTAATTTTAGATCCTAAAATAAATAGGATTAGCCCAAAAATGGATATTTATTGAACGATCTGGCTAATATTTCGAATCTTCGAATTTGATATGAATCTTTTAATTTTGAAGGTACTTTACATTCTAACCCGATCTTATTTTCCAATTTTTTTTCAAAAGGAGCTCCAATTTTTTCTGTAAATCTATTCTTCGAAGCAGAAGACGTTTAAAAATGGCGTATGTTCAACTTTGGGCGAAAGATCTGAATTTTCGAATATTTCAAACAAATATTAACATTGTCGAAAAACAATGTTAACGCTAGAGATTTTTCCTTCATGGAATATGATTTTAAAACTAGATATTCAATTAATGTAAATTAAACACTCTGAATTTTTTTAAACTGTAAATACCAATGTTTACATTCTTACTCTTTTATTCAGGACGAGGTTTTGCTGTGTTGCTGGTGTTACGTGTAACGTGTCATGGGTGTTAACTTTAAGGACCAGAGATCGAATCCCAGCGAGAAGAAAATAATTGCTGCTGGAATAAGGTCTTTTTTTTCATGTTCACGTAGTCCATATTGTTTATTGCGTAGCCATTACAAGGTAGGGTCTTAGAATACCACGGGCAAGTATGGAGAAGAACATGAACTAGATAGGTCTGTGCGACGTTCAGGATATGTGAAGATGCTGTTCTCCACCTCCAAGAAGAGAGAAAGATTCTGCAACAGGCCCTGGTATTCTTTCAGACGTTGAAACATGCCCGACGTTGACTGGTGCCAATTTGAAACAAGCCCCGTCTTTCTATTTAAAAACCAGCCCCACTTGGCGCGACATTTTGAAACATAATTATCTATATATTTAAAACAATAAGGTATTCTGCCATGGCTTCGTTTAGAGCTTCTACTGAACCGATTGTTGTATTTTTTCTTTTAAATGAAAGAATATGATCCATAGATGTGTTATCAGATATTGTTTGTGTTTATTCACCGACATTTACGGTGTAAATTAATTAATTAAATCATTCTTTAATAGTACGCTTATCAAATAGTCAATTGTTTTCTTTCAAAGGGTGGCAGTTTCAAAATCGATATACATGAGTCCATAAATGTGAGTCCACGCTGCTTGATGTTTTGATTGTTGAGATTTGTTTACAATTCGTCAAGGTTTTGTTTCAGTGTAATAATTGCATTGTGGTGTTGACAGTTTGCATGTATTTGCTTCTGTGGTGTATTTTGTAGAGAACATTCGCACAGTGGTTGCAGTCGGTAGGGAACATTCGCACTCGGTTGTAATACTTTAGTGAAGTTGTTTACAGGTTATGTCGAATTCCGAATCGTTGTCCACGCGCCCCAAAAGACGCAAACGTACATTAACTGAACGCAGGGAAACAGAAAGTCGGCGTAGGTGTCGTGATAGTGAGGTCATTTCGTTTTCTGTTGGGTCATTGTCTATGAAATGTCAGTTTTGTTCTGCTTTGTACTTTCCATGTGAGAGAAATTCTGCAAACGATTTACTTTGTGTTGCTTAAATGAGAAAATAAGTATACCTTCGAGCAATATGCCAGAAGAAATCAAACAGTTGTTTATAGGAGATGATGACGCATCAAAAAACTTTAGAAATAATATCCTTCAATATAATAGTGCTATATATTTGTGCCGATATTGCATTGCCATCTGGTCATGGGCCATACGTGTTCAAAATTTTGGGAACTCTTCATCACAGAATATCTTCGTTATACCATCAAGATCCAAACAATGCAATATATTGTGAACATTAATCTGGGTACAGTATTTTACATTTATCTCAGATCTCACCGTCAAATTTTGACGGGTTTTCACTAGTTACTGATAAACGTGATTTGGGCGCCAGGAAAAGGTTACACTTAAAACCTAATGATTCCTACGTAATTTAATTATATCTCATTCCAAAATTATGTTGTGTTACATTGATAATCAAAAATGAATTGATCTTTCGACATCACCAGTTTTCTCTACATTACAATAGTTATAAAACCTTGTTATTCATTCGTGGGTCTTCGCACGCTCTTCACTTCTTCGTCCGATGGTGCCCCGTAGAACCTTCTCCGTCGACGCAGCAAAATCTTGCTTCTGGATAAAGTTCTCGCCTAATGTCCGTAATGTGGTTCCAAATTCTCCCGGCGATACTATTAAAATCCGTGACTTCTCTTACTTGCGTCACGGGTGGAGGCCTAGACACACATTTACTTCGTACAAGAACGGTCTATCCTAATATAAGAAACGAAAGTTAATTTTATACAACTGTCAATTACAGTCTTTCCTCGACCTGGTAAAATATATCAGGAGCCGACCCGCTCATCACCGCGTTGCACGAGCGAATAAATGTTCTAAAAACTCGGAAGCATCCGAATTTTGTATATTTTTCTTTTGTCTCTCAAAGCAATGTTTATTCCGATTCTGCTCTGTCACTTCAACCTAACGAAAATGATCCTTAACGCCGGTTATTTGTCACATAAGCGACTCCCTCGCGATCGGCTATTGACTTCCCTATATCCTATGTCATATAAAATGACATTTCCATAATAAAAATGGTTCGTCATTTTGGTATATCACAACGTAGAAGAGAGAATTAAACTAGTTCGGGAAAGTCATGCCAATCTTGAGCACCTCGAGTTTATTCATCTCATTTTCTATCTCGTGGACTTCCTTTTTCTTCTCCTTCAAGTTTTTCTTCTTTTCTTTTCAAGCATTGAGATTGAACCTATCGCAGGTGATATTCATTTAATTGTTGCTCTTTTTTCTTTGGGAATGGCTTGAATTTTTACAGTCTGTACTTTAGAATTTGTAAATGTATTCATATTTATAGCGATTCAAGAATATCATTTAATCATTATTTTTATGATTTCTTAGAGTTAGAGCTAGCAGGTGCTTATATATTTCTTTGATGTAAGATATCGCTGTATGAAATTCCTGGATTGTATGTACTTGACTATTACAGCTTAGAATACGTTCACGTTGAATATATGTTTGTGCTATGAAAATACACACTCATACGAGTATATTTGAAATACGTGAGCACTACGACAGTTTAAAAGTTTTTTGACTCTAGATTAATTTTTGCTCTGATTTCCTTGCGAAAACTCTATTATTTAGTGGTAATGAATGAAATTAAACATAATATAAACTTAATTTCATTCTTTAACCGTTCCCAGATGTACCTCAAGTACTACATTTCATGTGGAGTTTCCTATATTTATTTTCATTCCTATACCTCTCTAGGAATTATGTTTTCTGTAGTTTACAAACCACTCGTGCTTGGAAATAACAGAAAACATACTTAGCCTTCGCTGGAATTTTTCTGCGCTAATCAGTGTCGTTCGACTGTATTAAGATTAAAACATCATTCCAACTTTAATTCGTTCTATGAAACTTTTAAAAGAGACGGATTTCTGCAGCGCAGGGGGCGGACCCGGAGACTTGCAGCACCAAGGCGGAAGAAGCAACGGCACCTGAAGGAGGATGGAGCTGGCTAATCGTAGTCTCAATTGCCTTGAGTAAGGTGAGACCCCTAAATATAGCGAAACTCTTAATATCTGGAATATAGAAAGGAAAACGATGTGTTATATGCTTTATATATTAATTATTATGATTAAACATAGAGATAATAAGTTATCGCAAATTTCAATTTATCGAGGATCCGAAAGCCTCAGATGAATCATGAATAACATTCTCGAATACTTGTAATTAACTTTCAATTAGTAGTAAATTTTCCATTGGAAATTATTAGAATTTAAACTTGGTTCATTGTTTAAAATAGTTTACGTCTTCATTAAATAACATCAAGCACATTGTGAGAAGGTAATTTTTTTAAAACATTTAACTTATGTTTCTTGTGTGGGCACATGCTACGATTTTACTCCTTGTGACTAAAAATGATAAATAAATATCGTCACCGATCTTGAAAAGTCGCTAGTAATCTTGAGTGCATTTATTTCAATTTGTTCCAATATACACAGTAAGTATATAATATTTTTCACATACTAACTGAAAACATTTTTGATTGAAAACAGAAAATTTCAACTTCAGTAAGCAATGTGACATGCAATTCCAGGATTGTTTGAAAAATAATCTGCTAAAGGAAGAAAAATTTCAACAGAAAACTAATAAAACATCTGAAACTCTTAAACATCGATAGGACAGTTAGAATCAACGAGCTTCATGCAAATAGGAAATATTAGACTGATTCGTGGTTAAGTAAATCGAGAGTGCACTTGTAATAAACGTCATTGATGCTACAGCAAATTGAATACCTGCTTGGACCGTTTTTCACTAAGTGCCTGTATGCAGCATGCAGGAATCTATTGGCTGAAAAGAAGCAGAGTCAACTCAGGTTACAATGAACCAGGTGTGAACCCTTGGTTATAGTGAATTAAGTCACTGGTTCCGTTTCACTTCCATAACAAATAAGCATAAGAAGATTCGGTTACAGTGAACCTGAACCTCGATTATAGTAAACGTAGAAAATAAGTCCTGGAAATTAATTGGATCTCGTATGTTATTAGGCGGGCCTTCAGACTGGGACGGTGTTCCAACAGTGCAAGGGCCATTGAAAGGTAACAAAACCGAATTTCGATACTTAGGGACATAGCACAATGCAGAATCACGTACGGAGAGAACACAAACTCTGGAGGAGGATCTAGAGAAATTACTAATGAAAAATTACGAAGCAAACAATAGAAAATAATTGATTTTTAAGCCAAATAATGATATTGAAATTTTCAGTTCGCGCTGTTAATGAATTTTGCTGTATCCTTATGTTAATAAAATCAATAATTGTAGAGAAATCCTATTTAATTTCGACATCATTAGATATAGTGAATCCCTGATGTAGTTAACCAAAAGAGTTAGTCCCCAGAAGTTCACTATAACCGGCGTCGACGGTACTTTTCTCAGCGAAGAGTTTGGAGTACTTTTGGGATGTAGCGCTGCAATGGCTTTCTCTGACACGAATTCTCAAAATTGTGTGAGGATGTGAGGGCTAGAATTCTGAAAAGTGTTTCTTACCAAAAACGCTTTCTGCAACTCACAACTTGCAACTGATATTGAGTAAGACTTATTAAGAATAGTAACGGGAAAGAGTAAAAGTTGGCTGACTCAAGTTACTCTTATGTCAATTTATAAGTGCATATTAAAAAATATAAACCTTATTTCCCCTTTTGAAGGCGCATTTTGGACGCTTAAAATGGAAGATTTTGGAACCTAAAGTCTGGATAAAGTGTTTGAGGTGAACGCCCGCTTGCAGATGGCGTTCTGGGGCACGCTGCCGTGCTTCGGGCTCGTCTTCGCCGACGTGCTGCAGACGGCGCCCGGGAGCGAGGGGGCGTCCATCGCCTCCGTCATGAGCATCTTCACCATCTGCCTCGACTCCGCCGGTGCGTCTCTCCACGCCCTTCTTTTCAGATCGATTGACTAATCAGGTCGGCTTGTCGGAGGCGTTAATTTCTACAGCTATTAGTTCCGTAAGTTTAGTGAATATAATATCCGGCGAGGTGGAGAAACAGCGCCACCTCGCCGGATATAATATGCACAACACTACTACCTATTAGTCCTGTAAGTTTAGGGCATATTATATCCGGCGAGATGGAGAAACACCGCCACCTCACCGGATATAATATGCACTCCACTACTAGTTATTAGTCCCGTAAGTTTAGTGCATATTACGTCCGGCGAGGTGGAGAAACACCGCCACTTCACAGGATGTAATATGCACTACACTTACGGGACTAATGGACATGGATAGAATGTGATATCAGGTGGCAACCGACGGAGTTTCCTCATCTAGGTATCTCCGCCAGCGGAACACCTTCCCAGATGGGATAAGCTCTAAGCTCCCAATTGGTCCCCCGACATGTGCGGTGATGAAGTGTTCTGTTTGTGTGTAATGAGAGAGGAGAGGATAACGATGAGGAAGGTAAGATCACGCGCAGCCCGTGACCCGTTTGTTAGGGTTCTGCTCCAGCGATGGAATGCCGGCTGCTAGAATTCTCAAGACAATGCCTCCATTCGACCGCCTAGCAATCTAGATGGGGTCGAATATCAGCCACCGTCGGAATTCGAACTCATGATCTCCAGGTCACAGACACTGCAGTAGCAACAGCTGTTGTTTTGAGCATGTCTTCATTTCAGCACGATGGAAAGATCCGGCGCCGACCTACCGTCGACTAGCGGGATTTTCTTCTACCAGGTATCACTCACTTGCGCGGCACCACCCCAGCCGAGACAAGCTCTAAATCACCGACCAGTCTCCCGGAATATGTGGTAGTGTAGTGCATGTTAGTGTGTGTGTAAGGATAAGATAAGGAAGAGGAAGGAAAGATCGCGCGCGGTCCGTGGCCCGTTTGTTAGGGTACTGCTCCGGCATTCGCCTGCTGTTGATCGGAGAAACCACGAAAAACTACCGATCAGAGCAGCCGCCCTCTAGAATTCTCCTCCAGACAGCGACTGAATTGGACCTAGCTGACAAGCTAATGTGGAAAATTCTGCCGCCGTCGGGACTCGAACCTAGGACCTCCCGTGCAGAGGCACTGCAAAGACATCAGTTGGTGCACTGAGCCACGTTTTTAAAAGTGTCTCTGTCTGTCTGCCTGCCTGCCTGTGAATAACACAAACATCTAAGCATCTGACACAAATTTCTCCAGAAAGAAAATTCCCCAATTTACTTGGCCTCTTTCAAGTCGGATAACCGAAAATGAATATTATAATTTTTGGGGATACTTTTCATAAAGCCATATAGTTTATTTTTTTATCAAAAATGGCTCCAAATGTTTTATTTTCATTATTTAGAGCAAAGTTCGCGAAAAAAAAAGATCAAGTCACACTTTCAGTAAAAATTATTTTTCGAAAATTGCAAAAGTGCATTTTTTTGGATCCACTAATTCTAATGTGAAGTATGGTTCAATTATTTTGTATTAAATGTGTCACGCAATAACACCACAGGATTAGTTCTTGAATAATATTATTTTTGAATATTTTAAAATATTTTTGTAAAATATTTGTAAGTTAAAAAAGTGCATTTTTAAATATTCAGTATTCGTACAGATTTTTTAAACATTACAGAATAATGTTATGGTAGTTTTGGCATTCTAATTGGACACCTGCCTTGTATATTGGGCGTATTATTGCAATATTCATTTGGTGATGCTGGTTCATTCTCACCAGGTCACGATTCATACGTCCATATTGATCAATCAATTCAATTTTAAGATATATTTTCACCTTCTCGCACTTACTAACGTAAGAAGAGATAATATTGCCGGAAAATGGATTTTCGACACACAAACTCGTATTGCCGGACTCTGGTAACGAAAAAGTGGATAAATACAGTTGCTAAATGTAGAAAAAAATCCTCTAACACGTGGTGTAGCTAGAATTGTGCGTCCTTCATACCGAAAAATCGATTATCTTTCTGTCCGTCTGGGCACAATGCTAGCGCATAAACCGTTCAGCTGATATCCTCCAAAACCGATATACCCCAATCGTTATTGCTGATGTTGCGGTCTCTCGAATTTGAAACATTTTAATTTTGGGGGGTATTTTACTTGACACTTCTGGTACATATCCCAAATTTTCGTAAAATTGGCTCCATCGTTTTTGAGTAAATTTTATTGTTGGATAGTATGCAGAACGTTTAAGAGAATGGTATAAGTATCATGTTCCTTGAAAACCCCAATTTTTCGAAAATTGCAAAAGTTCGAATTTTTATCGAAGTCTTTCTACAGCTAAAATATTAAAGATAAAAGATTTTCCCCTCATGAAATCTGTTCGTTAAAAACAGGTTTTGAAATAAGGTCATGTACAATTTTTCGAAAATTTGAGTACTTTTCGCGAAATTTGCGTGAAAATACGGGCGAAAAAGTATGTGCTGTCACCACATGTGTTGACAGGAAAACGGGACGCTAAAATACCCCTTTTTTGTGACCTTTTTTACCAGCATGAAATGACGTCAACACTATTAAAATTATCATAATGTGTTCAGTTTGTTTCAAATTTCTACATAAAAAAATAAGTGCGACAAGATATTGTGCTTATGTGCCACGTAACAGTGTTTGGAGAGTCGGTTGTGGTTTCTAAAGAAAATGCAGCAATGACGTTACTTCAGCTTGTTTATGTCTTATCGTTAAGAATGTCGTTATAGAGAAATTCCATAATACGATCCTTCTGCTTCTGAGTTTCTATGCGACTTAAAATGCAATCTTAATTGAGAAATACTGACCTACTTTGTAATGAATGAAAGTGAAAATTAAACAAATTAGTATTTTTTAAAAATTTTTACTGCCTCGTATACGTACGAGTTATACAGAGTAATACGGAGTAATTCACGATTACACGATCTCGTATATGGAGTAATACACTTGGTATAAAGTTATGAAAAGCTGCTGCAAAAACGGCGATTTTTCGACCGCAAAATTATTGTGTGGCACTGATATAGAAAAAGGGGAGAAATCCATTTCTAAAATGTAGTAAATTACTCCCTCTAACACGTTATGTAGTCAGGCTTCTGAAATTGTGGATCCTTGATACCAAAATGTGTTTTTACTTTGTTTTACTTTTTCGTATGTACTAATGTAAGAAGAGAAAGTATTGTAATCGTGCGCCGGAAAACTGAATTTTTTACACAAAAACTCATATTGCTGGGCTCTGGTAACGAAAAAGGGGTAAATCCAGTTGCTATATATAAAAAAAATCCTCTAACACGTTGTGTCGCCAGAATCCATGATTTGTGCATCCTTCATTCCAAAATATCGATTTACGGCGAAACGCCTTTCCGTCTGCCTGACCATCCGTCTATGCACCACGCTAGCACATAAACCGTTCAGCCTATTTTCTCCAAAATTGATATTCCCCAATTCTTCTGGCTGGAATTTGAAACCGATATTTTAATTTTGGAGAATACTTTACATGAAGCTCCTCGAGCATTTTAAAAATTTTCAAAAAACAGCTCCAAATTTTTTGATTAAATTTTGTTGTTGGATAGTGCAAAGGACGTTTTAGAGACTGGTGCAGGTCTCATTTTCGTTGGCATCCCTAACGGTTTGAAATTTGAAAAAGAAAAAAAAGCACCTACAAAATTGAAGATAGAAATTTTTGACTCAGACAAAGTTTGTTGTATGAAATTATCTCTTTAAAACATGTCAATCACAATTTTTTTTAAAAAAAGAGAAAAAAATTATGTGCTGTTGTAGCACCACTAGTTTTCGAAACGTGCGTCCGTTCGTGATCACTAAACCATACGTAGGATTTTTTCAAAATGGATATGCCCCAGGTCGATCTGAATCGACTCAAATCTTTGCGATTATGAAAAAAAATTCTTAAGAATTGAGGGATACTTTACTTGAAGCCCCTGCCACATTTTAAACAAATTCTCAAAAATGGCTCAAAATTTTTTCTTTAACTTTCTTGTAAGGATAGAGTGAAATTCACTTACAAAAATGGCATAGGACCGATTTTCACTGTTAACTCTGAATTTTCTAAAATTGCAAAAGTTTGAATTTTTTCGGCGTCTTTCTACAACTACAAAATTGAAGATAGAGGTTTTTCCTTCAAATGAAACTTATTTTCTATAATTAATTATTTCAATAAGGTCATGTCCATTTTTTGAAACTTTTTGTAGTTTACGCGCAATATTGCGTGCAATTTGTGCAATATGAAAAAATAACAAATTCAAGGTTTTCTCAAAAATAACAAGTTTCTTCCTTAAAATTTTGGTAGGGATAGTGCTAAGAGTACTCTAAAAGATGACATAAACACCATTCTACTGTAGCGGAGATTGGAGCTAGTTATGACCATTTATTTACCTCATTATATTTAAAAGATATCCCGGAATACCGAGGCGACGATGGCACGAATGCTTTTAAATCCAAGGAATGGAACAGGCCTATGGCCTGCTAAGAAACAAAAGAAGAAGAAGAAGATTGTATTTAAAATTAATCCATTTAAGAGACGGACACCTCGGATTGCGCTTTTGTAAGCTCAAACATGTGTTTCAGGTCTCGTCTGTCCAGCATTGTACCGGAAATTCACGTTCCGGCAGGTGGCTATTGCCGGAGGCCTGATCTTCTTCGTGGGCTCGCTAACGGCCTCCTTCGTCCATTCTGTGTCGCTACTAATAATGACATACGGCACTCTGCAAGGTAAACATGTTAAAAATTCATTTTTTGCTTAAAAATCCACATATTTTTGGTAACTTTTAGCCATTGCTCTGCTTCTCACCGAGAACACAAGATAGGTTATATGAATATGTAAATATGTATATTCTAATGTGTAACTGTATGTAAAATGTGTGTATTGTAATGTGTTATCAACAATTAGAACACTTCTAGCCTACTATATCATTTCATTTTCCTTTTCTTCTTCTTCTTCTTCTTCTTCTTCTTCTTTCTTTCTTTCTTCTACCTGAAGAGAGTTCGAGAGTTCTATCTGAAGCCTACCGTAACACCTTCATAAACATAGACATATTTCCACATAGTTTCATGATTTGGGACAGGTTATTTATGACCTAACATGTTAGAAATACAGGTACGAAAGTATTTATGGCCTACAAAATATGAAAATAAATATGACAAAAATGTTTTGGTTGCATTTCCGAAATCTTCAAAATCTTGCCGCTTTTTAAATAGCCATTATATTGAAAATATACTTTTAAAATCTAGTACATTCACAATTCACCCCTTCTCCGTGGGCGCTCAATGGAGATTATTCTACTTGCTAAAGATATTTATGGAAGCGATTGACCTTGGCACAAAATCTGACAAAACTAAACTAACACATCTTCGCATCTAGTGCTTTCTACGTGCTTACACATAGGCATTCAAATCAAGTCACATTTGTATCCTTTCTTTGGGATGAATTAGCTGCAAAGGCCGTTCATTTCAAACGCTCCGCGCTTGAGAAAAGTTATTTTCCTTTCAAAAACCTTCTACTGGAAAACAGAGTGAAAGAATAGTTGGCCCAAGAATACTCGCGCGAACTATTTCAAAAAGGGCCATGAGAGCGCATCACCTCCCTGAATGCCTCCCTAGCGGCTGAATCGACTGCGCCAGCAAACTCTTCCACTGTCGTTACTCAAAGAAATTTGTTCCTTTCAACTCAAGACACTATAGGCGCTTAGGATTTGAAACTCAGTGGCCGAGGCATCTGGGTGGCGGATCGCCTCGTTCGTGAGAACAGAGGACATACTTAGAGTATTGACAGTACGGAAACGGTGAATTATTTAAGTAAGATCGGTGTCTCCATGGGGTCTCGATTTCGAAGCTCCATGGTGCTATATTTTCCGTGTGCCGTAACAGCAAAATATGCGTTGTTTCTTACACGCATGAATAATGGGGTGAAACAAAAAAGGTAATCGAGTCCTTTCTCCAAGGACACAGGTAATACGAATATTTTCTTCAAATACTTAATGTTAAAAGCAGATTGTAATGACAATGCGTGCTGACATTATTCATATTTATCTTTTCAGAACCCTCTCTTTCACAAAAAACTCAGACGTTTTTCGCGGGTCTTCTGCCCAACTTTCCAGCTCTCCCACAACTAGCTATTTCGACGCCATCTTTTTCTTCTTCTCTACAGGTTCCTCTCCTAATTGACTCATAGACACACACATACATATAGGAAAGTCAGACAACAATTATATACAATTGTAAGAAATTAGGTAACAATTAGATGTCAAAAATGTCTTTGAGACGACTGCAAGCAAGAATGCGAAAATGAAATCAAAAAGATAATTTTTTTAAAAAAATATGAAAATTCATGAAAAAATATGAAATATTAACGGAAATGACAAAAGGCTAAAAAAGCCAAAATATAACTGTAAATGACATGTGAAAATTGCATAATTGTAGTAATTGTTGATAAAATCATGTCACAAAGAAAAAAATGACATTTCTTAAACATCCGGGCGGTATTCATGATTATGGGGTTGGAGTTGGAATAATTGGATCTCTCCATCGCCCAGCCTTCACGCAACGCGCCTTTGATTCACTATAAACCCACAACGTGAGTAAATATTTTTGATGATAAATGGTTACCTAGTTGTCTGTCTGCTGCTGAGAAACCCACTTACAATTATATTATACTCCTATATAGTGTATACGCACGGGATCATTCCATATTAAGTGGTCTACAATTCAATAAACTGGCCGCCTCACATCTCAGAAAAAAATCATACTTTGTTTATAAACTCCCTAATGTTGTTCAAAACAGTTAAAAAAAATTATTGTGGATTGATATGATGCTGCGCTGATCATGCGCTAGAAAACGGCGAATTACAGCGCTGTGGTTCAGTGGTGAGAAATGGGAGGTGAAGGTATTTCCTGGGCTTTCTGACCGGGAGCGGTAGCTCAGTGCATCAACTGATGTCACTGCAGTGCCTCTGACCGGGAGGTCCTAGGTTCGAGTCCTGACGGCGGCAGGATTTTCGACACTAGCTATTCAGCTAGGTCGAATTCAGTCGCTGTCTGGAGGAGAATTCTAGAGGCCGGCTGCTCTGATCGGTGGTTTTCCGTGGTTTCTCTGATCAACACCAGGCGAATGCCGGAGCAGTACCCTACCAAACGGGCGACGCGATCTGTCCTTCCCATTCCTTGTCCTATCCTCTCCCCTTACACACACACTTACACTAACATGCACTACACTACCACATATCCCGGGAGACCGGTCGGGAGCTTAGAGCTTGTCCCGGCTGGGGCGGTGCCCCGCTGGTGGGAGAGTCCTGGTTAGGGGGAAACCCCACTAGCCGACGGTAGGTCGGCGCCGGATCTCGCCATCCAGCGGGGGAAGATCACAGCTAACTCCCGAGAAAAAACATGCACTACACAAACGACTAATGACCAGAGCAGTTGACGCGCCCGGAAACACGAAAAAATCAATCAATCAATCTGGGCTTTCTGTTAGACAGCGCTTTGAGCGCGAGTGTGAGTGAGTCATTGTTTTGAGGTGAAGCATGATCAGTCGGCGGTGATCTCATGTAAACATCGTGCTTCGTCTGCAACTGTAAAGTGAACGGGTAATAGTAGCGAGTGCCGATATGCTGTCTAATCTTTATCGATAGATGCTGTCTAAGAAGCATAAATATGAAGAGGAGCATCGAGCTTTTAATGTAAACTGGGAGGAAGAATTGGTTTTTGTAGAAAGAAACGGTAAGCTAACGTGTCTTTAGTGTCAAATATCTTTGCCACAGTTCATTGCCGGTAATCTAAAACGCCATCACGACACTAACAACAGTGGTTTCAAAAAACAATTCCTGTTGGCTCTCAGTTAAGAAAAACCAAACTGATATCACTCAAGGAAAAACGTCATGGTCAGAGTAGGATTATATCAACTTATACTAAGGAAGCAGATTTGACAACTGAAGCTGGCTTTATCTTGGATTTTAATATTGCAAAAAAGAAAAGGCCTACACAGAGGGGGTGTTTATTAAAACGAACACAGCACATGTTTTGTTTTAGAACCTGAAAATAAACTGCAGAAACTAATCAACGAAATGCCCGCTACTAGACACACAATAGAGAGCGAGTTTCTGTTATTTGTGCAGATGTTTTAAATAATTTACAAAAAAGTCTAAATGTGTGCTCAGCAGTAAGCCTGGCTCTGGACGAGTCTACTGATATCAAAGATAAACCACACCTAGCCACATTTGTGAGGTACGTGTCATAGGACAATGAGGTGGTAGAACTCTTAGACCTGAAGGCTATTACTCTTGATTGTGACATTAAAAGAAGCCCTGGATGGTGTTTCAAAGAAAAACTCAGTGTCTATCAGAAATATTGTCAGCATTGCTACTGATGGTGCACTGCCTATGACTGGCACGAAACAAGGGTTTATTGGGCTTTTAAATGCTGACACATCATTTCCTGAGTTCATATCTGTATATTGTATTATTTACAGAGAACATTTAGCAGAAAAATATTTTTAATACACACAGTACACATATTATGCAAGTAGTTCTAAAAATTGTGAACTGTATTCGCTCAAGTGCCAAAACACACCGACAGTTCAAATCTTTTATAGAAGATATGAACAATGATGAACTTCCTGATGATGTATCATGTTACTACTTAGTGTGATGGCTATCAGTAAGCAATGTTCGTGGCAGAAATTTTGAATTACTCGATCCAATCATACAAGAAAAAGGAAAATCTTTCCCTGAACTTAATGACCTCCAGTGGTTGTTAGATTTTGCTTTTTTTACAGATGTAGTCCAGCATTTACAAACACTAAAAGTATCTTTACAAGAAAGAAAAAAAACTTATTTCTGATTTAGCTTTCATAGAAAGTTAAAGCTTTTTGGGAAAGACCTCCAGACTAAACATTTACTCACTTCAAATGGTTAAAGAAAATTACTGAATGTCTTCCTGACGTTCAGGTGGAAACTATCGATTACTTGAGTAAAATGTCTGACCTTGCTGAAGAAATCAATGGTAGATTTAATGATTTGAGATCACTTAAACCATATTTTTTATTCCTGGAAAATCCTTTTGCTGTTGATATTGTGGGCGATGGCTGTCATGTTTCATCGCCAATAACAAAGGATACAGCAGCTGTACTGTTGGAGCTACTAGAACTGCAAGAGAACGAAGGACTAAAATGACTCAAACGAAGTAGCGTTTCTACCCAAGAATTGTGGAAGAAAAATACCCACCAAAAAAAGTGTGTTCTAAGAGACTTATCACAATCTTTGGCTCTACTTATGTGTGTGAATCACTGTACTCAACGTTTAAATTCATTAAATCTAAATATAGATCTGAACTAACTGATGAACATTAAGTGAACTTCTGCCAACTGCGCTTACCAATTAACAGCCAAATTTAAAAAATCTAATAACAAAAATGAACACTCGAAAAAGCACCTCTCAAAAGTAAAATTGAATTTCTTCATCTATTCCTGAATGATGATGTTTTGTGTAGTGTAAATAATAAATGTTCCTTCATTTGTTATAAAATGAAAAATGTGTCTTCATTTTATAAACATCTCTTCGCAATGCGGCTTGCTTCGAACATTTGCGACTCCCAAAAGTGAGGTTAGTGGCCACTCGTGATTTTATATATATATATATATATATATATATATATATATATATATATATATATATATATATATATATATATATATAGAGAGAGAGAGAGAGAGAGAGAGAGAGAGAGGAGAGGAGAGGGAGGGAGAGAAAGTACATTTCTCTAAAACGTGGTGTAGCGAGAAACCATGTTTTGTGGGTTCTTCATACCTAAAAATTGATTTACGTCTTTGTCCGACCGTCTGTGGTAATCACTAGCCCATAAACCATTCAACCGATTTTCTCCAAAATTGATATTCTCCGAACGAATTCTAGACTTTGGGAGATTCAAACGGATATTTTGGTTTTTGGGGGTTCTTTACATGAAGCTACGAAGTTCTTTACATCGTTCACTAACGGATTTATTTACTCGACGCGACGGTAATAGCACATTTTGAGTTTGTGGTTATGTGTGTCAAGGTGCAATTGTGTCCAGTGATATTGTGATATACCATTTCCTTATTCTCACCTTCCTGTTTTTCTTCTTTATGCTTCTCGTAGTTAATTAATACTTTATAAAGTCACAACAAGAACGCCGCGTGGGGATTTTTTGTTGAAATGAAAAATGTTCTCCACAATTCATTTTTTAATATTAATGTCATATACATTTTTTGAAAATATTAGAATTTTTCGCGTAATTGTGAGTGAAATGTGGGCAATACGAAACAAGATGAAAACAAGATTTTCTAAAGAAAGGATTCAAATTTTTCTGTAAACTTTTTCTATGATTAGCATTCTGAATAACTTGATATAAACCCCATTTCGATGTATGCTTTTGTTTTTCCAAAAATTACATAAATATAATTTTGTTGATTCATCTATAGAGTTAATATTTACATTCCTGGCGTTTTTATACATTTGCGAAGATATGTGCTTCAGTTTATTTCTTATAAAATTTCTTGACAACTCAAAACTTTTCTATGTAAATAAACTCATATTAATGCTTTTTCTGAAACACTCAACATCGTGATTTCAAAAACGCCTCCAAATTTTTAAATTAAAATTGAAAATAAAAACAGGTTTCACTCATATGTGATAAAAAGTATATTTCGAATCAACTATTATGGGGCGGAACAATTGAGAATATGTGAAAAAGGATGTTATCGTTTCCATGTTGTTGCGGCAGGAAGTATTATTCCTTGACGAAGGACATCATGGATAAGAGCCCAAAATTTATTGCTTATTTTCCTTGAGAATAGATTTTATTACATTGGGAGCGGTTTTTTTCATTCAAAATTCAAATAGTATATGACTTAGTGATGGGATTACAGAATTTTGAAAATGTGCACAGAATTCACTTCTCCCCAGCGCACGTCATACGCAGTTTTAACTGTTTTTTGGCGTAAAATAAATAAATAAATAAATTAGATGCACTGAGGCCCCGATAGGTAGCTGCCGAGAAGAACTATAAAGAACTTAATAGGAGTTTTCTTTACTTGACACAAATTATAAGTTCGGGGAATTGAGGATATTTACACGTTGTTCATTTCCTGACAATAAAGTACAATTATAAACTGATTCGTTCTGTAACAATTTTTTAAGTTAACAACCCGGAAAACCCTTTTCCTGATGTTCTAAAACAAATACATTCTAAAATACCACCTAATTTTCAAACGACCATAAACTCTTCCTGAATCACCTAGCCTTAGAGAGAGACGCGCTCCTAACCCTGAAAGTCATATTTTTAGGAAATAAATGTAAAATAAAAATATACGTACGTGTTCTTCTTTCAACATATTTAATCTATTTTTAAGTGAAATACTTTCCTTAACCATTTTTTTATAGACGTGAAGGGGTTACACCACGGTTATCGCCTTGGTTTACAAATTACTTAAATAGCGCCCGTTATTTGTTCCACATAGGAGTAATGACGTAAATAACTATAAGAATATCAGATGAGATTATTCTCTTTGACAGGAAAACGCCAATTTACCGCACCTTAACGATAATTAATCATTTGCAAAACGTGAGAGTTTGCCTTTTGTATACCTCCCTTGATTAAGTTTCAATTCGATTTCCCACCTAAACGGACGAACGAGTGTGTCTTAAAACTTTTGTTATCTACGTTACGTAATATGCTTGGACAAACCGAGGTATTCACCTAATGCTTTCGTCTTTTTCTGATTCAAGACCTTTTAATAAGAGATAGTACGATGATTTCGATATCCCACAATCAATACATACTTGAAAGAAAAGATCTAAGGAAAATATAAAAAGGATTTACGCCTTCGTACCTCTTAAACAGTAGAGAGAAAGTTATGTAATGCTCGGAGAAAAACGGCGAATTTTAAGCAGAAAACTCTTATTACAGAGCCCTGTAACGAATATGTGGATAAATGAAGTTGATAAATTTAGAAAAAAATCCTCTAACACGTGATGTATCCAGAATCTATGTTTTGTGGGTCCTTGATACCGAAAAATCGATTGACGGCGAAAGGTCTGTCCGTCTGCCTGTGAACAACGCTAGCGGCTAAACCGTTCAGCCGATTTTCTCCAAAATTGATATTCCTCATCATCTGGCTGATGTCGAGGCCCCTTGAAATTGAAACCAATATTTTAATTTTAAGGGTTCACTACAAGAAGACCCTGAGAACTTTTCAAAATTTTCAAAGAAGTTGTTCCATCGTTTTTGGTTAAATTTTGTTGTTGGATAGTGTGAAGGACGTTTAAGAGAATGTGCAGGTCTCATTTACGTGTTGTAGAACCCTATTTTTCATACAACAAAATCGATATATTATCTTTTATGAACAGCGAAAGGCTTATTGTGGCTGGTATGGACTTATTGTGACTGTTCCAAGCCATTCACATTTTTAAATGTTTGAGAGTGTCACAAATCTATTGTTGTCATCATTCTGAGACGTACTGAAGCGTACACTACATGCCTTCGCCTTTTTCAGGACTCAAGACCTTGTAATCAGCAATGTTACACTGACGGCGTTATGTCACAGAAAAAGTTAATGTTTTAAACAAGGAAAATCTATATTACGAGTCGATATAAAGAGAGAGAGAACGTATATACGGGTATATCTATATTACTAACTTTTAATGTGCAGAAATTGAAAGAAAAATATGCAGCCTCTGCTACGTGGGAGGTGTTTATTGTTACTGAGCCAGGATCCCAGAAGAAACTCAAACAGAATTCAACAATTTCGATTTTGATTGAAAAATGCAATTATTCGATTGTTTTTCCGCATATTCTCGTACTGCGCGTACCCACTGAATTCGAATACCCAATGCGTCACTGCTTATGACACGTCTGGCGTCATGCGACAGAAACGGCTCGAAACACAGCACTCCATGCTTATTATTAGATTAGATTAGATTTATTACTAATTCTGCAAATAAGTTCCAGAACTTGGTGGCAGAATACACTAACTAAACATTACAAAACTTAACAACTATACAAAATTTTACAAATTTTACACACTTTACAAATTAACATAAACATTTCACCGTGCAAGCTTCCATAGCACTCCACTTCACTTCACTTCACTTCACATCACTTCATTTCACTTCACCTCGCCTCGTCTCACCTCACCATACTGCCAATCACATTTTAATGTGATTCTGACACACTCTTTTCCCTCAACTTCACATCACTGCACTACACGCCACTGCACATAATAATAATAATAATAATAATAATAATAATAATAATAATAATAATAATAATAATAGTAATAATAGTAATAGTAATAGTAATAATAATAATAGTAATAATAATAATAATGTAATATAACATAATATATATACATAACATAACATAATATATATACATAACATAACATAATATAATAGTTATAATATAACATACTTTACATAGGAGGTAATAAGACACATATAAACATCTAGGAATTTAATTTATTTTTAAATTTGCTGACATCATGAGGGAAGGGATCAAAGATTGTCACAGGCAAGTCGTTCCAGTCTCTAATAGTTCGATTCGCGAATGAATATTTCCCAACGTCCGTTTTCTGAATCCATGTAATATCACTAGGGTTTTGATGATAAAAAACATTGCCTAAAATTATCAATAAAATGCCATGGAAATGTTTCAAAATTGTCCTAAAAGCAAAGAAAAATGACATAAAAACTGTGACATAACCAGTTCGGATGAACAACTCAAGCTGTTGGATATATTACTAATGTAATCAAGGCTTCTTCTACTCGTTCATGTGCACTCAGCTTGCAAAATGTGGTTTGGACTGTTCCTTACAAAGAAATCTGTCTTTAGTTATCCCGGAATTGGTCGAACCGACAATGGCGCAGACAGGCGCCACAGGAACATCAAAATATATTCTTACAATGGCTGTCATTACAATTTCTGAGCGAAGAAGTCGAAGAGGCTACTCAGTAATTCTGTAGAGGACATTTGTTGCATCCCATAAATATTATTTAAAGCAGGCGCGGATCCACGGAAAGGGAAATGAGGGAAATCCCCCCTCTAAAATTATTCAGTAACTATTAATTTTAAGTTGTCACGATACTTTAAAAAATATTGTCGGATAATCATTAAAACGAATAAAATCGTATCGCAGCATGAGTTGAGCATAGCCTGCGTCATTTTACATGATCTGTATTGACACATTCGACCAAAACATTTTTAATTTCCCCTTCCAAAATTCTCCCGAAAGTCTCTGGATCCGCCTCTGTTGAAATAATCATTAAAGTGATATTATAATCGTCTTCAGATCCGCGAAACGAGCGGAAATGCATTTAGAATTTGGTAAAAACAACTCGACGAATCGACGAAAAATGCTAAAAAAGACCATAAAATATTTCATACCATAAAATTAATTTCTGTATTAAACGGCATTGTTCTAATGTAAAAAAAGATATTTCATTAAAGTCCGCCCTCTGATTTGCACCATGACTTTTGAAAATGTACATGTTATCTGAATGTCAAATCATCTCACTATTCATTTGAAAAATAAGTATATAATGTAACTGTTATCCCCACTTGCGGCTTGCTCAGGCATAGGCTACGGCTTCATGATGAGCGCCAACCTGGCCTCCTTCAACGAGCACTTCCGACGCCGGCGCACGGTGGCGATGGCGGTGGCGCAGTGCGCCAACAGCGCGGGCGGGCTGGCGCTGCCGCTGGCGACGCAAGCGCTGCAGGCGGCGGCGGGCGAGAGGGCGGCCAAGCTGGCGCTGGCGGGCGTAAGCGCCGCCGCCGCCGTCTCGCAGCTCTGCCTCCACTCGCCCCGCGCCGCCCGCGCCGCAGCCGCCCTCGCCCCCGCGGAACCGCTGCTGAGGCACCCAACGGTAGGCGCGCGCACCCTGGCGGCCGGGCAGCGATCCTAATCCACGAATGAATGTAATGGATAGATTAATTGAATGAATGAATCAGAGAATGGAATGAATGGACGAATGAATGGAATGAATGGACGAATGAATGGAATGAATGAACGAGTGATTGGAATGAATGAACGAGTGAATGGAAAGAATGAACGAGTGAATGGAAAGAATGAACGAGTGAATGGAAAGAATGGATGAGTGAATGGAAAGAATGGACGAGTGAATGGAAAGAATGGACGAGTGAATGGAAAGAATGGACGAGTGAATGGAAAGAATGGACGAGTGAATGGAAAGAATGGACGAGTGAATGGAAAGAATGGACAGTGAATGGAATGAATGGACGAGTGACTGGAATGAATGGACGAGTGAATGCTTGAATGAATGGACGAGTGAATGCTTGAATGAATGGACAAGTGAATGCTTGAATGAATGGACGAGTGAATGCTTGAATGAATGGACGAGTGAATGCTTGAATGAATGGACGAGTGAATGCTTGAATGAATGGACGAGTGAATGCTTGAATGAATGGACGAGTGAATGCTTGAATGAATGGACGAGTGAATGCTTGAATGAATGGACGAGTGAATGCTTGAACGAGTGAATGCTTGAACGAGTGAATGCTTGAACGAGTGAATGCTTGAACGAGTGAATGCTTGAACGAGTGAATGCTTGAACGAGTGAATGCTTGAACGAGTGAATGCTTGAACGAGTGAATGCTTGAACGAGTGAATGCTTGAACGAGTGAATGCTTGAACGAATGAATGCTTGAACGAATGAATGCTTGAACGAATGAATGCTTGAACGAATGAAAATAAGTGAATGAATGGAACGAATGAATGAGTGATTGGGACGAATGAATGAGTGAATGGGACGAATGAATGCGTGAATGGGACGAATGAATGAGTGAATGAATGGGTAAAAATTATTATGAGAAAGATTTACATGAATGTTTTCTAGGAAAATATTCAAGTATTTTCATGTTAATATTAAAATTTTTCTTAATTAGGGGTAATGTATTTTCTGGCGTTGGTTTTTCGTTCAAATCTTTGTCTTCTCCATCTACTTGGATTCAGGTAATAAATCAATCACTAAATGAATAGACGCGGAAAACCTTCCTCTCACCTCACGCATATTGCATTGTAACTGCCACCAATAAAGACGATGTAATTATTGTTTCCAATAGATGCGATATTTCACATAATTCATTTTTATCAATACTATCGCTCGTGGAATCGCAAATTTGTTTTGATTGTTGCTAGTAATAAAGCAATGAGTGTGAGGTAATAGTGCAACTTTCAGAACGTTTTAATTTATTTATTCATGTCATTTATTCAATTAATAAGGTAATCAGCCTTCACTAATTTTAGACTTTTTGTTAATACAATTACCGTGATTAATTGCTCAGTTAAATTCAGGAGACAAATACCTCAGAAAGCTAAGTAATTTCTTATTTCCCGAAATAACAAGAATATCGGATAATGATTATTAACTAGAAGCAAACTATCTCTAATTTTATCACACTAAACTAAATTTGTATTAAGAAAGAATGATAGCGATTTCTTATTGTTAGTCTTATTTGGTTTGTTATAAGAATAATTATGCAATCTCGTAATAATAATTGTTACAATAATTAACAAGTCCTATTTTTTCAGCAGTGTGAAAAAATAGAAAAGTCCAACCCAAACGAACTTTCGTTACCAGTATGCGAATCTAAAAGGTAAGAACAAAACACATGTGTTAACATACCAACTTGTTACTTGTAACTTTGCACTTCATTTACTATTTTTTTCTTTGTAATAATAGCATAAATATTCATAATTTAATTAGTTTTTAATTGGCTACCAATGAACAATCTTAATTGCACAGCCAACATACGAAATTGTTCAATAATACGAAAATATTAATACTTCAAAACCAACTTCACAAATAGTTTTTGTCTTTTAGCCAATGTCAAATACGTGGGGCTAGTCATACAGGAGTCCCATTTCTTATTCTCTGTGATTCTCTCCTCTTTTATCGATTCCGCAGCCCGCACCTCCGCTCCCAGAGCATCAATGCTCGCTCGAACTCAGTGTGTACTTGCGCAGGCACCAGCGACCGTACGCAGGGCACGGTGGCGGTTTGGCGCTGCGTATGTTTGAGTTTCTACCTTTTTCTCGATCTCCCTGATTCACCCTGCCGCTCCGCAATATTGTCTCTGCTAGCATTTACAACGCCAATGCGTGCTGCGGCGTGCCGAGCCTCTGCCTGTGAGGCAACATTCCTGCTGCACCTTCCGTCACTGAGCATCTATACTAGAGGTCATCCTCATGGAATCTTTGTAAACAGCGCGTGCGTGGGCGTGCGCAAGGTGGTGGCGGCTGGGAGCGCAAAGCGTGCAGCGTCGCTTCAAGTCTCACCCTTTTATCCAACATCCGTGCTTCACCTACTCCCCTGAGCATCTATCCTCGTGGTCAACCTCATGGAACCTTTGTAAACAGCGCGTGCGTGGGCGTGCGCAAGGTGGTGGCGGCTGGGCGCGCAAAGCGTGCAGCGTCGCTTCAAGTATCACCCTTTTAGCCAATATCCGTGCTTGACCTACTCCCCTGAGCATCTATCCTCGTGGTCATCCTCATGGAACCTTTGTAAACAGCGCGTGCGTGGGCGTGCGCAAGGTGGTGGCGGCTGGGCGCGCAAAGCGTGCAGCGTCGCTTCAAGTATCACCCTTTTAGCCAATATCCGTGCTTGACCTACTCCCCTGAGCATCTATCCTCGTGGTCATCCTCATGGAATCTTTGTAAACAGCGCGTGCGTGGGCGTGCGCAAGGTGGTGGCGGCTGGGAGCGCAAAGCGTGCAGCGTCGCTTCAAGTCTCACCCTTTTAGCCAATATCCGTGCTTGACCTACTCCCCTGAGCATCTATCCTCGTGGTCATCCTCATGGAACCTTGGTAAACAGCGCTTGCGTGGGCGTGCGCTAGGTGGTGGCGGCTGGGAGCGCAAAGCGTGCAGCGTCGCTTCAAGTCTCACCCTTTTAGCCAATATCCGTGCTTGACCTACTCCCCTGAGCATCTATCCTCGTGGTCATCCTCATGGAACCTTGGTAAACAGCGCTTGCGTGGGCGTGCGCTAGGTGGTGGCGGCTGGGAGCGCAAAGCGTGCAGCGTCGCTTCAAGTCTCACCCTTTTAGCCAATATCCGTGCTTGACCTACTCCCCTGAGCATCTATCCTCGTGGTCATCCTCATGGAACCTTTGTAAACAGCGCGTGCGTGGGCGTGCGCAAGGTGGTGGCGGCTGGGAGCGCAAAGCGTGCAGCGTCGCTTCAAGTCTCACCCTTCTATCCAACATCCGTGCTTGACCTACTTCCCTGAGCATCTATCCTCGTGGTCATCCTCATGGAACCTTTGTTGACGGCGCGTGCGTAGGGCATGGTGGAGGCTGGGGCGCGAATCATGCAGCGTCGCTTCATGTCTCTTCCTTTTATCCAACATCCGTATTTGAGCTACTTCCCTAAACATCTGTCCTCATGGCAGCCTTGTTGACGGCGCGTGCGTGGGCGTGCGCAGGGCGTGGTGGCATCTGGGCGTGCGCGGGGCGGCACGGCGCGCGTGGCGCGTGGCGGGCGTGGACACGGCTCTGCTGCGCGACCCGGCCGTGCTGCTGGTGGCCGGAGGCGTGTCGCTCATCCACGTGGCCGAGCCCAACTTCTTCGCCATGCTGCCCTTGCACCTGCGTGGGGGCGAGGGCGAGGGCGAGGGCGGGGTGGGCGTGGCGCTGGGCGCGGCGGACGTCGCCCGTGTTGTGGCCGCCGCCAACGCCGGCGACTTCGCCGGCCGCCTGTCGATGGTGGCGCTCGGCTGCTGGCTGGCGCGCAGCAACCGTCTCGTGTTCGCCACCGCGGCCGCCGCCTCGGCCGCCGCTTTGCTGGGTGAGTTCGCCTCAAGTTGTGCTTGATTTATACTTGGGTTTTTCTAACGTGGTGTTTGTGGGTGATGTGAGTTGGATTGCCAACCGTCCTTCATTTGGGAGGACAGTACTCCACTGTCGTCAATTGTTCTCTCGTCCTCCTTTGTATTTTAAATGCCCTCCTTTTAGTAAATTATTAACATTTGTTGTTATTTATTATATCACATGACTAGCATTGGTTACGTTGTGTCGTTTATTGTTGAATTTAGAATAGAAAACATGAATACTAATTTTTCTGAACGCTGACACACACATGACTCACCCATGAATGACAGTGTCTGTCTTGCGACTAAAATAAAAAAGAGACGCTCAGATCATCATGTGAATCGGTATTTTGTAAACAAATCTTTTCACTTCACTCGCAAATGGAGAGGAGAAATAAATAGAACTGATGATAGTCTAAAGTAAATATTTTTCAAAAGAAATGTGTTGATGAATTTCTTTGTTTGTTGTTGTTGTTTTTTTTTTTGACTTGTCGAGTGTCCAGCCTTGTTGTGAGAGAGAACGTGGTGTGGCTTTGTGGTTGGCAGCACTGTCGTTCATGACGTCGTGGGCCACGGTGCTGGCTCTGGCGGTGGTGCTGGGCGTGTTCAAGGGCGTGCTGTACGTCACCTTCTTCCTCACCCTGGCGGAGATCGTGCCCGTGTCCAAGTTTCCTGCGGCCGTCGCGATGCACTTCTGCTTGCAGATCGTCTGCTCCGTGGTTATCTCGCCGATCTTAGGTACGTACCGCCCTCATTATTACAGGCAAGCTTTTCATGTACTATCATGTTCTAAAATGGACATGCAAACAGGCGCTACCGAATAACCGAACATTTTCAAAATTAAGAGTAAAAATAAATTATATAAATGCACTATCAAATTTTAATATTTAACACATTTTCCTTTTTGTTGCTTTCTGTAGCAGGGATAGTGCCAACAAGCGACTATAATTTTTACTTTCTCACGCTTACTTCGTAGGAAGAGAAACTTTTGATCGTGCGCCGGAAAACGGCGAATTTTCGGTAGAAAAACACTTATTCTCGGGCCCTGGTAACGAAAAGTGAATAAATCTTGTTGATGTGTATAGTAAATTACTTTCTCTAAGACGTGGCTTAGCGAGAATACATGTTTTGTAGGCCCTTGCTACCAAAAAATCCATTGACGGCAAAGCGTCTGTCTGTCCGTCGGTGGTCAACGATAGCGCCTAAATCGTTCAGCCGATTCTTTCCAAAGTCGATATTTCACGATCGATCTAAACCAAATCGAGCCTTTAGATGCTTCAGACGGAAATATTAATTTTTGAGGGTACTTTACACGAAGCCTCAATAACATTTTCATAATTTTCTAAAAAATGGCTCCAATGTTTTTGTTAAAACTTTGTTCTCGGATAGCTTAGAGGAAGCTTAAGAGAATGGTGCAGGTCTCATATTCGTTGAAATGTCAGATTTTTGAAAATTGCAAAAAGTTTTTTTTTTTTGCGTTTACCTACAACTATAATATTGAAGATAGAGATTTTGTTCCTTAAGGCTCATTTTCTCGTCGAAATCAGTCATGGCAATTCGCGTCTTTCCCGGGCGTGCCGCTAGATGTTGCATGAGCGCGACCGTGACCGAGACTTCGAGAGTGCGCGTTTACACGTTGACGTCTAGATCCACGACTTTTGGTTTGTTGATCAAAGAGAATACAATATTGAAGTCAGCTCTCGGTCAGTTCCTGTATTTGATTGACATCTATTTATTTATTTTATTTATTTATTTAACGTCAAAAAACAGTTCAAACTGCGTATGACGTGCTATGGGGAAAAATGAATTGTGTGCACATTTTCAAAATTCTGTGAACCCTACACTAAGTCATATACTACGTAAAAAAACACCTCCCATGTAATAAAAATCTATTTTCAAGGATAAATAAGCAATAAATTTTGGCTCTTATCCATGTTGTCCTTCGGAATAATACTTCCTGCCGCGACAACATGGAAACATTGATTTGAATAATTGTATTTCCCACTGAATTCTAGAAGACGTGCACAGAAAATGAAGTTACATTTATCTCCAGAAGCAAAACAAGGGGCCATCTCAGCATTTGCTCAATGGATCAGGGAAACTGGACGAAAAACCTGATCGAGATGGGGGTCATCTGCCAGTCAGCTGGGCGGGCGGGCGGCCCGGCGGCCCACCAAGTGACATCAGGCCGCCAGCCGGCCGGCCCGCCGGCGTGCGCGCCCGGTACTTCACAATTAATTAGTAACACGGAAGCTTGAAGATCAATTAAATCAATTTCTGCGTAATTAATTGGCAATTAAATTGCTCTAGTAGATGGCGTATTTGGTTTTGTGGTAAACCATTGTGGTAGTGCCAGCTTAATCTTAAGCTAGCTCACTATTAATTAGGCAAAAATTTGAAGAGCAAAAAAAAAAAAAACTTTTTGTATTATTAATTAGCAATTAAATAGTTTTAAATGGTGGCATATTTGGTTTTGTGGTAACCGATTGTGGTAGTGCCGAAAGATCCTCGCGCGGCTTTTGCGACAGCAGAGACACCTTGCGGTAGAATTTGTAAGCGTATCAGTCTGCTATACTTCGGTTTTTATAACAAGGAGGGCCTTGTGTTACTAGTGCAGTGGTATTCAAAGGATTTTTAATACATCAAATAAATTGAAAGGCTGAAAACATGAAATATTAATGTATAAACTGTCTACTACATTGAAGTCAGAATTTCAGGAGTAACTTGTCATGTTGATCTCCTTAATAACTAATACGTAGAGAGAAAATATGGTAAAAATTCCAAGCCTGTGGCCCTCAAACAGTAGTTGCACCTAAAGTATAAAGAGGTGAAAATAGTTGCAAATCACAGCTTCCATTAAACGTTTCTCATTTCTTTCCAGGATATTTTTACCGCAAGCACACCTTCCATTCACACACAAACATACAATTTCACAAAGTAAATTTAAAGAGCTTGGACAAAAAAATAGCAAGTTAGTAGCAAGAACTGCTTTCAAGGTCACCTGAACTGCTTGAGATTACTTCTGAATCATCCCAGAGAATACTTCTGAATCACCCCATCTCGATCAGGTTTTTCGTCCAGTTTCCCTGATCCATTGAGCAAATGCTGAGATGGCCCCTTGTTTTGCTTCTGGACATAAATGTAACTTCATTTTCTGTGCACGTCTTCTAGAATTCAGTGGGAAATACAATTATTCAAATTATCGTTTCCATGTCGCGGCAGGAAGTAATAAGAGCCAAAATTTATTGCTTATTTATCTTTGGAAATAGATTTTATTACATGGGAGTTTTTTGTTGTTTTTTTCTCCCTTTCAAAATTCAAAATTTATTGCTTATTTACCCTTGAAAATAGATTTTTTTTTACATGGGAGTTTTTTTGTTTTTTTTCTCCCTTTCAAAATTCAAAATTTATTGCTTGTTTATCCTTGAAAATAGATTTTATTACATGGGAGTTTTTTGTTTTTTTTTCTCCCTTTCAAAATTTCAAAATTTAAGTAGTATATGACTTAGTGTAGGGATTACAGAATTTTGAAAATGTGCACACAATTCACTTTTCCCCATAGCACGTCATACGCAGTTTTTAACTGTTTTTTTTGACGTAAAATAAAATAAATAAATAAATAAATGAAATGATAACCATAGTAATCACAATGAACTTACACAAATTACTTTGGCATTGCATATTTAATTCAATGTACAAGCCTTCTTCAGTCTTTCTCATATTTTCAAATCTCACAAGTATGAGAAAGAAATACAAGAAAATATTGCATGGTTGTGCAAATCAAGTGGCAAATTGTAATTGCAAAAGAAAGCCATGTAAAAGACCTCCACAAATTCTATACAATTTATACTTTTAGAAAAGGATTTTTTGATTTAATAATGACCAAAAGAAAGGAAATGAAACATCTCCAAAACACAATACCTACATTTAAAAGTAGGTGAGCGAGTCACAATTTAGTAAGATATAAAAACCACTCCTGTGCCCATCATTGAATGTGGTAG